>BSBK01009121.1:10000-555000 GCA_027943335.1 Chamaecyparis obtusa
TTCTGGAGGGGACTATAACAGTCAGGATTCTAGGAAAGGGGAAAAAGGTCTGGAGGAGCTTCAACATCAACACAGTGTAAATGGGAATTATTAGGGAGGTCATTTACCCAAAGATTCTAGAGGGACAACGAAGGAAAAATCCACAAGGAAGAGCTGATAGATCTAACACTGGTGGTTCTAAGTGATAAAGCTAGGGAAACAGATATGGACTTCCCTCACAAGACCAAGAATAGCATGCTCGATAAGTTTAGGTCTTTCAAATGGCTCTACCATGAAATTGAGGACCTTAAAGAAAAAATTCAGAGTCTAGACAACAAGGAACATAATACCACTAAGAGAAAGAAAAGCCTGGAGACTAGGGTCCCAGGACCTAGAATCCAAAATGATTAGCCTTGAGCACTACCCTAAAGGGAATTGCCGAGCAAAATTTCAACATCCTCAAAATGTCCCAACAAGGAACTTGAAGTTGTTAATAAAAAAAATGGAAGAAAAAATGGACACCACAGCTGATCAGAGGACAAGAGAGGATGAGAAGGAGCCCAGTGAAGGACTAGGTAAAAGAACCAGAGCCAAAACTAGGAAAAATAGGGAGAAAATTGATCCCCAGGGACCCCAAGATATTAAGAATGTTAAAGAGGCTACAGAACTGATGGAGGTCCTCGAAAGGGAATGTGATTGTCATGCTCAGGAGCTTGGCTTAGTTCTCTCTAGTGCCTATCTTTTTTTCCCTATTTTGTTAGTTTTTTTATTTTTCTTGCTTTGCCCTTCTGTGGCTTGTTCCATGGTTTAGTGAAACTTTATCTCTATAATGTTTTCATTCATATCTTTTTAAACAAATCTGTTGTGGGTTTTTAGGTAGCGTGTAAAACCTATTTTAATTAATAAAAAATGATAGTAAATACCTTAATTTTCACTTTTTCATATCAAAGACATGAAGGATAGTTTAAAAATCCAAATTTCAACCTATCTAGTGCAAGAAGCTTGTACCTTTAATTTGATCAATAAAACAAAAACTACATTAAAGCGATCATATGAATATTTTTTTTTTATCAGGATTCCATATCTATAGGTAGCAATAATAGAATTCCATATGATATTAAGTATAGAGATCCAAAATAGTATTGAGTTAATTGATGACAAATAATATATGGTAGGTACAACATTTTCCACTTGTCATAAAATCAAAGCATGGAAATGCTCAAAATTTGAGAAATAAGTGAACTATGAAAAATTGTTGTTGTGTCTTGGAACATCAACATTATGCACAACTCTGAAGCATCTTTTTGATCTGCCTCTTCTCTGTTTAGTTGAATGGCCTTTAGCATCCTACAAAATAATCCTAGTGTGCAACTGATTAATGTTGTCACCCATTATGTGTTTTGTAGGTTTGATTGGCCAATGGATACAAAAAGAAATTTTACAAAGCTTTACAAATATGGGATTTTCAATACTATGATCAAAGTCAACTAGTGGGCCTTCTTGAGAAAGCATCCTTATGTTATGGAAAAAATTGGGTAGGCTAGGCACAAATTAAAAAAAAAAGTCTTACATAAAGAATGAAGTCTTACAAATTAGATACAAAATGTTGTATTTGTCATTATCTATTTAGCTCTGGTTTCCCCTCATTATGGCTGCCTTAGATTTCATAATTATTTTAGTTTCTCCTCTTTTCATTGACAAGCAAGATGATATGTTTAGCTCTGGTCTCCGCTCATTGTGGCTGCCATAAATTTCATAATTATTTGTTAGTTTCTCCTCTTTCTCATTCATTTGGAATATATCTTCCTATCACTATTTGTACAAAGAAAATTAATTTTTGGAAAGGAGAAAAGTTGAAAAAATTTCACTGAGTTTCATTTACCTATTTAGCGATCGACAAATCAAAAGTAGAGGATATAGTAGGATGCTTGTTTCTTTTTAATCCATTGTGACCTCTACTAAAATGAAAGATTAAAAAAATTTGAAATATTCCTTTCACACTTGAACATCCATATATGATTTGAGGAAAATAAAATAGAGCTTCAACAACATAAAGTGTAAAAGGCAAAAAGAACTATGTAATAGGAAACTTAGTAATGGCTGAAAGTTGCAGATATTTGTTGAAGACCCTTTAAATGAATTTTTATGCTTTTGATTTGATAATTTTTTTCTTTCTTGTCATATTCTTGAATGGATGGCTATCCATTCGAGACTTTTATTACTATACAATACATCTTAAAAATAGAATTGTAGAATATTTTGTGGCATGGAAAATCACCTATTCCCATGTTGGCCCAACCAATAAAATATGTGCTTTATGTGGAAGTGGTTTTGCAAGATCAATATTGATTTAAATTTGTGTGTATTAAAGATGCATTGTTTCAAAGAAGCTTAGAAGCTATCCAATATTGTCCAACATGGAAGTTATGCCTGAGAATGAAAGAAAAGAATGACAATTTTTTAAACATTGATGTGATGCACATAGAGTGGAGTAATGTCCTATTTTCCCATGTATAGGGATCCTAAGGATTACAAAACCTATTGTAGGGTATTCCTTGTAAATAATTTCATGTTTGCCTTTGCAATATAGGGATGCCAAGAATTATTGTAGAGTATTCCTTGTATATAATTGATATATTGTTGAGATTAGTTGTCATCAATTATTTGAAATTAAGGCCTTATGATTTTGGTATTATACTTACTGTATAAAGCTAGTACCTTCTATATAATGCCAAACATCAATCCCTCTCAAATTAGGTTATTAACTTTGGTATTATTTCAATACTAAGCTTGACAAAAGTTGAAAACTGATGCACATGCCATTTTATTAGAGTTTTTCTTACTTTGAAATTGCTACTATTGTATTATGATCATGTTGAGTTCATTAATAACTATTGACTACTTTAAAGTATCAAAATATTAATGACACTAAAAATTAAAACATGCAATAGTATGGTGTATTTAGTAATTTATCCAGTATGTTTCAGTGGAGTGCAAAACGTAAAGACAACTACTGAGCTATGCCCTCTATTTCGTACCATAATTTTTCAAGTAAGTTCAATTTTGAATTGGATTATTGTCATGACTGCTCCACGTATTGGTCATTTTGAACACCTGCATTAATCTATCATTCCTTCATAACATCAAACTTGATGGTTACAACTTATGACAGTTACAATTTATGTTATTTTTTTTCCCTATTCTTGCAGATGGGTTGCATTTTCAAAAGTCTTCTCAATACCACTAATTTTCTCTCTGATCAGTGTCTATTTTAGCAGTAAACCCTATTGTATGACCTACACATGTTTTAGTAGGCATTCCAAAAAAATTTGCTTTATCCTAAATTTTATTTTCTATATAGATTTGGATTAATTTGGATTTTCTTTATTTCAACTTAAAATTGTTTCCTTTAACTTTTGTTTAGAATGCTAAACTCTCTTAGAAAGCATCAGTAGAGCCCGAGGCTAAATCCCTAGTGAATGTGAAGCACCAAGTTTAGGAAGTGCTTCATGATTGTCTTTACAATACAAGGTGTTAGGCCTTCTTTCTAGCATTGCAAAATCTTGTGGCGTTGGCCTGTTCCCTGCAATGTTTTTATTTTGCTGTCCTACCATGCCTGCAATCTCAATCTTGACCTGCGATGAAAATCCTTAGTGTTTCATGGTATGCGTGTCCTACCCCTGGTAGTTTATGTTGTCACCTGGCCCTGGTTCAAACTATATCTCCTAATGTGCAAAACCTAGTAAGATTTTCGAGTTTCAAGGTCCGCGAGAAGCATTTTTAAAGTTCTGCCTCAGTGTCAAAAACCCACAGTGTTTTAAAAAACCCTCAGTGTTTTTGGTTTCCCTGCTATCCTTTGGGTCATGTTGGAAAATCTGTTTGTTTTCCATCTTTCACCGAAAACCCTGTGTGTTTTCCACTTTACCTTTCTTCTTTTCTACCGGCTCTCCTTGTTTTATGTCTTAACTGGGTAAACCCGACGTGGATGGTGGGTCTAGCTTCTTCCCTATTGGCTGTCGCATGGCCGCATGTCAGACTTCTCTAACATGCAATCATGCGACCGCTTACCACCTGGCCATGTGGGTCCTAGTTTTTGTTCGGCGGCTTGCGATCTACTTTTCTTTGCTACACAAGTGCGATGTGTGGTAGGACCTAGTTTTCGGATTGGGCAGAGGGTCCTGACATGCTAGAAGATCAACGGTTGTCATTAAAGCATGAGGGATGCATTAAGGCTATGCACTTTTGCAACAACCATCTGATCCCCTAAAAGGTAAGGCTCGTGCCCGATTGGTCCATGTGGTCGTGACTTGTCAGACTTGTCAGCGGGGCCTGGTATTAGTGATTGAAGATCTACGATCGGTGTATGATCGTATGGAATATTCCTTACCCATGTGATCATGCGCCCACCGTTCGATGTGGTGCCGACGGTTTGTTCACTTTGGGCCTGCTAGCAGATGTGACATGTGGCGGCTTTGGGTTGGCTATCGCATGATCACATAGCCTAATTTTTGGCTATGTTATCATGCGACCGGTTGACATGTGGCAGTGCAGTAGCATTTCATCGGTGGGCCCAAGAGATGTAGAAAGGTGGGTGAGGTGGCAGTTGCTATGGCAGTTTGGATAAAAAGGTGATGGTGCCAATAAAATGTGGTCTTGTCATGCATTCGCAAGAAGATTTGGCAGTTTTCTAGCTTGTCTAGCGACTTGGCGAATAGTGGTCGCAGAGTCACTAGATTTTTAGCGAAAGGTGCAAAGCATTTCATGAACTGGCAGAGGTTCTTTGGTCTCCAGTTCACTAGATATGTGGGGTCCATGTTTGCGGTGACCGAGTGAGTGGTGGTGTGACACATGGCAGGTGGACCCAGGTCTGAGGCTTGGCAGATTGTTTGCGGCGCTGAGGCATAGTGTTAGCGGGTTTTTGCATGTTCACATAACCTATTTCTGGGTTATGTGATCATGCAACCAAGCATATTTTGTGAGGCCCATTTTCCTATGGTGGTCAAATTGTGATTGCACGGTTGCATGACTAAGGGTGAATAGGTTGAAGAACATAAAGCCCGCAAGGCCATGAAGTGACCGTTGGAATTCAAATTCAAACTTGCAGTGAATTTTTTGCAATAGGAAGGACTGGTCTTAAATGTTTTAGTGGTTTGATTGGATTGGTTTGGTGGTTACGATGTGGTCCAGGGTCTATGCGGTTAATTGCAAAGGAGGTTTTGTACTTGGTGGAGTATGGTTTTGCACTCAAGGAGCTATTTGCAGGTGGCCGATTTGACTGATTTTCATGGCAGCTTCTAGTTCTCTGTCGTAGCTAGCAGGTTCTCATGATTGCAGATCTATTTGAATTTTGTTTTCTCCAGGTTGCTTGTGTTTCCCACCCCTGTCATAACTTTTAGACCATTTCCAGCAGGTTGGGTGGTTGAGACCTTAGCCCTAGCTGTCTGAAGCTTGTTGCATCCGATCTTGGGGAGCCCAAGGTAGCTAGTGGTATAAGTTAGAGAATTTTTGACTTTGCAGGGGTTCCGAAATCTTATTGCTTTTGGTCCTAGGCTCTTAACTGTAATATACTAATAGAAGTCTAGTTTTGTGACTTCTCTTGTCTTGGTGTCATTCTAATTGTATGTTGATTCTGGATTTGTTAATGAAAATGTCATTGAATCCCAATCTTATATCTTGTGTATGTCTTCTTGCTTGTCTCTAAGCTCATATACATTAATATCACAAAGTGTGTTAATGTATGGTAAACAAAGAGTATTTTGAATTCATCTTTGAGTTTCTAACAAAGTTAGGATTAAAGCCTTTTAGGTGAATTCAGTGAGTTTATAGCCAGGTATAGAATTTGATGTCCTTGTGCTCGAGGGAAAGGGGTAATAGGCAAAGCACTTACTCTAGTTTCCATTATGTTTGATTTGAAGTATTCAGTTGAGGTATACAGTTAGGTGACTCTGAGCCCTAGATAAGGCACTGGTCCTTCCTCTTGAGGTATGCATGGTCAGCAACCACAAACACAAACATCATTTGATAAATCTTTAGCAATCTTGTATTGAATATAGTAGCATATTGTTTTATACTCCTTTAGAGAAGTGAGTCAAGGGTACACCCACCTGAGCACTGCAGATCAAAGAGTAGAAGCATCCTTTGATCCTTGTCAGTTGGCCCTCTTCCTTGTGGACTTTGGAGTGGTGATAGAGTTAGGATTTTATTTATGTTATCCATCATAGTGTAAATCTACAAGTTGAAGATCAAAGAGAATAATCCACAACCAACAAAATGGTGACTCTATTGGGGAGGACAGCTATAAAAGTATGCATTTGTAAGAGTCAGTGATTCTATTGGGGAGAATCTAAAGAGACAGGTTATATTTTGTTCTTGTTTTCCTGAGTGTTTTGAAGATTTCCCATCTAGGTGGGTGGCGGCTCAAAGGCTTTGAACCAGTGCAACATATTGAAGAAGCATGGATAAGAGGAGAAATACTAGGTCATATGCTAGAAAGAATCCGGAGGTCACTCTGGAGCAATTACCTAGATAGGGAAACAAGAGCTGGATTAGAAGGAATGGTGAGTCTGCCAGTGCTCCCATGAGAGAATAGAGAAATGCTAGAGCTAGAAGACCACGTGTATCCTCAAGTGAGGATGGTTCACAAAGCAGGGTATCTAGATCAGAAGGTGGTCACACTGAAGAAAGATTTTATGATACCCCTGAGGCTGCATTTCAAGACAAAGGTCCTTTGCCTACAGGTCAAAATGAAGAAAACAGAGATGTGGGTTTGGAGATTGACTTGGATCTTGATGAAGATCAATTCAAAGGAGAACCCATGAGACATAGGAAAGTTCACTTCCCATATCAAAATCTTCCGGATATGGATGTGTCATCTAGTTCTGATGACATTATGGTAGATCCTGATGATTTGAATGCACTAAGGTTGTAGTTGGCAAAGCAAGATGCCATACGTAAAAGATTACAAGAAGAGAGAGAGGATGAAAAGGTAAATGCTTTGATAGAGAGCCAGTCCCTTAATAGAAAAATAAATGAAATGAAGGAGAGAAACAAGATGCTTGCTTTTGCTCCTTAAACGTTGTAGCATGATGTGTTTGGTGATCTTGATGCCTTGAGGAGTGAGCAAGAACACTTACTGTAGGATCATAAATTTGAAAATGAGGGCCCTGTGGTTAGACAAGTGCAAAGTTATGTCCATTTTCCTAAAGATAAGGATGGGCATAGGATTACCAGACCTGCTATTATTATAAATGAGAAAGGAAAGCAAAAGATGGTGGGTGACCAAGTAAGAAAACTAGTGACAATACCAGGGATCCCACCACCTGATTCAAATAAGGACATTGAAATGGAGAGAAGGAGAAAAGAAGATGAGGACCTTGCAAGAGAACTAGAGAGAGCTGAGGTTGACACTACCATTATAGAAAAGAAAAGGAAGATCTAATTTTTGTGGGCTTCTTAAGCTAATGCTCTTGGCCCATCTACTACTAAACTAGGTATGCCATCTATGACTACTACTATTCCACTTAGTAATGCTACTAGTTATTTTCCTTCTTCATCTGCTAGGATAGGTGCAGATCCTAAGCAGCAGTCAAATGCACAGATAAATGTAGATGCTAATGTTGATCCTAGCGTTAACACTAGTTCGAGCTTTCAAAGAAGACCTATGCAATTAGAAGGCTATAGGCAAATAAGTTTTGATGGAATTCCTGGCTATCCAAATGCTTTTCCAAGTGATATTAGATATAAGGTACATAAGTTTGCTGGTAATAATGTTATTAGTTGTGAAGAGCATCTTAGGTTGTTTGTTGATATGCTTAATGATTATGAGGTAGAGCATGAGGATGTTGTCTTGAAATTGTTTGTTCAGTCTCTAATGGAGGATGCTAGAGATTGGTTTAAGAGGCTTCTTGATAAGTGTATTGATACTTGGGACTCTTTTGAGAAATGTTTCAAAGAGCAGTATGGTGATAGGCCTAATGCTAGCTTCATGTTGAATGAATTCAATACCATAAGGAAAAATCAGAATGAGTCTGCAGATGAATTCAACATGAGATTTCAGAAGGGTATGCATAAGTTGTTCCAAGTCATGCGGGTGGATGACAATGTCTATCTAACTACATACTTCAATGCATTTGATGGGATGATAGGATATTTATTGAGGGATAAAGAACCAAGAACTCTTAGGGATGATTTTAGGATTGCTGTTAATATTGAGAACAATATGAAAATATCAAGAAAATTGGGTGGAAAGAGAGATGACCCAAAGTTGTTTGGGGACAAGAAATACAAAAAAGAAAATGATAAGAGTGTTGGATCTAGGAGGCAGGAAGAAGATAAGTTGGATAAGGTGCTTAATGCATTGAATGATTTGAAGGCACCTACAAATAGGAACATCAGTGCTCCTACTAATGAGAGGCCTCAGTTCAACAACAATTTTAGTAAGTAGAATAGACTACAGAATTACCCCTACAACACCCAATGGAAGGATGGAAAGCCTATTGTCCCTACTGCAAGAGGAAATAATGATGAGGTGTCCCTGACCCTCTACATAAAGCTTCAATAAATGTCATGGAGAATGTACCATGGTGTGATGCATGCTAGTCCCCTCATTCTGCAGAGCATTGTGTGGTTGCACAATATATGGCTGCAAATCAAGATTGTGGCGATGAGGAGATAGAACAAGAAGAGGAACAAGATGATGTTGGTTGCAACATGGTTTCTTCATATCTAGGATATGAAGATGATTCTAATTCTGATGAAGAGGTAGATGTGAATGTGAAGAGACATAATTAGGCTCTTTTTCATCAAGAGGTTTTTTCTGATGGTGAGTGCATTGATCAGAAAACATGTAACATGAACTTTTCTCCCAAGCAATAAGTTTGAGAAGACCTCCTAGAGAAGAGATGGAAAGGATTACTGTAGAAATGATTGCCCAGGTACAAACTAGAGGCATGATGGCAAGGAATACAAATGAGAAAACTGCAGGAATGTTTATAAAGAGTACCGACTCTGGAGAATCTAATGAGAACAAATCAAAGGTTGATCACATGGTGAAATTAAAGAATCTAAAAAATAAACATTGTGAGCCTAAGGGAATTGGAATTGAAATGGTCTCTAGTGAGATTGAGAAGCCAGTTAACACAATGGCTAAGGTTGAAAAAATGAAGGTGGTCAATACACCTAATATGTCAGACAAGCAAAAAGATGTTAAGGTAGTGGAGATTGAGATTCCTGCTTCTACCCTTGTTGACATGTTATCTGTATTGTCACAAATTACAGTTAAGGTTCCATTGTCAGAATTGTTGAGGATCCTTGAACATAAAGATAAAGCTATTGCATGGGTTGGTAATACTCACAAAAATGATACTTCATGCAATGGATCTTAGGATAAAGCTTTGAAGGATGTTGCTACTCAGGGAATTGTGTCTCAAATTCCTCTAATATATTTGGATAGTTCTGTCAATGCCAACCTTGAAAATATTGACCCATTCTTCTTAAGTGTTCTTGTGAATGGGATGAAATTAAGGAATTGTATGATTGATAGTGGTGCCTCTAATACTATCATGCCTTTCAAAATCATGGAGAGGTTGGGCCTTAAAGTTGATACAGTGCAGGGCAGATGTTTTGCAATGGATTAGAGGGAGGTACCAGTTATTGGGACTATCAATGCAATGCCATATAGGTTGGCAGCATATCTAGAGAAGGAGCTAACAGTGAGTGTTTTAGTGGTGGATATCCCCCCTCATTATGGGATGTTACTATCAAGAAGATGGAGTGCTACCATGGGTGGAAGTTTACAGTGTGATTTGTCCTATGCAACTTTCAAGATTGATGATCAGTTTGTCAAGATTGAATGAGAGCCAAGAGTATGCCACATGATTGAGAGAAACATAGATAATGAAACTACATGTTTTATGGATACTGATGTAAATGCTTTTAAGGAAGAGATCCCTGTATTTGAAAATGGGCATATTTTGTCACCTATTTCTACTGAGGTAGGTGTTGACTCTTTGAAGGGTGATTTGTGGGTCATGTACTTTGATGGTGCAAACTGCAAAGATAGTGCAGGAGCAGGTATTTTTCTTATTTCTCCGGATGGAAACACCTACAAGTTCTCTTTCACATTGAATTTCTTTTGTACCAACAATATAGCAGAGTATGAGGCCTTGTTCTTAGGACTGAGGTTGGCACAAAAGCATGGTATAAAATGCATAAGTGTTATTGGTGATTCTAAGTTGTTGGTGTCCCAAGTCAGCTCAGTATATGCTTCCAAGAATAGAAGGTTGAAACAATATAGGAATGCAGTGTGGGATTTGATTGAGCATTTTGATGCCTTTAATATTGAGTGGAGGGATAGGAGTAACAACAAGATGGCTGACTTGTTGGCCAATATTGCAATCAATCCCAATGATGTTACATTCTTTGGTATTTCTAAAGTTGAAATTCAGGCTAGGCCTAGTATACCAAACAATATTGAGAATTGGCAAGTTTTTGATGATGATAATGATATTTTGAAGTTTATGGATTACAAGGATCAGTATCATGGTCAAGAACTTGATTGTTCAGCCTTGGTTGAGTCAATAGAAGGAAGGGAGATTGTCTTAGGCAATGAGGTCATTCAGCTTAGAACTAACAAGGTACCCAAGGGGCTTGTTGTTTTGGAGACTATTTTTGACAACCAAGATAGAGTTCAAAAGAATATCAAAGGAGAAGATCATGCTAATCTTGAGGAGATAAATCTTGGATCGCATGAGGCACCTAAGAAAGTGTACATTGGTAGATATACATCTCAAAAGGTAAGGAAACCTTTGACTGAATTATTGAGGAAGTTCAGACATGTTTTTGCATGGTCATATGATGACTTAAAGGTTTATAGAGAGGATTTATTTCAACATGTTATTCCATTAAGAGAAGATGCTAAACCTTTCCGACAAAAGCAAAGGCCTATTAATCCTACTTTGGCACCCAAGATGCAAGAAGAATTAATGAAGTTGAGAGATGCTGGCATTATCAAGCCTATAAGGTATTCTTCTTGGGTGTCAAACCTGGTTCCTGTAAGGAAAAAACAATGGTGACATCAGGCTCTGTGTGGACTTCAAAAATTTGAACATCAGCTCATTGAAAGATAACTATTGTTTGCCCAATATGGAGGCTATGTTGCAGAGAGTAACCAGATTAGAATTGCTGTCAATGATGGATGGTTTCTCTGGCTACAATTAGGTCATTGTTAAGGAATCAAAACAATTCAAGACAGCCTTTACAACACCTTGGGGAACATATGTTTATGTGAGAATGCCTTTTGGTCTCACAAATGCTGGTGCTACTTTTTAGAGGGAAATGAACGTTGCCTTTTCAGATTTCATTAATGATTTCCTTGTTGTGTATCAGGATGATTTAACTGCCTATTCCAAGAAGGAAGAGGACCATTGTGCTCATTTAGAGAAAATATTTATGAGGGCCTTGGAATTTGGCATTTCATTAAACCCAAGGAAATGTGCTTTTGGTGTCACAGAAGGTAAGTTGCCTGGCCACTTAGTTGGGAAGCAAGGAGTGAGAATTGACCCAGAGAGGGTAGCAGCAATTGATAAAATTCAAAGGCCAAAGAATGTTAAAGGGAGTCAATCTTTCTTTGGTCAAGTCAATTTTCTAAGAAGGTTTGTGACAAACTTTGCAGAGGTTACTAGACCTATTTCCAAGATGTTGAAGAAGCGATCTGTAATCAATTGGGAGGGTGAGCCTGATGAGGCTTTCAAGAATATCAAGCAGGCTATCAAGGATGCACTAGTGCTAAAGGCACCTGATTATAGTGTCCCAATGCATATCTTTTCTTTTGCATCCTTTAACACTATTGTTGTAGTTCTTTTACAAAAGAATAAGGATGGTTTTGAGCAGCCTATTGCATTTTTTAGTAAATCTTTGCAGGCTACAGAATTGAAATATGATATAAATGAAAAACAAGCTTATGCACTTGTGAAGGCAATCAAGGCTTTTAGATGTTACTTGATGGGAGTAGTTGTGATTGCTTTTTTGCCAAGTGCAGCTATGAAGGACATTTTCTCATAGCAAGAGTTGTCTGGAAGAAGATGTAGATGGATCAATAGGATCTAGGAGTTCAATGTTGAGATCCAAATCACTAAGTTGGTTAGAGGACATGGATTGGCAAAGCTGATGGCTCAATCTAATCTTGATGCAAACCAGGTAAATCATTCTAAAATTGATTATACATGTGATATGGATGATTGTATTTGGTATCAGGATATTATTTACTATTTGAGAAACATGAGGTGACTAGATAGTATGAATGATAATCAAAAGAGGACATTGAAATTACAGGCCATCAAGTATGTAATTGTGAAATGTAAGTTGTATAGAAAAAATCTGGATTGCATACTATTGAAATGTGTAGATGAGAATCAGGCTAATCTATTGTTGAAGGAGATGCATGAGGGATTTTGTGGTGGACATTACATGGGTAAAACAACTACTCATAAGATCTTGAGAGCAGGATTTTGGTGGCCCACAATCTTCAGGGATGCAAAGCAGTTGGTAAGGAGATGTGATGCTTGTCAAAGGTTCTCTAGTAAGTTTAAATTTTTAGGTAATGTACCATTAAAACCATTAGAAGTTCAGGCTCCTTTCCAACAGTGGGGAATTGATTTCATAGGGGAGATACCAAACAAGTCAAGTGGAGGACATTCATGGATCTTAGTTGCCACTGATTATTTTACAAAGTGGGTAGAAGTTGTACCTACAAGGAATGCAACTAGTGGAGTGGTAATTGACTTTCTAATGAATAATATTGTTACAAGGTTTGGGGGCCCTGAGAGAATAGTGAGTGATAATGCTATGTGCTTCAGGTCTGCCGAATATAAGGACTTTTGCAGAGGTTTGGGAATTCAGATTTCTAATTCCTCACCTTATCATCCGCAAGGAAATGGTCAGGCATAATCTACTAATAAGAGCTTGATTAGAATCTTGAAGATAATTCTGGAGAAGAATAAGAGGGCATGGAATTCAAAGCTGCCATTAGCTCTATGGGCTGATAGGGTAACTGTGAAGAAGGAAATTGGTTGTGCACCATTTGACCTAGTGTATGGAATTCATGCTAGGATGCCTCAGAATAATTTGTTGGAGATGTACAAGTTTGTGCAGTTGTATGATGATGACATTGATGATGAGATGCAGTTGAGAATTGAGGACCTCATTAGGTTGGATGAAACTAGAAGAGAATCAGTTGAAAGGAATGCCAAATTGTAGTTGCAGGTTAAAAATTTATATGATAAAAGGACTATTGACAAAAAGTTTAAGCTTGGTGAATTGGTGTTAGTTTGGAATGCCAGATTGGAGGATAAGGGGAAACATGGTAAATTTGATCCCATCTGGTTAGGGCCATATCTGATTCATGAGAAATGGGGCCAAGATTCTTACATCATCAAGGATTTTAATGGTGATATTCAAGAGTTGTCAGTTCATGGACAATTCTTGAAGAAGTACTTCATTTGAAGTACTCTATTTTCCATGAACAGTAGTTAGGGTTGTACATCTTATAAATTTTTGTATATAGGTTGCTTGCCCCTACCCTGTTTTTCCCTGGTCTGTAGGTTTTTGGTCCTGTTGCTTGGTCTTGCCCTGCTTGTTCCTTGCTCTTTGCAATTTTGTCCTATGGGATGATCTTCTTTTACCAGTGATTCTAAGTCCTTGCTATGCCTACAAGAGGCATACATCCCCAGAAAAAGCCACTGTTAGGCCTTCTTTCTATCATTGCAAAATCTTGTGATGTTGGCCTATTCCCTGCAATGTTTTTGTTTTGCTGTCCTGCCATGCCTGCAATCTCAGTCTTGACTTGCAATGAAAATCCTTAGTGTTTCATGGTATGCATGTCTTGCCCCTGGTAGTTTATGTTGTCACCTGGCCCTGGTTCAAACTGTATCTCCTAATGTGCAAAACCCAGTAAGATTTTTGAGTTTCAAGGTCCGTGGGAAATATTTTGAAAGTTCTGCCTCAGTGTCGAAAACCCATAGTTTTTTTGAAAACCCTCGGTATTGTCAGTTTCCCTACTGTCCTTTGGGTCATGTTGGAAAATATGTGTATTTTCGATCTTCCACTAAAAATCCTGTGTGTTTTCGACTTTGCCTTTCTTCTTTTCTGCCAGCTCTCCTTGTTCTATGTCTTAACTGCACAAACCCGACATGGATGGTGGGTCCAACTTCTTCTCTATTGGTTGTCGCATGGCCGCATGTCATACTTCTTTGACATGCGATCATGCGACCGCTTGCCACCTGGCCATGTGGGTCCCAATTTTTTTTCGGCGGCTTGCGATCTACTTTTCTTTGCTGCGCAAGTGCGATGTGTGGTGGGACCTAGTTTCTGGATTGGGAAGAGGGTCCTGACGTGTTAGAAGATCAACGGTTGTCATTAAAGAATTAGGGATGTGTTAAGGCTATGCACTTTTGTGACAACCGTCTGATCCCCTAATAGGTAAGGCTCATGCCCGATTGGTCCATGTGGCAGTGACTTGTCAGACTTGTCAGCGGGGCCCAGTATTAGTGATCGAAGATCTATGGTCGGCGTATAATCACATGGAATATTCCTTACCCATGTGATCATGCACCCACCATCCAATGTGGTGCCAACGGTTTGTTCACTTTGGGCCCACTGGCGGATGTGACATGTGGCAGCTTTGGGTTTCCTGTCGCATGATCGCATAGCCTAGTTTTTGGCTATGCAATCATGTGACCAGTTGACACATGGCAGTGCGGTAGCATTTCATCAATGGGCCCAGGAGATGCAAAAAGGTCAGTGATGGAGTAGTTGCTGTGGCGGTCTGGATAAAAAAGTGGCAGTGTCGATAAAAAGTGGTCTTGTCACACATTCGCAAGAAGATTTGGTAGTTTTCTAGTTTGTCTAGCGACTTGGCGAACAGTGGTCGCGGAGGTGCTAGATTTTTAGCAAAAGGTGCAAAGCATTTCGTGAACTAGCGGAGGTTCTTTGGTCGCTATTTTTCCAGATATGTGGGGTTTGTGTTTGCAGTGATCGGGCGAGTGGTGGTGTGACACATGGTAGGTGGGCCCAAGTCGGCTTGGCAGATTGTTTGCGGGGCTGAGGTATAGTGTTAGCGGGTTGTCGCATGTTGGCATAACCCATTTTTGGGTTATGCAATCATGCGACCAAGCATATTTTGTGAGGCTCATTTTCCTGTTGTGGTCAAATTGTGACTGAGCGATTGTGTGACTAAGGGCGAACAGGTTGAAGAACATAAAGCCCGCGAGGCCATGAAGTGACCGTTGGAATTCAAATTCAAACTTGCAATGAGTTTTTTGCCACAGGAAGGACTGGTCTTAAATGTTTTAGCGGTCTAATTGGATTGGTTTGGTTGTTGCGATGTGGTCCAGGGTCTATGCAGTTAATTGCAAAGGAGGTTTTGTACTTGGTGGAGTACGGTTTTGCACTCGAGGAGTTGTTTGTAGGTGGTTGATTTGACTGATTTTCATGGCAACTCCTAGTTCTCTGTCCTGGCTTGCAGGTTCTCATGATTGCAGATCTGTTTGAATTTTTTTTTTCTCCAGGCTGCTTGTGTTTCCCACCCCTGTAATAACTTTTAGACTGTTTCCAGCTAGTTGGGTGGTTGAGACCTTAGCCCTAGTTGTCTGAAGCTTGTTGCATCCGATCTTGAGGATCCCAAGGCAACTAGTGGTATAAGTTAGAGAATTTTTTACTTTGCAAGGGTTCTGAAATCTTATTGCTTTTGGTCCTAGGTTCTTAACTATAATATACTGATAGAAGTCTAGTTTTGTGACTTCTCTTGTCTTGGTGTCATTCTAATTGTATGTTGATTCTAG
The DNA here is from genome assembly GCA_027943335.1 of Chamaecyparis obtusa. Taxonomy (NCBI): domain Eukaryota; kingdom Viridiplantae; phylum Streptophyta; class Pinopsida; order Cupressales; family Cupressaceae; genus Chamaecyparis; species Chamaecyparis obtusa. Next base: position 25,816 of record BSBK01009121.1, read on the forward strand.
ATTTGTTAATGAAAATGTCATTGAATCCCAATCTTGTATCTTGTGTATGTCTTCTTGCTTGTCTCTAAGCTCATATACGTTAATATCACAAAGTGTGTTAATGTATGGTAAAAAAAGAGTATTTTGAATTCATCTCTGAGTTTCTAACAAAGTTAGGATTAAAGCCTTTTAGGTGAATTCAGTGTGTTTACAGCTAGGTATAGAATTTGATGTCCTTGTGCTTGAGGGAAAGGGGTAATAGGCAAAGCAATTACTCTGGTTTCCATTATGCTTGATTTGAAGTATCCAGTTGAGGTATACAGTTAGGTGACTCTGAGCCCTGGATAAGGCACTGGTCCTTCCTCTTGAGGTATGCATGGTTAGCAACCACAAACACAAACATCATTTGATAAATATTTAGCAATCTTGTATTGAATATAGTAGCATATTGTTTTAGACTCCTTTAGAGAAGTGAGTCAAGGGTACACCCACCTGAGCACTGAAGCTCAAAGAGTAGAAGGATCCTTTGATCCTTGTCAGTTGGCCCTCTTCCTTATGGACTTTGGAGTGGTGATAGAGTCAGGATTTTATTTATGTTATCCATCAAAGTGTATATCTACAAGTTGAAGATCAAAGGGAATAATCTGCAACCAACACAAGGGATTTTAACTTTACTAATGACAAAGTATTAGTTTCAATGGCCCATGTTTTATACACAAGCTGCTATTCAAAATTTCAGTGTACATGTCAATGGAAGAAGTTAATCCGAGCCTTTAAGGAACATCTTCTTTATAATACAATTAATGATATTTGAGCCCTTCTTTGAAAGCATTGATATAAAACCTTGTGATATCAATAGCTTTTGGCATCCACCTCAATTGTTTATGAAGGAAAAAAAAGCTTGCTTGCAACTATGTCAAGTTTGAGCAACATTGGACTTCCAATGCAGGAGCTTGGGAAACTTTATAAAATGCACCCAAATATATTCAGTTGTTCTTCAAAAGAACTGCAAAATAAATTGCAATTCTATAAGAATCTTGGAGTTAGTAAGGCTTGTGTTGTGAGAATCATAATCTGTTGTCCGTTAGTGTTTGATTTTCAGAATTAAATCTGATTGTCTAGAAGCCTCTTTATTTTACTTTTAAATTGATAAAGTTTATTTATGATATTTTGTGAGGACTTTCAAAGATAAGTTCAAATCAGATTTGGGGGAAATCTGATTTCTTCTTTGGACTTCCAATCTCTTCCTTTTTGGATAGCAATTTTATATAAAAGGAAGAATGTCTTTATTCTTCCATAGAGATACATGGATGTAATTTCTCTTTTATGCAGCAGCAAAAGTTAAAGTTTTTGTAATACTCTATTTTTTATCAGTAAATTTTTCCAACAATAGTTGTATAAGGATTATTCTGTTAAGTAGTGATTACTTCAAATAATCTCATATAAGCTTTGAGAAGCTCTAGGAAGATTGTATGTAGCCCCAGATAGCTGCAAGTTTATTTCTTATTGTAGAAGTGGTTTTAGATTAAATAGAAGTAAGAAGAAGCTTGCATATTTCTCCATCTCTGTTTATGTTTTGTCTCTACCCTTTTTGGGGGGATTTTGATTTTGTTCATTTGCTGGAATAGAGCATCATTCTTGTGTGTTTTTAGGATATAGTTTTACTCTATATTCTTTACATTGTATCAAAGCTCATTGGACCTCAATCCTTGTGATTTTGGGCATTTTTTTTTTCTGGGTATTTGTTTATCTTGCACAAGAGACATGGTTGGAGATGTAGGAAAGAGTTGGCAAGAGCCATTGTCCTTCAATGGATAAAATTATGATGTTTGGGCAAAGAGGATGACGACTGTTATGATAGAAAATGACTTGTGGGAGGTTGTGGTTAATGGATTTATGGATGTGACTAACCCAGCTCAATTTTTTGGCCTCACAAAAAATCAAAAGACTCAATTGAAGGAGTCAAGGAGGAAAGATGCAAAAGCTTTGAGCCTGATAGAAACTACTTTGACAAAGGCAATCTTTCCTAGAATAGAAGCGGCTAATTATTCCAAAGAACCTTGGGATATTCTTCACACTAATTTTAAAGGGACTAAAAAATTTTGGTTAGTGAAGCTCCAAATACTTTGAAGTGAGTTTGAGACTCTTCTCATGAAGGATAGTGAATCCATCTCAGATTTCAGCTCAAGACTCTCTAGTTTGATAAAATAGTTGAGAACCAATGGAGAAACCATGGAGTAGCAAAGAATAGTAGAAAAAGTCTTGAAAAGTCTACCCTTAAAATTTGATAATCTAGTAATTTCCATTGAAGAGACAAAGGATCTCTCATTGATGACTATTGATGATTTAATGGGTTCTTTCCAAACCCATGAGCATCACATTAATAGGTCTGCAAATTCTTCTCAAGAATAAGCTTTTAGAGCTCAAGCCAATGCAAGAGGCAAGGGAAGAGGAAGAAACAACTCTGGATGAGGTTCAAGAGGTAGAGGTCATGGTAACTCCAGACAACAAAATGCTGGAGGAGAAAGCTCAGAATGAGCAGCAACAAATGAGGGAGCTAGCAGCTCTCAAAATAATTCTAGAGAAGGCAAGAAGAAATATAGCTAAGACAAGAGTAATATTGAATATTATTATTGTCATAAATTTGGGCATTATGCTATTGAATGCTGGAAAAAGAAAAGTAATCAGTCAAAGCCAAGTGCAAATGTGGCTCATATGAAAGTAGGTGATGGAAATGATCCCACAGCCTTCATCATGTGCAATATTGGTGAAGAAGGAAGTTCTGAAGTCTGGTATTTATACAATGGTTGCAATAACCACATAAGTGGTAATGAAAGTCTTTTTTCTTTTATTGATAAAAATGTAAATTCTGAAATTAGAATGGGGAAAATGGAATTGTTCCATTTGTGGGAAAAGGATCTATTATGATCTGCACCAAGAAAGGTGAGAAACAAGAAATTCAAAATGTTTAATTTTCCCCAAGAATAAAGCACAATTTGATGAGTGATGGACAACTCACTCAAAATGGTTATATAGTGCTGATAGAGAATGACCAATGTGTCATCTTTGAGAAGGATGGGAGTAAGAAACTTTTTGCGGGAGTTCAAATGACAAAGAATCAAATGTTTCCATTGAAGGTAGAGATGTTTTTCTCTTCACAATCAGCCACTGCACCTCCCAAGAAATAATGTACACCAGTACAATAATCAGCCTTCAAGAGCATGATTGAAGACCCCTCCAAGCTATGGAATTTAAGGTATGGACATCTTGGGTATGTTGGTTTAAATTTATTATCCAAGAAAAGAATGGTAGATGATTTTCAATGTATTAAAGAGTTTAGTAGCAAGTGTGAGACATGTATTTTGGGTAAGCAACATAGGTTTCCCTTTAATTCTAGAAACTCTAGAAGGTTAAGAGCACCATTAGAGTTGGTGCATACTGATTTAGTTGGCCCTATGAAAATCACTTCCATTGGGGGGAGTACTTATTTTATGACTTTCATAGATGATTTCAGTTGTAGAACATGGGTTTATTTTATGAAAAATAAATCTGAAGCTTTTGATAAGTTTTTAGAATTTAAAGCCCAGGCTGAAAATGAAAGTGGAAAAAATCTTAAAGTCCTAAGGTCATATAGAGGGGGGGAATATACCTCCAATATTTTTGTAAAGTTTCATAGGAAGAATGGCATAAAGAAGGAGCTAACAACCAGTTATACTCCATAGCAAAATGGAGTGGCTGAAAAGAAAAATAGAACCATCATTGAGATGGCAAGAAGAATGATGAAAGAAAAAGGGCTCCCAATTGAATATTGGGGAGAAGCTATAGCAACAAAAATCTATTTAATAAATAGAAGTCTTACAAAATCAGTCTATGACAAGATTCCATTGGAAGCATGGGCAAAGAAGATATGGGCGGTTGAACACTTGAGAGTGTTTAGGTGTGTAGCATATGCAAACATGCCAAAGGAGCAAAGACAAAAGTTGGGAGACAAGGGTGTGAAGTGTGTCTTTACTGGTTATAGTCCAGAATCCAAGGCATATAGATTGTATGATCCAGTTGGTAAAAAGATGATCACTTCAAGAGACGTAGATTTTATTGAAAATTAGTCATGGGATGGCTCGGTGGACACATATTCAAGTACTTCAACTAAAGTGCCTATTATTGTTGAAGATGGTGAAGTTAATAATCAGTAAAATGATATAAAAGTAGATATAAAAGGCTAAAAATTGGCCCCACAAAGAGCAGCAACAATACTGAGAGTTATGATCCCACTCTCGCCTCCCTAGTGCCAAGAAACACCAAGATTCTAAGGGTGATATACAAAGATGAAAGGTATGGAAATGAATTTGATAAAAATGTCAATTTTGCATTATTTTCTCTCTATGATCCAATTTATTTTGAGGATGCTGAAAAAGAAGAAAAATGGTGTAAGGCCATGGATGAGGAAATGGATGCAATAAAAAGAAATGAAACTTGGGAACTCACTAATTTACCTCCCAATAAGAAAATTATTGGAGTTAAATGGGTTTACAAGACCAAGAGAAATGTTGAAGGAAAAATAGATAGGCATAAAGCTCAATTGGTGGTCAAGGGGTACAAACAACAGTTTGGTAGAGATTATGATGAGACTTATGCCCTTGTTGCTAGAATGAAAACCATGCATGTTGTCATAGCAATTGCAGCCCAACACAAATGGAAGTTTTACCAAACAGATGTGAAGTCTGCCTTCTTGAATGGAGTATTGAAAGAAGAGGTTTATGTGGAGTAGCTACCAGGTTATGAAGTTTATTGTATGTTGATGATTTAATCTTTATTGGGGATAAAGATTTACTCATTGCTAATTTTAAAGAGGCCATGAAAAAGGAGTTTGAAATGTCAAACTTAGGTTTCTTGAGATATTTTCTAGGCATAGAAGTAAAACAAATGCATGATGGTATTTCTATCTCTTAAGAAATATATGCAAATTAGATCTTGGAGAGATTTAAAATGCAAAGTAGCAAGCCTACCCCAACACCAACTTCAATAGGTTTGAAGTTAAGAAAGCAAGATTGCAGCAACAATGTAGATCCAACTTTAAATAAAATTTTTGTTGGAAGTTTGATGTATTTAACAACTACTAGGCTAGACACTATGCATGCAGTAAGTTTGATTTCTAGATTTATGAAAACTCCAAAGGACTCCCATTAGCAAGCGGGAAAGAAAATCCTAAGGTATGTGAATGACACCAAAGGATATGATATTTTGTATACTGCAGCAAATGTTTTTAGTCTTATTGGCTACACAGATAGTGATTGGACAAGGAGTTTGGATGATAGGAAGAGCACTTCTGGATATGTCTTTCACATGGGTTCAGGTGTAATCTCATGGGCTTCTAAGAAGCAACCCATAGTTTCTCAATCTATAGGAGAGGCTGAATATATAGCAGCAAATACAGCAACATGTCAAGCTATTTGGCTAAGAAGAATCTTGGTAGATTTGAAGGAAGAACAAGAGGATGGAACCACAATATTTTGTGACAATATTTCCTCAATAGATTTGTCAAAGATCCACTATTTCATGGAACAAGCAAGAACATTGAAATTAGATATCATTTTATTAGATAATTAGTTGAGAATGGTGAAATAAAAATAGAGTTTTGCATGTTAGAGCAGTAGCTAGCAGACATTTTCACCAAGCCATTGGGCATTGCAAGTTTTTAGCACCTAAGGAGAAATTTGGGTGTTGTTAGTTTGGATCACGTATGTTCTTGTTTGTCGGCTCAAGACAATGGGGGAGTGTTGGATTTTTAGAATTAAGTCTGATTGTCTAGAAGTCTCTTTATTTAACTTTTAAATTGATAAAGTTTATTTTTGATATTTTGTATGGACTTTGAAAGATAAGTTCAAATCAGATTTGGGAGAAATCTAATTTCTTCTTTGGACTTCCAATCTCTTCCTTTTTGGACAACAATTTTATATAAAGGGAAGAATGTCTTTATTCTTCCATAGAGATACATGGATGTAATTTCTCTTTTATGCAGCAACAAAAGTTAAAGTTTCTGTAATACTTTGTTTTTATCATATAAGTTTTGCAACAACAATTCTAAAAGAATTATTCTATTAAGTAGTGATTGCTTCAGATAATCTTGTATAATCTTTGAGAAGCTGTAGGAAAATTGTATGCAGCCCCAGATAGCTGCAAGTTTATTTCTTATTGTAGAAGTGTTTTTAGATTAAATAGAAGAAAGAAGAAGCTTGCATATTTCTCCATCTCTGTTTATGTTTTGCCTCTACCCTATTTTGGGGATTTTTATTTTTTTTCATTTGCTGGAACAGAGCATCATTCTTGTGTGTTTTGAGAATATAGTTTTATTCTATATTCTTTATAGTTAGTTCTTAATGACGATCTATATAGAAAATTCATGGTAGTTATTATTGGTTTGAATGGTTAATATTTTTAGAAAACTTTAACACTTTTGGTGGGAATTGGTTTCTCTTGGGATGAGATAAGTCATTAAATACCAAGAGTGACCTCCTTAACAATGGTTCAAAAGAATCTCTATGCTCTATTATAGAATTTTCATCAAGTTGAGGAATATAAGAGAAAAATATTTGCAGCATTTTCCTTATGTGTCCCACAATTCTAAATATTGAACCAGTCAAATCGATGGAGATAGGTGTATAAGTGTTGCAACTTGCAAGTGATGGACTATACCAGGAGGCAAGAGAGGAGATTGATTGTTTTAGGGTAAAATGATTAAGCTTCTTAAATATACAGTTGGAATTATTTTTGAAAAGTGAAAATTTTCTGCATTCACTAAAAAAATCTCAAGAATGTGATGCCAATTACTCTATTGTGCAAAGATAATTGAGAAAATATTTAGTTTATGCCATCAGATGGAGTACTTGTAGTTAATAAAGCCAGTTTAGAAAACTCAGAAAATATTCACTTTATGTTATAGGATGGAGTGGATGTAGTTAATAAAGTCATTCTATAATTTTTTTAAAGCATACTAATGGAAGGAGGAGCTTTAGCTAGTGGAAAGAAATACGTAGTTGATAGAAGCATTCTGCACCTATTCAAGAACTATAAATTTGGGAAAATTTAGAGAACCTTACCTTAATGCATAAGTTGAACACTTTCTTGAAAGTAGAGGCTTAGCCAAAAACTTTTAAAATATGAGAAAGTTGCTAGAAGGATTACATATACATCCAATAAGTTGTAGGAGTGATTCAATTATTTGTTGGACTTGGGTTTCCCATTTTTTCTCTTTGTAAGATACTCTGGGTGCAACCTAGTATATTGAACAAAATTTTGGATCCACTTAAATCAAAAATTGATTTATTTTGCAATTCTATAATTAACCCAGTCTAGGTCCTTGAATTATATCCATTGTACTTGACTCAAAATCTTGAGCATAGAATCATGTGTAGATACAAAATTTATCAATGGTTAAGGTTAAAGAATGTCCTTAAGTTTGAGTTTAGTGTCTCTTCCATCATTAGGCCACTAGAGAAAAGCTTTGAGAAAAATATGTAATGCTTTACCCCTAGAGGGAGAAACTATTCCAGGCAATGCATGTTCACATATGAGCATGCTTCATCTCTTCAAGAAAATATTTAGTTTACTTTATTGGATGTAGTAGATGTAGTTGATAAAGCCAGTCCATAAAATATTCAAAGCTTAATGATGGAATGAAGAGATTTAGCTCATAGAAAGAAAGACTTAGTTGTTGACAGATTTCAACATACACAATCTACATCTGTACAAGAATTAAAAATTTGTTAAAATTTAGAGAGGCTTATTTCATTGCACAAGTTGAACATTTTCTTGAAAATAGGCTTAGCTAAAAACTTTGAAAAGATGAAAAAAGTTTCCGAAATGACCAGATGTCAATTTGATATGCTGCAGGAGTGATTCAAGTTTTTGCTAGAACTTGGATTGTCTTTTTGTGCTCTTTGTAAAATACACTGGTTGCACCCTAATATATTCAGCCAAAGTTTGAATTCACTTCAAAAGAAAATTGATTTTCTTCATTATTCAAAATGACCCAAAAATTATACCTATGATATCTGTATCACTAGATAATTGTAGGAAAATACCACTATTGATGGCATGGGCAATAACTATATAGAAATTCCAAGGCCTTACACTACAAAAAGAAATAATTTATATTACTAAAATAAAAAGACAAAGACTAATATTTACAGCTATATTAAGAGTCAAATCATTAAATGGCCTTTGTATTCTACCATCATTCTCTTTTGAGTGGTACTCTAGAATGCAAAATAATCCATATACAAATATCAAAATAAAAGAGGAGGCTCAATTGCAATTACTCTTGGATATCTTTTCATCGCAATGATAGTATCTTATATCGGATAATGGGTATAACTGTGAATGTGTGATGAGTGTTGTGAACCGTGCCTAGTCAGGCTAGAGCCGTCATGTCCTAGACTTCCTTTTCTCTTTTTTACTTCAGTGGGTGCATCGGTTTTGTTTATTTTTTCTTTGCAAAGGGTTCTGCATTGAAGGTTTTGGTGCTGGGTGTGGGGGATTTTCTGGTGTTATGCTTTTGTTTCAATTTTTTCTTAATGGGGTTGGTTTCTATGTCTATGGTGATTGCTGGCTCCAAGCCGCCTCTTGGGCCTTCTTCTAGAGTGCATGCAAAGCAACCTGATTCTTTTTTTACAGGACAGATTACTAAATCCACAATACTATTCCATTTTTTTATTTTCAGTATCATCAATATTTTGATACTTTAAAGCTGTCAATAGTTATCGCAATGATGGAACGTGCCAAGTGCCAGAGCCCGTGGCAAAAATGCTAGTCTCGTGAACTTCAGAACAAATGCATCTTTTAGTCAGACAATTGACATACACAGTTTCGTAATGCTCTACAACACAAATCCATGGAAAAATCCGGTGAAATTTGAAGATGAGAACTTCCAACTTCTCCATAGCTATTTGGGTAGAATGACTAGAAATGCTCACCCCGTAGTTTATTGTCATGCCTACCATCTCAGAAAGGGGTACAAGTGCAGAGAAGGTACATGCTTATTATTATATTTTTCAGGGTGAAATTATTTTTCAGGGTGATTTCACGCCACAATCAGTGTCAACTTGTGACCTTAGAGCTCTTTTTTATACAGTGAATTGTTACTATAATTATTTTCTACATGCATGTAATCTAGCTTCTGTTTTTTCATTTTTAGGCAGCTAAATGACCGTCTTACCATCAATGCATCTTGCAAGCTTTCCTAGAATGTGGATACCAACTGAGGATAGGATAAAGTTTGAACCCTTAACTATCATCACTTACAAAATAATTTTTTTTAATCCCATCAGCAAGAAACCATCTTACAACCAAGACAAGAAACAGTTCACCAATCCCTCATAGATAAGCATAATATCTTGGTAAATGTAATATTCTTCACTCTTGCTCTTACCGAAAAAATGTGTTTGAATAACGGGAAATGTTAGATTAGTTTAGAAACCCTAAAAAAAGGGTATACAAAGTTATCAGCATTAAGAAAATTTATGATTGTATAATACAAGGCACAAGATTCTAGAGCATAGGTTGATTATTTTGTTTTATCATAAAATGTGATATTTTTGCAATAATAATACAGGATAGTAAAGAATGAAGACACCATTTCAGATATGAAAAAGTGCTGGTGTTAGGCTGAACCAAGTTGAATCTGTGGCCTTAAAATATTAGAAAAACCTAAAAGCCTCTATTTTTGTAGTGAAAACATTAATGATGTATCATAAATATTGCTAGATGTGTCAATTATAAGCATCTGCTTCACTTTCTCAGTGGATATTATGAAATTAGGAATTTAACCAAACAACTTCCTCCTAGCATAGCGTTGGATCATGTATGCGCTTCATGGTTGTTCATGGGGCAGGAACGCTCGTCTCAAACCTTTTCTTCTTTACAAAGATGAGGTTAAGACTTGATCAACTAAATTGGATCATATGTTATGTTTTGGAGTGCTGGTTTAGGTCCAAGAGATAAGTTATCTTCTGTAGCTCTAATATAAATAGGCCTTTAAGCCTCTGTAGCTATGGGATGAGGGTTCATTCAAAGCTATTGGTAAAAACTAAAATTATATCAACATGTAGGTATCTAATCTTATTGTTCATGAAGAAAATGAGAAGCTCATATTTGTTAGGTTGATTGACGAGAAAATCATTAGCGGGTACCCTTCATCTTTGTCTATGGGTAAGTATGGGAACAATCTATGATTGTAGATGTATTTATTATAGATGCCATATATGTCCCTAAAATAGTCATATTATTTGACATTGTCGTCTTCTTCTTGCACTTGTCATATAAATATCCAAAGGCAAACTATTAGTGTCGATTCACTAGTAAAGCCAACTTTGGGATAAAATGTAGACACACATAATAAGCCTCCTACAACCTTTCCTAAGTCGCCAAATAATGGAGTAACAATTAATCAAAATCTATTTTACTTGCTTGAGGTAGTTTGATGTTAGAAGTCTGCAGATATAGGCACCACTGCGAAAATAATAAATATAGTTTTGGCTAACTCTTTGCAAGAGGATATACATGTAAGTTTTCAGCTCTCTTTATTCTACAATGCAGGAGGTTGAAGAGTTCATCTACAACAAAAATGCTAAGATGGCTAGGAAATAAAGCTATAACAGAAATGAACAAAATGAGAAGCGGAAGATTTTACTTTAGAACTACGAATATGTGTAGGAAATCATAACATCAAACCCTAATGAATATTAGGAAAGAAATAGAAAAGCCTTATTAAAAATAGGACACTATTTAGTTATTGAGTTAGTACTTTTTTTACAGTCGTACTAATTATTTCTCAAATGATGGAGGAAGACTTTCACATAAAATGTTGGAGATAATAAAATAGAGTAAAAACAGAGTATTGACACTTAGAGATTTATAATAAAATTATTTATATTAATGTCAAATTTTAGATTTACACAGAGAGCTACCAAAATGCTCACAAATACCCATATATTTCTTGCCGAGACTGAGAGAATTTTTCTACACTCAAATCTAAGAAAAACATTCCTATTTTCCAAAATATTCTACCTATCAAAACTTCTGGAATTGCCTGGATAACATCCGATTGAGTGAAAAGTCATAGAAAAATTAATATAAAATAAACTGCAATTAAAACGGTAGTTGGTAGATGTAAAAAGAGGCTGGTCACATCAACTATAGGTCGCATGATTGCATAAACAAAATAATAGATATGCGATCATGCGATAAGTGTAAAGAGGGGGCCCCACAGATGCTTTGGTGGTGGTAACAAAAAAAAGGTTTGGTCAATGAAAAAGATAGTGAAGATTATAAACTCTGCTTTGTTGGCTTCCACGCCCTCCAGGCATTCGTATTCCTAAACACTCCCCCTTAATCTTCACTATTATGTATGTCAGCAATGCTGATTTCTTCCCGAAGATGTTCAAAAACATTCTTTGCCAATAGTTTTGTGAAAATGTCAGCTAGTTGTTCATTTGACCTGCAAAACTCAAGATGAATGTCACCATTGTTTACCAATTCTCTTATAAAATGATATTTGGTATCAATATGTTTACTCCGTTTATGGAATACATGATTTTTAGATAAGGCTATTGCTGAATTGTTATCACAATAGATCTTCGTAGCTTCTTCTTGATGATGTCCCAAATCTAAAAGTACTCTCCTCAACCAAACTGCTTGACAAGATGCTAATGTAGCTGCTACATACTCTGCTTCAGCTGATGAGAGATAACAGTTGATTGTTTCTTTGATGCCCAAGAGATAGCACCAGAAACTAGATGAAAAATGTATCTGGAAGTGCTTTTTCTATCATCCATGCTACCTCCCCAATCACTGCCTATATATCCAATCAGTTTGTAATCATCTGAAGAAGTATACAAAATTCCAAAATTCTTTTTTCTAGCTATGTATCTCAAAATTCTTTTTCCATCTTTCCAATGTGACTCTTTCGATTTCTCCATGAATCTAGAAATAAGGCTAACACCAAACATGATATCCGGTCTTGTGGCAGTTAAATACATGAGGCTGCCCACTAATCTTTTAAATAAAGTTGGATCTACACTTGGACTTTGATCATCCTTACTAAGCTTCAAACCCAATGCAACTGGTGTAGGGGCTGGATTCACATTTTTCATCTTAAATCTTTTCAACAATTCACCAGCATACTTGCTTTGACATATGAAAATTCCTTGATCATTTTAACTTACCTCCATGCCAAGAAAGTATCTCATGAGGCCCAAATCAATCATATCAAATTCCTTTTTCATGGCTGCTTTTAATGTATTGGTTTGCATATTTCCTGTGAATATCAAATCATCTACATATAAACAGACTATCAATATTTGTCCTTCATCATTCACTTTGACATATAAAGTAGGTTCATTGCCACACTTGTTAAAGCCATTGTTCACAAAATAAGAATCTATCCTGCTATACCAAGCTCTAGGAGCTTGTTTCAAACCATATAATGCCTTTTTCAATCTGCATACTTTATGTTCTTCTCCCAAAACTTCATAACTAGGTGGTTGACTTACATACATCTCTCTTCCAAAATTCCATTTAAGAATGTTGATTTCACATCCATTTGATAAAATTTCCATTTGTTTTGACCTGCAATAGATAGGACCATTCTTATTGTATCCATTCTTGCTACGGGTGCAAATGTTTCATTGAAATCTATACCTGGCTTTTGTGTAAAACCTTTTGCCACTAGTCTTTCCTTATGCTTTGCTACTTTACCATCAACATTATACTTTGTCTTATAAATCCATTTAACTCCAATCACATCCTTGCCTTTAGGAAGTTCTACTAGATCCCAAGTTTTATTCTTTTCTATTGACTGAATCTCTTCATCCATGGCTGTAATCCATTTGTCTTCTTTTATGGCTTCTTCAAAATAAATTGGATCAGCTTGTGTTAACAATGCAAAATTGCAACAAAAATCATCATTTTCAGCTTCTTGAGTTTCATCATAAATCTCTCGAAGACTTCTTGTCTTCTTTAATGTGTTTATGGACCTAGACCTTAAAGATGCAAGTGTTGGATTAGAAGATTTGTTGTTGTTATTACTAGTTTGAGCAGTGGGATTTGGAGTGCTAGGTGCTCTTGATGGTGTTGTAGGAGCATTTACTTGTATAGGAGGATTTGCAACCTGATTTTCATCTTCTTCATTCTCTTGTAGGACATTAGGTGTACTTGAATTTATTTTGTCTATGCTTCCATCCCATGCCTCTTCTTCAACAAATTCAATATCACGGCTTACTATTAGCTTCTTTGTAATGGGATTGTATAGCTTATATGCCTTTGAATGTTCACTATATCCCACAAATATACATTTCTCCTCTTTGTCATCTAATTTTCTTCTCAACTCTTGAGGGATTAATGAGTATGCCACACATCCAAAAACTCTTAAATGTGATATGTTATGTTTTCTTTTGCTCCAAGCTTCTTCTGGTGTTTTATTTATCACTGCTTTTGTTGGACACCTATTCAAAATATATACCGAACATGCAACTCCTTCAGCCCAATATTCATTTGGTAAGTGTTTAGCTTTTATCATGCTACGTGCCATTTTCATGATTGTTCTATTCTTTCTCTCTGCTACTCCATTTTGTTGAGGTGTGTACCTTACTGTAAATTGTTTATTTATGCCATTTTCCTTGCAAAAATTCTAAAAATTAGTTGAGAGATACTCTCCACCTTGATGGATTCTCAATGTCTTAATAAAATATCCACTTTCTTTTTCAACTTTTTCCTTGAACTCTTTAAAAATAGAAAATGTATCAAATTTGTATTTTAAGAAATAAACCCATGCTTTTCTGCTGAAATCATCAATAAATGTTATGAAATAAAGTTTTCCACTTATGGAAGGTGTTTGCATAGGTCCACAAATGTCTGAATGTACTATCTCTAATGGTTTTTTTTCTCTATATGACTCCCCAACTTGAAATGATTTCCTATGTTGCTTTGCCAATATACAGCTCTCACATGTGGTTTTAAGTGGATCTATTTGTGGCAAACCATAAGCCATTTTCTTCTTGTATAACAACTGTAATCCTTTGAACCTTAAGTGCCCAAATCTGAAATGCCATAGCCAAGATTCATTTTTGTATGAGGCTTTAAAGGCTATTTCAGCAACCTTTTGTAAACCTTGTGGCTCAATCATGAATCCACTTTGAATTCTTAGTGGGAACATCCTATTCTTAGTCATTTCAACTCTTGCAATCAGCCTATTGCTTGGTTTCTTATCTAGGATTACACATTCACCATTCTCAAAATATATTCTATATCCTTTTTGTACCAATTGCCCAATTCTTATAAGGTTGTGTTGTAATCCGAGAACATAGTATACATCTGAAAATTGTTTATCTTCACCTTGTTTTGTTTTTATGTTAATTGACCCTTTTCCCATAATTGTGACTCTTTGATCATTTCCCAATTTAACTTTTGATTTTACTAAATCATCTATTGTTGAAAACATCTCCTTCTTACAACTCATGTGGTTACTACACCCACTATCTAAAAACCATAGTTCTTTAGAACTTTCTTGTGCTACATTGCATGCTATCAATATTGTGTTCTATTCACTAGTGTTTGACTGATTTTCATTTGTGAAATGTGCCTTTTGCTTATTCAAATCATATTTCTTTTTCCTACATTTTGATGCATAATGCCCAAATTTGCTACAGTAATGACATTGGATGTTAGATTTATCATAACTTTCTCCTTGATGATGGCTTTGAGAGTGACTGCTCCCCCTTCCTCTTGTTGATGTAGAATGGGCATTTGGGCTTGATGGTGGTCTTGTACTTTCAAATTGTGTGTTTTCTCTTCCTCCTCTTGATGAAAAACGTCCTCTGCCTCTGCTGTTGTTTGATCTTCCTCTTGACTTTCCAAATGAGAGCTGAGTCTTGAATGCATTCTCAAATGATGATGACCCTATTCAGTTTAATCTTTGCTCATGCACTAAAAGTGACCCCATTAATTCATCTACTGATAACTGAGAAAGATCTTTGGCCTCTTGAATGGCTATTACTACAACATCAAATTTAGCAGGTAGACTTCTAAGTATTTTTTCAACAATCTTTTGATCTTCAATAGTGTCTACATAGGTCCTTAACTAATTTACTATAGACATTGCATGAGTGAAAAAAGCATCTATTGAATCTGAGTCTTTCATTTGTAAATTTTCAAAATCTCTTCTAAGTATCTGCAATTTTGCCATTATTACCTTGCCTGTGCCTTGGTATGCTATTTGCAAACTGTCCCATGCTTGTTTTCATCTTGTGGCAGCTACAAGCTTTGGAAAGATTGATTCTTCCATTGCTTTTTGAATGAAAAATAGTGCCTTTGCATCCTTCTTCTTATTTTCCTTCAATAAATCTTTATCAGCTTGTGAAAGGGCCTGATATGCCTACTGGTCTGGTGGTTCAGGAAACCCATTTTCCACTAAATCCCAAACATCTTGAGAATGAAAGAGAGTATTCATTTTTATGCTCCAATAATCATAATTTTTTCCATTAAAAATTGGAATCTGAGGCTGAGAAATACTCCCACTGGTTCCTGCCATGGTTTACCAGTAATACTTTTTTTCTTTTTATAAACCCTTTTCTTTCTTTGCTCACCTCCTTAGATCTTCAACTGTTCTGTGATTTACTCTTTACCTAGAATGAAATTTTGCCAAGAAATAATACCCAGATCCTTTTTGTGCTTCAATCCCCCACAAACCTTTTTTTTTCTTCAATAACTGTGCTCTGATACCAGTTTGATGGAGGAAGACTTCAACATAAAATGCTGGAGATAATAAAAGAGAGTAAAAATAGAGTATTGACACTCAAATATTTATAATAAAACTATTTATATTAATGTCAAATTTTAGATTTACATAGAGAGCTGCCAGAATGCTCACAAATACCCTTATATTTCTTGCCGAGACTGAGAGAATTTTTCTACACTCAAAACTAAGAAAAACATTCCTATTTTAAAAAATATTCTACCTATCAAAACTTCTGGAATTACCTGGATAACATCCGATTGAATGAAAAGTCATAGAAAAATTAATATAAAATAAACTACAATTAAAATGGTAGTTGGTAGATGCAAAAAGAGGTTGGTCGCATCAAGTATAGGTCACATGATTGCATAAACAAAATAATAGATATGCGATCATGTGATAAGTGTAAAGAGGGGGCCCCACACATGCTTTGGTGGTGGTAACAAAAAAAAGGTTTGGTCAATGAAAAAGATAGTGAAGATTATAAACTCTTCTTTGCTAGCTTCCACGTCCTCCAAGCATTCGTATTCCTCAACATCAAACACAAAGACAGACTAAAAGTATCTATATTTATTCCTTCCTTAGGCTGTGAAGAATCCATTTAGTTTGATTATCTATCTTCCCCAAATGAGGACTAGTGTCTGCAAGTAGTACCCATAATGCTCAGCAATCATTGGCTATAAACCTTGATGAGCAACCATAACTGACACAAATCAAATAGTGGCCATAGTTTAAGGGTTTTGGGTAGAAGAAAAGTAAAGAAAATAGGGAGAACCAAATTTTTAAACAAAAAGACTTCCAAATGGCGGAGAATGCTAGAAAACAACATACCTCTGATTCTAAGGAAGCTCCGTCGGTCGTGGTCTAAAAATCTCTCACAAAGAAAGGATGAATGAACCATGGAAGAGCTTCTCACTAGATGTAAACATTCAATGCCCTGAAAAACAAGCTATGACATAGTTGCAAACCATAGGAATGGACACATGGTGCACTGGGCAATGGACATGCAAGTGTTGGATGGATGTGATGGGTGGACGGAAATAGTAAAGCATGTAGGCAAGGAGGGAAAGGTTTGTTTGGCTCCAAAAGGAGCTATTTCGTCGGCTAAAGAAGGTAGAAAACCTAGGTGGATGACACTTTTCCAACCGTTTTGAGGGCTAAAAGCCCACACAGAAGCATCTATCAACTTAATTAATAAATAATTATTAAAAATAATAAAAATTGGGTGAGACTTGAAGCGGGAAGTGGAAAAACCTACTGGCTAACTAAAATTATTTTTGTATTAATAATTGTTAATGTATGTATTATTGTGTATATATTTATATATTTTAATTTTTATATTTCTTTATGTATATGTTTATATATATTTATTTATATAAGTATTAATATTTGTGTATATATAATTGTATGTATATATACCAATACCATATTGGTTTATATAGTATTGGTATGCACTTATGTATAATTGTTTATATATTGATATATTTCATGTTTCTATATTTATTTGATTATGTTTCATAATATATATGCTAATACAATAGGGAAATCAAACTAGTTTCAAATCATAGTTACAAACATTAATAATTCATTAACATAATGAGAAATAAAAGTTAAATAATGTAATTTTTTTTTTAATAAAATATGTGAAGGCCTTAAGACTACACTGAGAGGCAATAGGTATTTTTAGTGCACCAAACAATCTAGGTAGTGAAATAATTTTATCACTTAATAATTTTTATATTTTTTTATATATTTTTATTTTATTTTCCTTTTTAAATAAGTTTGAATTGTAAAATAATATTATTGAAATGATGAGATTATAAACCATTTTATTAATATTATTTATAATGATGAAATATAGAAAATAAGTGCCTTTTAATGTTGAATGAAAGAGGGATTGAAAACTTTTTCAGCGTACCTAGTGTTTAGGAGATGTTTGACTTCATTTCAAACCGTTTGGAAACATGTGGAGGGTATCTAGAAAGTTGTTTGTTAATGATAGAAAGAGATCATCTTTTAATTAGTAATGTATTAAACATTAAAAAATACATAACAATCAATATATTTAATATTTAAAAATTGATAATTATAATCTATATTTTCTATTAATTTTATTTTTTTAATTTGTTTTCAAATGCTACTCTATTGGATAATTTCGTTTAGTAAAGCAACTTGGTCTTAATTCTCATTGAGCAAACTATGAGTCAAATTTTGATATTAATACTATAGGATTCAACTTGTAATTTTTTAGTAAAACTCATTGATCCTGTTTCATTCCATTGACTTCATAACAAGGTTTTTATCAAAAAGAGAGCACACATAGAATAGAAAGATCCTAGTTGATGTCTATTGATAGTACCCCTTTCAAACACAAATTATAAGTATAAAGGTGAATATATTCTATGAATCAAATTCAAGAAAGATAATTTCATGTTCAAGGTTTAGAAAAGATCCTAGCTGATGGATTTTGACACTACCCCTTTCAAACACAAGTTCTAAGATCATATCAATTCTACTAGTGGGAGATCTAGTAGCAAAGCTACCAGCAGAGCAAGCACCAGTATCAAAAGACTCCGTTACTTTTTTCAAGCCTTGGATCCAGCCCAACTTCCTTCAATCTATCCTATTGGTGAATAAACAATCATGTTGAAATGCAACTTCTAAGTATATAAGTCTAGGATATTACTAGATGTTAGTATAAAGGATAATAATCATTCATTTAGTCATTTTTTAGGGGTGACTAATTATTTAGTCATTTATTTGGTCATTTATTTATTCATTTATTTATTCATTTATTTAGTCATTTATTTGGTCATTTATACTTGTGAATTGCGAAAAATTAGTAGAATATGACTAGTTTTAGTCACGTGACTAAACTTTTTAGTCATGTGACTAAAATTTTAAGTCATGTAGTCATTTATTTACTAAATTCTACTAGTGCTTGGTGCTTCATTTGTGGGATTCCCCTTTCAAAAATCCTGAGGTTCTTGTGGTTTTCTGCCTTTTTAAATCTATTTTCTATGTGTAGAAGGGTTTGGGGGTTTATATTGGTGGATTTTGTTTGGGCTTGCCAATGATCCTTTATCTTGTTTGCTGAATCTATTTTGTTACTCTTATATTTCCTTTTATCATTTTGAATTTGAGTTGTGGCTAGGGTTTTACTCGAGATTTTGACATTCATGTACCTGTTCGATTCTAAATTCAATCTTGAGAATACTATTACAGTTATCACATTTTTGCATCTTTGATTGAAGTGGTGGTCGCAACCATCCTTCCTAAAGAGGCTTATGAATAACCTAAGGAGTCGATGTCAATTCCATCTCCAAGGGAGAAAAAGAATTTGATATCCCCACTGCATATTTTGTATAAGCATAATGAGAAGCCTGATACAATTTTTTTGTGTACCTTAAATCGTTTGAGTTTGCCTTGCATATGTTAGAAGATACTGCCCCGGTAGGGGTTAATCTACAATTACTATTCCGAGCCATTTTGTTTTCTTCTTAGTATCGGTAAGAAGTCATATGTTATGAACATATGATGTAAAGATAAGCCACATAAATAAGTAGGTCAAAAAATTTAAAATAAAATAAAATAAGAAAATAGAATCAATTCTAGCTTTGAATTTTTTGGAATTGGGCATAAAGATATTGTTGTTTAGTGAGTTTAAAATTTATTAACTACTTCTTAAGAAAGATGATTTTATCGGCAAACATTTAAGAGATTCAAGTGGAAAGTTTAATAGTAAATTAAGTTCTTGGTGCATGTGAAATTTGTTGTGACAATTTGGTCCTAAACATTTTTATGCTAGGATTTCATTTTTATTGGATTTTGGAAAGAAAGGGGAAGGATACGTGTGTGAATGGAAGCATAAGAAAAAGATTAAAAAATATTGTGGATTTTTTAGTGCTAAACTTAATAGTAAACTAAGGGATTGGTGTATAGGAATTTTTTTTTGACAATTTGGTTCTAAGCTTTTTATCATAGGATTTCTTTTTAAGGGGATTTTGGGCAATTAGGAAGCATGTCAATATTAAGGGGATCATAGGAAAAAGAGAAAACATAGAGTGAATATTGTGCATGAAAGAAAGGCACATACATACATACATACATATATGTTTGTAAATTAAAAATAAATTGCATGTCCTTAAGAGAGGCTACAACTTGATTTTTTAATATTTATTTGGCAACATAGTTAGTCCTACAACTCTTTACACAAATTCCACTTCATAACAACTATTAATTTTTTTTTCGTATGATTAAATTTAAAGATTGTATTCTACTGAAGTAGAAAATAATAATATAGAATTAGTGATAGATCCATTATCTTATACAAATTGCCTTTTAAAATTTTTACATTTTTATACTTTTATTTCCAATAACAATTTTGCTGCCCTCTCAATTTTATTTTTTAAATCTTGCTCTAATCTTTCTTTATTTAAATTTGAAAATTGTTAGAAAATAATGTAATTTAAAAAAATCAACTTTACTGTTTTTATTATTATTTTATTATAAAATTATTTTGAAAGATACTAAAATATAAACTGTTTAGTGATGAGATTTATTAAATACCCTACATCTAAGTTAAAAAAATATTTTATCTACTTTGTCCTGTAAATATAGGTTACATTATTTTCTGTAAAGACAAAACTGAAAACAAGCCTTCCCTTATTTTAGCCTTCCTGGAAAACTACAAATAACTGAAAACACAATTTGAGGTATCCGGAACTTTTAATTATAAGTTATTTAAATTAATAGACAATTCAAGGGTGAAGAGTTATGACGAAATTAAGTAGCGTTTGGATCAAGACTCCACTGCTTTGAGGGGTCGCCAAGAGAAACTGTCCCGACGCTTCATTCACTACATAATCTTAGATGAATACAAATCCGTTCAGTAGTTACGCATACCAAATTGAAAACCTTTACAATACTACTCTGCTAAGCATTTGGTACAAGAAGAGTAATCTGAAGAAATGCAAATGCAGCAGGAGAAGCAGATGGTTGGCGTGGAGAAGGAGGTAATTGCGGAGTGGTTCAGAAGCCTCAAATGCCGCATGGGAGATCTACGTAACAAAGCCACCGAACTATTCATGCAAGCAAATTGTCTTGCGAACCGCGAATCTCTGTCTCAACGTCTGCAACAGCTCGATAGCCGTCATGATTCCTTACATTCTGAATTTCTCCTCATTGAGAATCATGAACATCTACTCCCTGGTGATATTCGGTGGTTACGTGGGGTCTTCAATACCTTCGATTATCTTCGGAAAAAGATCATAAACGTAATAGAGAATGAAAGGAAGGCAAAACTATTGGTGGAAGCCCTGCCCATTGTTGCAATTTCGGATTTTCATGTTGATGATGGGCTGTTCTGTGGAGTTTGTAGGGATGATTTTATTTTGGGAGAAGAGGTTCGAGAAATTCCTTGTATTATCGGACATATATTTCATTCTAACTGTATTTGGCCATGGCTTGAAGGTCACAATACTTGTCCCATCTGCACGACGCCCTTCTTTGTGGAGAATGAGCGTAGATTACTTCAAGGAGATTGAGACTTCCCTTTGCACGAAAAGGATGACTGGAAGTGATGTTTTAAGTTGTGAAAGAATTTAACCTTGGTTCTACTCATTTGAACTAAGTCGAATTGTATTAGACAGTTACACAAATCTGTTATGGATATTTATTGTCAATATAGTAAGTATTTGTTATGTTTATGCATTGGATATTTAACTGGTCACTTAAATTTATTATGATATTATTATAAAAATTCAATTGTGTAATTTTTTTGAATCAAACTCATTGATCCATATTTCATTAGTAGTGGTTTACAAGAACTCATCTCTCATGAGAATGAATGATTAACAATATTTATTTTTAACTCACTAAGAACAACTCTTTTAAAAATCACAAATATTTAAATTATTTTTTTTATATTTCTAAATTTTGAAACATTTAAACAAATTAATAAATTAACAATATTAACAATCTTTTTAAAATTATTTTAAAATTAATAATAAATTTCTTTTTATTTATGTATCTCCTTTTATGTATATTTAATAATAATAAATATTATGTATCTTAATTTTGAAATGAAAAATAATAATAAATTTACAAACTTTTGTTAATCAATTATATTTAAAATTTATAAAGAATATTTGAAAATTAAAATCAAGGTTTTAAATTTATTAGAATTATTTTGAAAAATTAATTATAACAAATTTTTAATTTTTTTATATACTAATAGAAAAGTTATATTTAAAATATTATTCTTCAAAATATATTAAAATTGATAATAAATTAACAAAGTTTTAAACATATTAGAAATGAGAAATAATTCATAAATTAAGTACTATTAAATTGCACAACTAGATTGTTTCAAGTGGGCTTTATGTCATAACTCAAATTTTGAGTTAATTATTTATTGATAGATAAATAGAAAAATTGTAAAGTCATTAATATAATTTCTCTATTATTTATAAATGAAAAATAATAATAATTCAAGATTTAGTATAATTTTTAAGGTACAAATATTATATATGAAATTGAATTTTTAGAGCATACTAAGAATTTTCTTTCATGACAAAATGTACTTATCAATAGAGTTGAACAAATTAAATGAATTATTCAGTAGTCTCTATTAATCAAACTACCAAAGGAAATACATTGTGTATCCGGTTGGAACTATTTGTCAAAAGTTAATATTTTCAATTGTTCGTACTTGGAAAGGATATTTAGAAACATACAACTCTTTATCGTCTTTCTACAAATATGTTTCTTTTATTGACGGCTTAGTTATTTTGAAGCGTACATTATAAAAGAAAATAAATCATATTTTAATATTACAAATATTTATAATTTGTTAGGAAAATAAATAATTAAACCAGGAAAGACCAGTATCATTATTCTGCAACTCTACTTTGAAGTACACATTGCAGTAGAGAAATATAAAGCATATAATTATGGGGGACTCAAAAAGTCTAACAAGTATTTTTTGAGGTAATTAACAAGTGCTACATAGTGGTTAAGTACTTGCCTTTAATTATAGTAGAAATTATAATAGTATATTAATTTTTTAATTACTATGTTTTATATAATAATAGTAGAAATAATAAATTTTTATAAATTTTTAAGTTATACTAGAAATAATAGTATATTATTTTATTAATTATTATGTTTTATATAGTTACAATAGAAGTAATTAATTTTTATAAAAGAATTTTTATTAAAACTATTATAAATAAATAAATTTAAATAAATTGATATTTTAAACTAAATTTTAATAAGTTTTTCAAAATAAAACTATTATAATAATATTAAATATTAATTTAATATAGTTTAATTTAAATATTAATATTTTGTAAAGAAAAAATAAAAATTATAAGCAAATAAAATCACATAATTTTTTACATAAATAGTTGTTAATGTATAATTAGTATATAATAAAAATAAAAATAAAAAAACTTTAAAAATATGAATAAAAATAAATATATATTATAATATCATAGGTTGTTATTTAAATTATAATATATTGTAAAAATTAATAGTATAAACATGATTGCCAGAATGGAACAAAATTTATGGATGAGAACAAATATATATTATCTGACAATAAATAAAAAACATGGCAAATTTTAATTGGTTCACTCCTTTAATAAGACTTCAAACGCATTCATCCAATGAGATGATCAAAAATTAATTTCTAGATATTATAAAGTTAAATATTTTGCATCTATATTTTACAAATGAAAAAACTTATAATGAAATATAAAATTGAATTTATTTTCATTGGTGTAGAACATTCATTTAATCACTAGTTAATGAAGAAATCCAAAAATGGATTCAATAGTACTTGCTTAGCCTATTGGCAAGTACTAACAAGTGCGATGTAGTGACCCAGTACTTGCCTTTCGTAATTAATTTTAAGTTTAATTTTTAATATAAATTTAATCTTAGTTTTAATAAATTTATTATAATATATAAGATATTTTAATTAATTATATAATTATAATTTTTTATATAATCATAATTGTAATAATAAATAATTTTTAAAATTATAATTAATTTAAACTTCAATTTTAATTTTATTTGTAAATATAACAATAGTGCTAATTTTATTTTATTTATATATATTTTTTATTACATTTAATCGTAATTATAATATAATATATTTTAGAATGTATACTAATTATAAATATAATATTATTATTTTAATTTATATTATAATCTATATTATAATAATAATATATAATTTTTTATCTTAGAAGATTATATAATAGAAATATATATTATTTTTATTTAACATTTCTAATTAATGACAAAAATTACAATTAAAAAATATACTGTTTAAAATATAAAATTTTATATTAATTAAACTTAATTACATTAAATAAACTCATGTAATATAATTGAAAATTGAAAAATTTTAATATACAATTAATATAAAAAAGAAAAAGATTAATGAAAATCTTAATTAAAGATAGAAACAAAAATTGTTTACAAGCCCAAAACTATACAATATGAAAGGAGCAATGCATTTTCATTATATTAAATATAAATTGTACAATAAAAAACAAACATGGTAAATTTTAATTGGTTCACTCCTGTAATAAGACTTCAAATGATTTAGCCAATCAAATGATAGAAAAATGATTTCTATAAATTATAAAGTTAATTATATTGCATCTAACTTTACAAAATATGAAATTTACTACAAAATAAAAAATCTAAAAAATTCTAATTGGTCTAAACAGTTTTATTTAATCACTAGTTAACACTAAAAACTCAAAAATAGATGCAATAGTACTTAGCCTATCGGCAAGTACTAATAAAGATAATAAAGAGAAGACCTCAATTCACCTGACATTTTTTAGCATTGAAGAATATGAATGTACAGAGGAAAATATATTCTAAAAAATAGTATATGTAGATCTTTAAAAAGATTGTTGAATTTGTGGGTTTTAAAAGGATTTATTTTCACATTTGTTTATTTATTATAGAAATATTATTGGAATAAAATTTTTAGTTAATTATTAATAACATTAATTTTAATTAAGAAATTAAGTAATTCATTATTTATTAAGTAGTTAATAAATTTGTAATCAAGTAAGTAATCAAGTAATTAGGTAGTTGATGAATTATTAGTTATGTAAAGAAGTAATGAAGTAATTAATTCATGATTAATTATGTGAATAAAGTAGCTATAACAAAACATGAGAACAATTATGCCAATCAATTTTAAATTGGCATGAGAGAATAGACTCCACACTCAACAAGGTTATTTGGTTATGTTATTCTTGTTTATTTTTATTAAGTTTGCACAATCATTTTGTAGAAGTGTCTTAAAAGTTGTCAAGAAAGTGCAAAATTGTAAGGTTGTAATATTGCAAAATTTTACCAAATGTTGCAAAAAGGAAGATGAAACGCCATAAGAGTAGTTGGATGTTTTCTAACTACCTAAAAATATATAAATAACATGTATTGGTAGAACATATCATAATAGAGGAAGAGGAGAACATTTTTTAGCAAGTTGTATATTGGGGCAAGTCATTTTGATTGGTTTCCTATGCTAAATATATGTTTCCATTCCTTGTACAGCTATGTATGACCTGGAAACCTTGTAATATAGAAATGGTTAGATAGAGGGGTGAATCCTCTTCCTTTTTCTTTTGGTTTGATCAAATTTCATTAACTATTGTGAAAGTTATGGGGGATTTGGTGAAAGTTGTTGATTCCAGTTTTGAGGTCTTTAGGAAACAATCTTGTAGCAGCATTTGGTACAGACATATATGAAAAAGTTAGTACCTCTAAATATATTCATTTGAAATATATATTTGTTATCTTTCTTATGCTTTTGGTTTGAGTCGATTTCATTTAGTTTTGAGAAAGTTACGTTGATTTTATTGAAAGTAGTTTTGAAACCCTTCATGACTGGGTGGAAAGAAAACGTTCATGTGTTTCTCTTGAATCCTCCAATGGAAAAATTTATATATTGTATTTTTTGGAAACTAGATTCATATAGCTTTAAGATTATTTTGGTTTCATGTTGACTGGATGTATATTTTGTGATATATTTGATGCGCTAACAACAACAAGACAAAAAAATTGTTGTATGTCTCTGTTTTATGACAGTAAAAATGATTCTCAACACAAAGACCATAAATTTCAAATGAGCTATTGGATCTTGCTAGATCTTGGATATGTTGTTTTTATCTTATTTTTCTACATTTCTAGTGGAGTAATTGGTTAAATATATTTTGAACAAAAGTTACAAATATCTGAGTGCTGATCGCAAAAATTGCTAAATGAAGGATTGAGGATTGTTAGGATATTTTCATAAAGATGATAGTTGTGTTTCTTGGAGATTGAATATGCCTCTAATATGATGAAGTTGTTAATGAATTTATTGAAATGGTTGATTGGATCAGATAGATCCTAAATGGTTGATTGATTTTATAGGATGCAACTTTCCTAATCCCATTTCCCTAATTTTCTTTCAACCTATGAAGAGTAAGATTTAGAGCCAAGGAAATTTCTATTGTAATTTCTTCTACCACATTAATATCTTCAGGCGGAGTACGTGGAAAAGGAAAAGGTGTGAAATCAATTCCAAATGCTACTAATACTAAGTGAGTCGGTGATAGGGCTCCTACCTATCTTACAGTTATGAAGGACTATCTTGTAGTGGAGATCCTCTTTACATTTGGAAATCATGATGCACAATTCAATGTGGAAATAGGTCCATTTTGCGCTTGGTAAATATTGTCACCCCTTTCCTAAACCCAATGTGAGATTCATATTGGATTTTATATCCATTACATAACAAATACATAATGATGATAAGCCCATGCTAGTCTACAAATGATCTCCTTCCAATCAATCACACACCATGAAAATACTACATATCCACCTAAGCATACACATACTACAAAGCCACCAGAGCATACACTACACAAACACCAAAAAGTAGAATTTTCTTACATTTCAAACTTTTATTCTTCTACAAATAGTGCATAGAGAAAATTAAAACCAAAGAGAGAAAGAATTTGTCTTTATGACTTGGTATTAAGAATTATTGTTTTTCTCCATTTTTTTAGGATAATTTATTAAGAGGAATACATAATTAGAGAGAGAGAGATACATTATATAATTATTGCATGTCAAAAGCAACAACTGGCCATGTGAAGTGTTTCCCCATCGATAACTTGCATATTTTTGTGGAGTATCAATAATACTATTCAATGACCTGACACAACTACCACCTATTATGGATAAATTGATCTATATGTAAAACTCTAGTGCCAAGTTGTTGTGGGACCGATCTACAATAGTTGTTGCTTTACAAACAATTGTCCAAGAAGAAGGTGAGAGAAACACTCAAGAAGAATTTTGCAAATTATTGTAGAATACATGAGATGAAAAGCCAATAGAAGATGGTTGGAAACCTCTAATGACCCATACACACATACACCTTTCAGTGGATGAAAAAAAAAGCATTTGACAGTTCTATAGACTTGTGTTGAAGTTATTAAATCGTCTTATCACAATAAGCACAAGAAGAAATTATGCAAGTAGAAATAATAATGGTATGCCTACAACGAACATATGGATAGAGACAAGACTTGTTAATGGATCTCTTGGTTAAATTGTTGACATTGATGCTATTATTTTGTATATATAGAAGAATAAAGATTATGTGGACAAACGTTTCACATCAACAACACAACATCATCATTTAGTTGCGCCGTATGTTTTTCCTTATAAAAGAGTTCAAGCTAATATTCTTAACCGACAGTGGGAATTCTTATAGACAAAATGAATACCATTGAAGTCATATGAAGTATTGAATTTTTTCCACTTTACACAAGTCGATATTAGATCTTTACTATCTAATTTCTCATGTTGTTTGGAACTTTGTTGTTGTAGAATCTAGGTACCAGAAGGACCAACACAATGTTCTTCAGGTAAACCAGTCGGGTTACGACAACTGCACGACGGATAACCCTATCGGTAACTAGACCAGCGGTAAAGGTTTCATGGAACTGAATGAGTCAAAGCACTATTGGTACATTGACAAAAAGGGTGGATGCTTTGTCGGCATGAAGATCACTTTAAAGATTAAGAAGACCACACCTATGTCGTCGCCTTCTTCTATGAATGCTTCATCGGACACCAAATATTCAGATGCGGCCGACTGCGTTCTTCTGCCTAGCGTGCCCTTCTTTTCTACATTGTTAATGTTTCTGGGAGCTCTTCTTATAATCTGATATCTACTTTGTTCCCCTATTTTAATCTTGGAGCTCGAATCAATCTTTTTGTATTGATTGATATAATGAGTTGTTCTATTTAGTTTTGACAAGTTTTGTCTTGTTTTCCCGCCCAACTTAAGCGAAGATTTTTACCTGCTACAAGTGTTCCAAACACGTGTTCCTCAATTTTGATTGATAGTGAATGTATTTATTCTTTATTCAATTTTTCAGTTTTCTTGTCGCTTCATTTATCAGGGTTGCAAATTTACATTTGAATTTTTTAAATGCAGGCAATCCTGATGCCTTATTTCACGGCAAAAACTTCGGAGTTTATAAAGGTTGATATTTTCTTCTAATTTCATGGCCAAATAATTTGCACATTTCGATCAATATAATTTAAGCTCCCAACATCCACATGGGGTTGGATGCATTTCTCTTGGAAAGTTAGAGTTCATCTCTATTAAATGAAATACAACCCCAATAGGCGAGCGTATGAGAGGACAGCTGAAATTAGCACCCATGTGAATGTTTTAATATGGTTCCTAGCATTCCAGGAGCATAGAAGACCATTGAATGCTAGGTGGTCGTAGGATTTTCTGGCCAATTTTTTTTGCTCAGTATATAAATAGTCACAACACAGTTAATATAAATGTTACCAAGTTGACTATAATTTTCACACAGAGTGAATTTGATTGATGGCGAGCGGGTGGAATCCCTATTGATAGCATCAACCCAGATTAGTCTCTCCATCTCGCTCAAATCACGCTAACACATGCGGACATAGACGGAAAATCTTGCTTGTTGTCTCCCATTCCCAATGATTGCACAAAATTGGCCATAATGATACACTGTAAGGAAGTGAAATTGCCATACCAAATGAGTTGAAGATTGAGAATGGGAGTGATGATATGGAGAAGGCCATTGTGGTATTGCAAAACAAATTTATCCACTGGAAAAGGGGTCAAGCAACAACATCCATTGCACTAGACAATGTCACTATACATATTAACAATAGGTGAATGACAACCTTTTCAGAAGATAAAACAATCCTTTTTTTTTGCGTTTATTGTAGATAAGATGTGGAATGAAGAGAATAAGTGTGTAATGTGAAGAAAGAGGAGGAGGGGATTAAATAGGCAAAGAGAGGCATGCGAGATGAAAAGCATCAGCTAGAGAGCTTATATTTCTGGCAATCAGAGGATTGTATCCCATTGAGAAATTTACAATGGGGTATCCTAGCAAATTCCTTTGTTGGTGAGGGGAGAATTGGTAAAAGAACAACTACATTATTTTATTTATTTATTACACACTGCTTCCACGAATTGGGAAGAAAATGTTGCGGAGAAGATGTCTCTGCAAATATTTTGTTGACATAAAATTTGGTGTCATTGATAAGCAGGAACTCTGTCATGCAAAAATAGGTGGACACATTGATTATGATCAGTGTGACTACCGCCAACTCAACTTGTTTCTTTGCTCGTTATGAGGCCAATTAAAAATCTTTGTCTTTATTTTCAAACGAACCCTCTTTTCAGTCCAAATCAATGTACTGCATGGTAATGGCACGAAATTTTTTTATATAAATATGAGTAATTATACATATCTTGAAATGCGACCTTTTATCTATATTTTATTGTGTCCTGATTTGTGAGATATCATTTAGGACTTATTTATACCATGTAGTATAAATAAAATATTATATCTTGTTGAAATAAAATATTTATTTTAAAATATTAAATGCAGATCAGTAATATAGTTCTTTTTTAAAATTATGTATTTATGAAATAGATTCTTAAATGCATTTTAGTAATGTAAATGTTTTGTAAAATTATGTATTTAGTTAATGGATTTTTAATAAATTTATAAACTTACTAGGAATCAAGTCTCTAGAATGCATTGGTGACAAAATGGATAGCTTAAGGTTCCGCTCTATCACAAGAAGAATATTTATGAATTTATATTATTATAGATAAATACAAAATAGATTATAAAAGATTTTTCTATCTATAATTTATTCTAACAAAAGAATTACTAAATAAAAATTAATGTCAATTATAAATATTTTTAATACTAGATGGTGAGATTTTTCTCTTACTTAACTTTGTATTAATAAACTAATAATAGTACAATATTAATAAAAAAAGGTAAATAAAAAGTCACACTCACAAGTCCAATCAAAATTAATAGAAGGACTCAGCCTTAATTGGAATTGATAATATATAGGCATGTAGGCTAACAATGTTAGTATATTTTGTGTATTGTATATTCATTTTAAAAATAATATAATAGTTATATTTAAAATTAATTATAATAGAGATTAAAAAATGAGTCATATTTAGTATTAAATATAATATGAAGTGTATCATTATTATATTATATTTAAATAATATAATATATACATAAAAAACATATTTAGCATTTAACATGATATAAAGTGTATATATTTAAATAATATCATAATTATGTATTGAACAAGGGTCATGGTTTGTGTCTGTGAATGAGAGAGGGATACACAAATAGAGACAGAGAGGGAGGGGGAAAGAGAGGAAGGGAGAGAAATATAGAAAAATGAGGTTAGTTGAAACCTTTGTTACACAAACAATATCATTTTCTATTTAATTTCTCATCATTTGACCTCATGTACTTTATTAATGTATGAAAAAAATTGACCAAAATTACTCCTAATTGACCTTCCACACCTCTTCATTGTACCCAATGCACACATAAGTGCAATCAGGAAAAGCTCAGTCATTTGTATTGCGATAGATGATACGTCACATCATATTTGGAAGCTTTTTTATGAAAGTGAAACTAATGGCCAATGTTCAACACCGAAATCTTGTGAAGTTATTCTAATATTGCATGGAAGGACATGAAAGATTGCTTATTTATGAATATTTTCCCAATAAGAGATTGGACACTTGTCTCTTTGATAAGTTAAATTCTCTCTTTATTCATTATATATGATATTTTGCAGAGTTCTTGAAGACTGATAGATAGAATTGGGTTTATAGATCTAGAAAAAGTAGATAGCTAAATTGGCAATAGAGCTATAAATTTATCATTGGAATTATATAAGGCCTTTTGTACCTCCATGAAGATTCACAGATGAAAATCATTCACAGAGATATTAAACAAAATAATATTTTGCTTGACAAAAAACTCAATCCTAAAATAGTAGACTTTGGTTTAGCTAAACTTTTCACTGAAGATGAAACCCAAATCCAAACCAGAGTTGAAAGCACATAGTAAGGACTACATTGATGTTATTTTTGTGCTTCTTTTTTTAGATTATGATAACTTTTTATTTTTTCTAACAGTGATCTCTTTGTGGTGCAGCGGTTATATGGCTCCAGAGTATACGATGCGATGACAACTATCGGTAAAAGAAGACATTTATAGCTTTGGCATGCTACTACTACAGATTGTGAGTGGGAGAAAAAATACAGATCTCAATCTTTATCAAGAAATGCAAAATCTATTAGAATGGGTAACTTTTCTAATGTGTCACCATTCTTTCACATTGAATTATGGTTTTCAACACCAGAAGCTAAAATCAAAATGAATTGATGATATGCATGATTTTTTATGCAGGCATGGAAACTATATAAAGGAGGAGATATGATAACTATGGTTGAGCCAACTGTAAGAGAGAGTTACCCGAAGGAGGTGGTGATACAATGCATTCATGTTGCATTCTTGCATTCATTTTTGCAACCTTAGACTCTGTGGGAAGAGCTGATGACTTGGTCATATGTTATGAACACCACTATTACCATTTAACACCTGGTAGAGACAGTTGGTATTGGTTTTGACAACATTCTCAAAAGATTTGCAATATTTCACAGAATTATAACTTTATGAAATCTATATTTAACTAATATGCATCCTCGGAAGATGAAACCAGAAAGAATAAGGAAGGAATAGTTGTAGGGTTTGCAATGTGGCTTTGTTAAAAGGGTCTGGAACTTTCAGATCAATGCAATCTATAGTTGTAGGGCCGATTCCTCATAATTTCAAATGTCCTCTACTAGTGCCAAATTGGGAGTTATGAAACAAGAAATGGGTATGAACCAAAACATAAATGAGTCATTGTCAAGCATTTAACATATGTATACTGTAGAACATGTGGAAGTGCAGATAAGACAAAAAGCCATTTTCAATTCATTTCATAGAAGATTGATTTCATAGACTATCATGACTACTACAACTAATGGATCTTTGCTCGATGGATTTATTGTTGGAGGCTCCATGAGAGGGTATAGATCCATCAAAGCACAAACAAAACAAATTTGCAATAGAAATACATTTGTGAAATGGGTTCAGAAAGCCTCGAGAAAAGATGTTCAAGTTAATATGTTTGTAGAATGTGGAAGCTCAAATAGGGCTTGTACGACTGTTTGGTGGAATCCCCAATGAAGTGTGGTTTCAATGGTGCCATGATCATAGATCAAAATCATTCTTACACTTCTCCAATATCTACTTCAAATATGAACAAAATATAGACAACAAAATGTGTTCTCCCCTCCCACATTTCTATGGCATACCTATTGCACACTACAGTGTCATTTCTGATATATATAACACTATAAGTGTAACCCTTGCACCATTCAAAGATAGAAGCGCTAGTTATAACAAATTTACAATTTTTGTATACCCTAATAGAAAAATTATATTTAAAATATTTATTCCTTAAAATATATAAAATTGATAATAAATTAACAAAATATTTTATAAATATTAGAAATGAGAAATAACTCATAAATTAAGTACCATTAAAATTGTTTATAAATCAAAAATTAATAATAAATCAAGATTTAGTCTAATTTTTAAGCTAGAAATATTATATACGAATTAGAATTTTTGGAACATTCTAAGATTTGTCTTTCATGACGAAATGTACTTATCAACAGAGTTGATCAAATTAAATGAATTATTTAGTAGTCTCTATTAATCAAACTACCAAAGGACACAATCAAGCATTAATGAAGTATGGCCTAGCTATGGTGGGGGTGGTGAGAAGCATGGCCTCCCTTTCGGTTAAAAGAATGGTCTTAACTTTTCTTAAAATTTAATATCGACCTACTGCAAGGTGACTAGGTATGCAACTACTAAACGCTAGGAAATCAGATTAACTGAGGCCATCATGGTAGTCGGTGGAACGATTCTACAAGTCCCCATCGGGCTAAGGGAGAAGGAAGAAGACAGAGAAATTTGTAAAGAGGGAGACGAGGCCCTTTATCCAAGTTCTCAAATCTTTTATCCTCTCAAACCTTATTGAGTTTGGACAAGCTGAATCATGTCCTAGGAATTACATATAAAATATAAGAGGTTTGGAAAAGAGACGACGCCAAGAAATAAAAGAGGGGGATGGCGTGAGGGACGAGAGCTCTCGTGGCCTCCTTTCCGATCATCATCCTTCTCATTGTTACCTTCACTCTATTATTTTTCCAAATTGTCAATTTTCTTTCCTTCTGGTTACTTGATGGATGCCCAGTCCCTGATCTAGAGCGCCCATTTTGACGCGGGAGGGATAAAACTAGGAAAAAAATCGCGGAACTTGGGAATAGATCTATTAAATACATTAGGTTGAAGAGGTTTTCTAAGCTTTATTTGCAGACTGTATCTAAGCTTCATAATTGATTGTGAAATGTCTTTTAGAAAAATGTTCTTAGAAATGACATCTTATTTTCTAATTAAAAAAATATATTTACTTACCATGGATATATGTGCTAGGGAAGAATAACCAAACAAATAGTTATACACTTATTGGATACTAATAATGGAAGGGAAAAAAACAAAAAAAATACACAATCTTCTCGTTTTTGGATTTGGCTTGAATAAGTCTTTTTCTTTTGGAAACTCATAAATCATCTATCAACTCATGTACATTTTCTAATTCAAACTAAAGATTGTCAATTTGCTTAGCTTGATTATAACTTTCCATGACAATGATCTTTTCACTCTCGGGTGGTTAAACCTTAATCTCAAGAGTCCAAATCACTGATACCAATTTTTAGATTAATGGTGGAAAGTTAAGTACTAAGAGGGGAGGGGTGAATCAGTACTGCAAAAACTTTTATCAACTATTATAACCATTTATGGAATTTTAAATTTTGCATGAATCATTAACAAATATAGAAATCAACACTTGAAAATATAACTCATAATGCTATGATAATTTGGTCTTGCAGAAACCTTTGGTTAGAGGGAACCCTGTTTGAAATAGAACTCCATAATTTCATTGTCGTACTCGATGCACAGAGGGGGAGGGGAACCTTCAGCTAAAGGAAGTTGATCTTGAGAAAAGAAACCCTCATATATTTAGAAGGAGTTTACTACATCCATACTTTCATACCATAAATTTATGGAGCAATGTCGAAACTTTCATTACAAGCATCTCTAGAATTAAAAATACAACGTGAACACCTTCTACAAGGAAGGAGCAAGAAAATAATTACAACATTTCTGAAGATGCACCAATTACAAAATTGCAAGATTATGATCAAATGATTAATTGTAAATTGATAAAATTTAAATAAAACTAAAAATATTAAACTAGAGTAAGATATGTAAATTAGGAGTGCATCATATGCACAATCTACAAATTCATACCCAACTACACTAGATGATCCTAAATTTAGGCTCAATTACACATGATTATATGTAAGAGAATATTCTTTAGCATGTACACAATTAATTAATTAATATATGAAAATATTTCTAAAGTAACAACAGGATTTTTAGGGAGGCTAGTAACCAGTTTGAGATTTGTCTCTATATTGGAACTAAGTTCCTGTGTGAAAACATCGGGGTGGCTAAGTGGAAGCTTCCTTCTATGCATTCTGCTGCCTGGGAGGTTATAATAGCTAATAGTTGGAATCTCTTAGCTGGGTTTACTAGGTTTGACAATGCTAAACGGATAGCTAGAAAAGATACTAGATGGATCACCCCTCTCAGAGGATGGACCAAATTAAACTTTGATGGGGCTACCAATAATCTTGGCCAAGGTGGGGGTGGTGTTCTAAGAGATCATAGTGGCACATGCCTTTTGGCTTATGCTAGGCCACTCAATAACTGCACTATCAACCAAGCAAAGGGAATGGCCCTTCTATGGGGGATTAAATTTGCAACCCAAAAGAACATTAGATTCTTGGAAATCGAGGGGGATTCCAAAGTGGTGGTTGAGGCTGTCAAAAGTGGAGCTAATGTGGGTTGGCAGTTTAGATGTATTATGCTGGAGATCCATGAGTTTCTCAATAGCTTCCAGTGCATGAATATTGGCCACACATATAGAGAGGGGAATTTGATTGCTTATTCAATGGAAGCCATAGGCCTAAAGAAAATCAAACTTAATAGTTGGAGAGTGATCAGTGATCTACCTACGGTGACTTAGCAACTCATCGGAGGAGAAATGAATATTATAACTTAAAATAAGACAAGTTGTCATATTCATTATGAATCCTTCCTGGATCATGTATTGGCATGCTCTGGCAATTTTTTTGATTATGAAAAGGAGAACCCAAAACTCCATAAAGAATCATAATTACTTTTGAAACTTGTTGAGAAAGAGCTATCCGAATCGGGGGGCTTACTTGGCTAATACAAGTAGCAAGTGCATCCCTCATGTTATTGCTATTAATGACACCTAGAGCTCAATTAGATCTGGCCGTATGGAGCCCATCTCCCAATATTTCACCCAAATCTAGCATTTTGAGTATAATCTTTCCATGAAACGACCATGCAAAAAACAAGTTATTTTTTATGATCTACCAAGAAGCTCAGCTCTTAGGTTTTCAGGATATTCTAGTGCAGGAGAGGTAGAGCATTGACATGGGAGACAATACTCTTCACATCGAGCCTGATAAGATCAATGAGGATTTCACCTCAAACCCTTTGGTGAACCACTACTACAAAGAAAGCAGCATCTGGGGTTTTATGGAGTGCATGAAAGGTGGGTATGATGAGCGGATTTCCAAACAATTTGTCTTGTCTTGGAACAATAGGAGTGTCTCGGTTGGTGGCATCCACTTCTAGATTAATAAGGAGGTCATTGCGAAGGCAACATGCTTATCAATGGAGGGGAGAAAATACAAAAAGACTAGTTGGACTCTCGACCCTACCAGCCTCAACCAATTTTTCAAGGAAGGATAGAATCCTATGAAGAAGCAAGGGGGTTTTAACTGGGAAGAGCTACCGGAGTTCTAGCACAAAATTTGTCTCATTGTGATGAAGTATTTCACATTGGAAGGTAAGTTTACTATTGTCTACTACTACCACTTACCATTCCTCAATCATATTAGAAATAATGATTTAATTTCCATACCTTTCTATCTCTTGCATTCAATAGAAAGTAATATCTTGGATATTAAGGAGAACCCTGATAAATCAATTCCTATCCTCCATTAGGTCCTCTTTCTTTGTATTTACCACTTCCGCAAGGCTATATGCCCACCGCCCCAACCCACCCCCCCCCCCCCCCCCTCGATTATCCAAGTGATGACCCATGAGGAGTCCTCAACCAAAACTGAAGATCCCACTCATTCCACTTCCCAGTCCATCCAGGTTATCTAGGAGTCTGGATTGGGAGCTAAAGAGGGTAGAACCCACAAAAAATATGTTAAAACCCTTTCGATAGGAAGGAGGGTTAGGAGGAGTCTCATGTCTCTGAATCTATGGAGAATAAAGATCAAAAGGAGTCTAATAGTACTCTTGAGACCGAACAAAAGCCCAAAAAATGGAGAATGATGGAGAGATAGGTTAATCTAGAGGTTGACTTAAGTGGCTCAGGTCATTGAAGGTCTAATAGAATTGCAAAGGAGTAGTGTAAAATTAGAATGATGGAAGAGGCCTCTAGAGAGAAGTCCCTGTCTGAAAAAGACTCTCACACCACTAAGTCCATGAAGGGTTCCTCGGATGATCACATGAGTCCTATTAGGACTGGTAACACTCCCCCGCCCAACCTCTAGCAAACCATGGAAATCCCCTATAACCCTACCCTACCCTTGAGTCCTCTTCATGATCCCTAGGATAAGCCCCCCACCTCTGAGTACAATACCGGGGTTCTGGATGACAAAGACAAAATTAAAGGTAGTCTCAAGATGAGGTTTTCTGATATGGACAAGGAGATTGCTAACATCAAAAAAAAAATATAGGAACATAAGCATCACTACATGATGACTAACAAATTTTCTCTAAAGGTCATGCATGCTTCGACTGTGACCCTCTATACTATGCAAGGAAAGATGATGAGTGACAGTCTGGAGGCGGATGAGGACAATAAGGATCTTTTCCTGTTCCTCCAGGAGGAGTGGGCTAGGACCTTGATGTCTAGACATCTAGGTGGAAAGAACTATCTGTTGGTGGTCATGAGTTGCTTATTTTTTACTGGGCATGGCCCTCAGTTTCCCTATTTTGAGTTTGGGTTTAAAGTTATTTTGTCTAGCTCTTAGTACAGCCTTGTGTGGCTTACAACTGTTATTTTAACTACTACTCTTCATTTTAGATACTCTGATTTAATCCATTTTATTAGTACTATGATTTATGTTTTTGATAGGGGCAGATTAAACTTGGTCATTCTGCTATTAAACTGTAACTAGACCAGTGGTAAAGGTTTCATGGAACTGAAAGAGTCAAAGCACTATTGGTACATTAACAGATAGGGTGCATGCTTTGTCAGCATGAAGGTCACTCTAAAGATTAACAAGACCACACCTGTGTCATTGCCTTCTTCTATGAATGCTTCATCAGACACCAAATATTCAGATATAGCCAACTGCATTCTTCGGCCTGGCATGCCCTTCTTTTCTACATTATCAATGTTTCTAGGAGCTCTTCTTATAATTTGGTATCTACTTTGTTCCCCTATTTTAATCATGGAGCTCAAATCTAGCTTTCTGTATTGATTGATATAATGAGTTGTTTTATTTAGTTTTGACAAGTTTAGTATTATTTTCCTGACGAACTTAAGAGAATATATTTACCTGCTACAAGTGTTTCAAACATGTATTCCTCAATTTCAGTTGATATTGAATGTATTGTTTCTTTATTCAATTTTTTCAGTTTTCTTGTTGTTTGATTTATCAGGTTTGCAAATTTGCATTTGAATTTTTTTAATGCAGGCAATCCTGATGCCTTATTTCATGGCAAAGGCTTTAGAGTTTATAAAGGTTAATATTTTCTTCTAATTTCATGGCCAAATAATTTGCACATTTCAATAAATATAATTTGAGCTCCCAACATCCACGTTGGGTTAGATGCATTTCTCTTGGAATGTTGGAGTTCATCTCTATTAAATGAAATGCAACCCCAATAGGTGGGTGTATGAGAGGACAACTGAAATTAGCACCCATGTGAATGTTTTAATATGGTTCTTAGCATTCCAGAAGCATAGAAGACCATTGAATGGTAGGTCTTCGATGAATTTTCTGGCCAATTTATTTTGCTCAGTATATAAATAGTCACAACATAGTTAATATAAATGTTACCACATTGATGATACTTTTCACACAGAGTGAATTTGATTGATGGTGAGCGGGTGGAATCCCTATCGATAGCATCAACCCATACAAGTCTTTCCATCTCACTCAAATCATGCTAACACAGGTGGACATAGATGGAGAATCCTACTTGTTGTCTCCCATTCCCAATGATTGCACAAAATCGGCCATAATGGTACACTGTGCGGAAGTGAAATTACCATACCAAATGAGTTGAAGATTGAGAATGAGAGTTGTGATATGGAGAGGGCCATTGTGGTATTGCAGAACAAATTTATGCACTGGAAACGGGGTTACGTGGTGACATCCATTCCATTAGACAATGTCACTATACATATTAACAATAGGTGAATGACAACCTTTTCAGAAGATAAAACAACCATTTTTTTTGTGTTTATTGCAAAGAAGATGTGGAATGAAGGGAATAAGTGTGTAATGTGAAGAAAGAGGAGGAGGGGCTTAAATAGGCAAAGAGAGGCATGCGAGATCAAAAGCATCAACTAGAGAGCTTATATTTCTTTCAATTAGAGGAGTGTATCCCACTGAGAAATCTACAATGGGGTATCCTAGCAAATTCCTTTATTGGAGTGGGGACAATTGGTAAAAGAACAACTACATTATTTTATTTATTTATTATGTGTTTCTTCGACAAAGGGGGAAGAAAATGTTGCAAAGAAGATTTCTCTGCAAATATTTCACTGGTGTAAAATTTGGTATCATTGATAAGAAGGTACTTTGTCATTGAAAAATAGGTGGATGCATTGATTCTGATCGGTGTGACTACCACTGACTCAACTTCTTTCTTCGTTCATTATGAGTCTAATAAAAAATATTTGTCTTTATTTTCAAACCAACCCCCTTTTCAGTCCAAATCAACGTACTGCATGGTAATAGCACGAAACAATTTTATATAAAGATGAGTAATTATACATATCTTGAAATGGGACCTTTTATCTATACTTTATTGTGTCCTGATTTGTGAGATATCATTTAGGACTTATTCATACCATGTAAAATAAATAAAAAATTATATCTTGTTGAAATAAAATATTTATATTAAACTATTAAATGCAGATCAGTAATGTAGTCATTTTTTAAAATTATGTATTTAGGAAATAGATTCTTAAATGCATTATAATAATGTAAATGTTTTGTAAAATTATGTATTTAGTTAATGGATTTTTAATAAATTTATAAACTTACTAAGAATCAAGTCTCTAGAACGTGCTCGTGATAAAATGGATAGCTTAAGATTTTGCTCTATCACAAGAAGAATATTTATGAATTTATATTATTATAGATAAACACAAAATATATTATAAGAGTTTTTTCTATATATAATTTATTCTAACAAAAGAATTACTAAATAAAAATTAATGTCAATTATAAATATTTTTAATACTGGATGGTGAGATTTTTCTCTTACTTAACATTCAATTAGTAAACTAACAATAGTACAATATCAATCAAAAAAGGTAAATAAAAAGTCACACTCACAAGTCTAATCAAAATTAATAGAAGGACTCAGCCTTAATTGGAATTGATAATATATAGGCATGTAGGCTAACAATGTTAGTATATTTTGTGTATTGTATATTAATTTTAAAAATAATATAATAGTTATGTTTAAAATTAATTATAATAGAGATTAAACAATGAGTCATATTTAGTATTAAATATAATAGATGGAGGGGGGAAAGAGAGGAAGGGAGAGATGTTAGAATGACTGAGATAGGGGTGAATCAGTTAATCACTGTCGCAAATCAAAATGTATAATTCAAAACAAATATTTCAACTTCTGCTACTCGGTAAACATAAAATACTTTCTCTATCTATGCTTTTACTGATTATTAGTTTAAAACTTATAATAGTTACTGATCAAATCTAACATGTAAAATGCAAAGTATGTGTTAGGCCATTCTTCTGTCAATGCAAAAAAATTTATGAAGATGGCCTATTTTCTTGCAAGTTTTCTTGAAGTGTCCTGCCCTATGTTCTTCGCTGTATCACCTTGCTCTGGTCCAAGTCACACCAGCTAAATTGCAAGATCTAGAAAGATATTCAAATTCTAAGGTTCGCGGGAAGCATTTTTAAAGTTCTGCCACAGTGTCAAAAACCCACAGTGTTTTCAAAAATCCATGATGTTTTTGACCTTTGTGTTGTTTTTGACCCTATGCTTCCTACTTTTGTGTGCTTATCCTTTGGCGTCGAAAACTCTGTGTTTTCAGACTTCCACTGTGTTGAAAACCTTGTGTGTTTTTGACCTCGTAGTTTCTTGTTTGTTGGCGTTCCCTCAACTGCGCAAGTGCGATGGGTGGTGGGCCTGGGTTTGCAAAGGCTCTTCTCTAATTGGTTGTCGCATGGCCGCATGTCAGACTTCTTTGACATGCGATCATGCGACCGCTTGCCACCTATCCATGTGGGTTTGGTTCTTCCTGTTGTTCATCTTGGCTAGTGGTTATGTCTTCATTCTGTGACTTGGCGACTTGTGGTTATCTCCTATTTGCTAGTTTCTGGTGGTTATTCCCTTAGCATTCAGTGACCTGGCAGGAGGTCTATTACTCTTTAGTCACGTAATCTCTTCATTCCTGGCTATTAGCGGCTGACATCTCATGACTTGGAAAATGGTTAGTCACGTAGTCACTAAATTCTTGGTAGTTTGTTGGTGGGGCCGGTGTTTCCAGTGACATGGGCATTCTTGATTGGCTGGCAAGTGGTGACTTGGCTTTTGTCAGTGGGTTCCTTGTCAGGGTGGAGCGAGTTGCCATCTTTTGATTGGTTGGCGGAATGACAAGTTGGATAGTGTAGGTGGGTCCGCAGTCTTCTGTGGAGTGGATTGCATGGCAGATCTAGTGGTTGGCGCATGATCTCATGGGAGGTGTCAGACCCGTTGCAATCATGCACTCGCCATTCAATTTTGAAGGCTTGTAAAAGTGGGTCCTGTGGCAGAGGTGACTTGGTAGTTGCTGTGAATGGAGGTGTGACGTGTGGCATATGGCGGGCCCAGGTCTGTGGCATGGTGACAGGTGGTGTCATGTGTTGCGATTGTGGAGTTAATGGTAGAGTGGATAAAATTTAGCGGCCCGACAAATTTTCTTCTTATTGTAGGTTCGCGGAATGATTTGGTGGTAGCGCTATTCTTTCCGCGAATTGGTGAAAGTTCCTTTTTCGCCAGTTCACCAGATCACTTAGGTGGCATTTTCAGCACGTGCAGTCATGTGTTCGCGAAGTCTAACTAGAGTTAGGCCTTTCATTCCGTGACTGAGATTTTACCTTGTCACTAGTTCATGGAATGTTGACCCGAGGTGCTTGATGAGTTAAAGATCTAAAGCCTAGGAATGATGAAGAGATCTACAGTCGGGACTTATTGCCGATCTTCGATCGAATTAGGACCACCGATTCATTGCTGGCGCCAAGAAGTAACAATTGGTTTTCAAATTTGAATCTTAGAGACATTTCGAGTGACCGGTAAGGACTAAAATTGATGACAAGAAGGGCCTGGGTTGGTGAAACTAATCTTCTCTGCCAGTCCAGTGTGGTCTAGGGTCTATGCGGTTAATTGCAGAGGTTGATTTGGTACCTGGTGAAGGATAGTCTTGGCTCAAGGTGTTTTTGCAATAAATTTTGTGACTGTTGGGTGAGACCCTAACCCTAGCCCTAGCTATCCATAGCTTGTTGCATTCTTTCTGAGAATTCCAAGGCAGCTAGTGGTATAAATTGCAAGTTGTTCATTTTTGTAAGGGTTCCTTCTTCTACAAATTTTTGAGGAGAATTGGTTCCATGCGAAGGGTCTTTTTCTTGTAGATTTTCTCCTCTCTGCATACAAGGTGTTCTCTCTATCCTTTTTGGCTATGGGAATATAATGAAATTGTAACAGATGTCTTATGTATGAGATTGCAGCATACTTGTTCTTGTATCAGATTGTCTCCATTTGGGTTTTAGACTTATAGATTATAGCATCAAGGGTGTGTACCCTTTCTATTTGCATTTCCAGTGAGTGTCTGCAATAGAGTTGCTTTCACAGAAGCAGTTGAGTCTAGGACTAGTGTTCAGATATGTATGGGCTGGGGTATCAAAGATGCATCATGCTTGTCTTCCAGTGGATGCTGGTTAATGTATTACTTGTTCCTAGGTCTTCCTTGGATAAGTGATAATATATTTGGGTGCATAGGTGGTTTGGTAATGTATGATCTGGTCAGGGTGAGTGTGTTGTCTTCTTGTTTCATAGCTCTGTTGCAGTGAAGTATTTGACTCTGCTGCCCATTGGATAGGGCACTGGTCTATCAGAGACTTAGGGTATCTCAGGGGTCCCTTCAAATCCATTTTAAAATCATTTCCTTTCAGTTCCACCCTTTCCCTTTCATGTTTTTAGGATAGGTTTCTATCTTTCAATCTCATTCCATGCAAGTAGGGCTATTGCATGAGACTTTCTATCATTGGGGTATAGGATACCTATAGGAGATTGATTGCTATTCCACATTAATCTATCTACAGGCCTTGGGTTTTGTCATGAGGTGTCTTGAGTGTGCAGATAAGGCAATACCAACCAAGGAGGATTTCTCTCTATCCTCATCAATTGGTGTGTTTTTCTTGTCAAGCTTGAGTGCCTAACCAGTGTTTTAAGCCAAACCATTTGATTCAAGCTTGGTCCTAAAGAAAAGAGCCAACAGTATGATAACAAAGAAATATCACAATCAACACATAACACAAGATATTTAACATGGAAACCCTGTGAAGGGAAAAACCACCTGGGACTGACAACCCAAAAATATTCACTCTTCTGAAGTGAGGTCAATGAAGACCCAACCCTATTAAAGGTTACAAACACACTATTAGGTGTGACCTTGTTAGAGGACTTTAGACTAGCCATTATCGTCCAACCAACATTCACTATGGGGTTGACAAGATAACAATGTTCATTATATGAATGATACATAAAAGACTTTATAGTCCACTCAGTTAAGAGATTTAACTATGTACAATGGTTAAATATGTAACAATAGATGATTTTCCTTAATACAACTTTAATTGCAGATTACAAATCAATATTTTGCTCATACAAATCCTTTTGATCAATGTAACACTTCAGATTCAATCAATGTATCAACTTACTGTCCATTGGTAATTACTCTCTATAGCTCAGTAATTGGTTTGCAGCTCGGTTCTTACTAACCAGTATGATCAGAATACATGAAGCTTGTTCATGCGATAATTCTACGATATCTTCTTTCGACAATCTTTCATTATGAAATCATCAGTATCTTATATAGACATGTAAATCATTTTCTTCTCCTCCATCAAATTTTTCCACTTAATCATCTTTGTTGATTTTTCCATTTTAAGCTTCCTCAGTTGATGTGTCAATAACACATTTCAATCTACTCCATTGGATCTTCCTTGAATTATGTTAGCCGTCGATCTTCATAACAAACATTATCCATTTCCTAGACGTTATACACTTTCTATCTCATCAATCTTATCGGTTAAATTGATCATTTAATTCCTT
This sequence comes from Chamaecyparis obtusa, assembly GCA_027943335.1. Taxonomy (NCBI): domain Eukaryota; kingdom Viridiplantae; phylum Streptophyta; class Pinopsida; order Cupressales; family Cupressaceae; genus Chamaecyparis; species Chamaecyparis obtusa. The sequence continues at coordinate 69,826 of BSBK01009121.1, forward strand.
TTTGTTCTGCTTGGTTAACAAAGAAATGCTTTGGTGAACACAAGCTCGATTAACACTATGCTCAGTATACACTACACTCCATTGGTGTATACTGAAATGCTTCATTTACTGACAACACTGCTTTATGTCTTTCAGCTCTATTCTTCATCATAGATGAATGCAACATAATAAAGTCAATATCATAAGGTCATAGAGTTATCAACAAGCTACTCAATGTATTCCTTATCCTCATCTAACATATATATCTTTCTCATGTAGATATTTCTATTCTTCATCTCTTTCATCTTTCTTCAAATGTTTCAGTATAGTAACTTACAAGATAAGTGTTGTCAAATTAGTTGACATTAATGAAAACATAATACCAATTTAATCATATTTCATATCTAATCAAAAACTCCTCAATGATCTTAAATCATAGATTCTTCAATTAGGTTCCAAATCAGTTATAGTTCATCAATCTCTCCCTTTGGTATTGATGGTAACTCAAGTAATATGAAATGTACCATACACATACCAAACATATATTCTACAACTCTGTGAACAAATGTTGTAAGTCAAATAGACTTAATATGTTTAATCACTACGTTACAAAACATTTTTTATGGTGTGATGCCAATCATTAGATATGCTCTTTTCAGTTCTCTTGTTCCTGCTTCTGTTCTCAGTAACTAATTTTCAATTCTCTTTTCCTTTCAGATTATCTCTCCCTTAGATAGTTCTCATCGGTGCATGTTTATCTTTCCTTTATCTCTCCCTTTGACAATAATGTCAAAGAGACAAATAAACAAATAGCTCTATCATCAATTACATTCTTTGTATCTCAATATACCGATATCCCATTCTGTTTCAATTTTCCAAACTTAATCACAACCTTGAACATGATTCAAAGTGTGAACCATGCTGCATCAACATGAATGATCTTCTGATAAGATTAGGTTGATGCAACATCTAGATCACCTTAGTGACTAATAGATAGGGGATGGATCCCAAGTCTAGTCCTCAAGTATTCAAATTTGTCCTTCGGTAGAGGCTTTGTAAAGATATATGCAAGTTGTTCTTTATATGTAACAAATTCTAACTTCATTTGCTTCTCCTACACTTTTTCTCTTAAGTAGTGATACTTAATAGATATATGCTTTGTCTTAGAGTGCATCATGGGATTCTTTGAAATATTAATGGCACTAGTGTTGTCATAGTATATAATCATCGAGTCAGTGATTACCTCATTCATTCCTTCTAACACTTGCTTGATGTAAGAAATGTTTGAGAAATTAGTAGTAGTAGTAGCAACATACTCTGCTTCAGCTATAGACTAAGAAATACAAGCCTACTTTTTACTAGTCTAGGTTACCAGTCTTTCATCAAAGAAAAATACTCCTCCAGTGGTGCTTTTTCTATCATCTACATTTCCAGGGCAATCAACATCGGTGTATACCTTCAGCTCAAACATTCCTTCCTTAGGATACCAAATGCCATAATCCTCTATCTTTTTTAGGTATCTTAAGATTCTTTTAGTAGCAATCATGTGTGATTCTCTAGGGTTAACAAAAAATCTAGCAACAATTCCCACAACATGTGCTATATCTGTTCTACTGTGAACTACATACATTAGCTTACTGATCATGGATCGGTAAAGTGTCTGATTTACCTCTATAGTTTCATCCTCCTTTGTCAGTTTATATCCAGTAGCCATCAGTGTTCCCATAGGTTTATCATCTTCCATGCCAAATGTCTTCAATACTTCCTTTATGTATTTAGATTGTGTGATGAATATCCCATCACTCTGTTGAATCACTTGTAGTCCTAGAAAGAATTTAATCTCTCCAAACATAGACATTTAAAATTCCTTTTGCATTTCATCAACAAAGGCTTTACATATGTGATCTTTTCCTCCAAAAATAATATCATCCACAAATATCTCAGCAATAAGAATAGTATCATCAATATCACCTTTCATATACAAATTGTTATTTTCACTTGTCCTAACAAGTCCAATACTTAGCAAGTAAGTGTGTAGTCTTTCATACCAGCCTCTTGGTGCTTTCTTAAAACCATATAAAGAATTGTGTAATCTACATACCATGTCTCTATTGTCTGGATCAACAAACCCTTCAGGTTCTTTTATGTAGACCTCTTCTTCAAGTATACCATTCAGAAAAGTTGACTTCACATCCATTTGATAGACTTTGAATTTCTTGTGTGCAACATATGCAAGTAGCATTCTAACTCCTTCCAATCTAGCAATAGGTGAAAATGTTTCACCATAGTCAATGTCTTCTTCCTATGCATATCCCTTTCATACCAATCTAGCTTTATTTCTAGTAACTTCACCATTTTCATTCAGCTTGTTCTTGAATATCCATTTAGTACCGATAAAATTCTTGTCCTTTGGTCAGGATACTAAGCTCTAGGTTTTTTTCTTTTCTATTTTCTCTATTTCCTCTTTCACTGTAGTAACCCATTCATCATTCTCTAATGCAACTTTCACATTTTTCGGTTCAAATTCACAAACTAGACATGTACCTTGTCTTGCTTTGCTCCTGATTTGCATTCCAGCTTGTCTGTCTCCAATTATTTGTGTCTCAGGATGATGTCTCCTAAAAACTCTAACCAGTACTCGGTCTCTTCTTTCTTGTTAATCTTGTACAAGCTCATTAGCTTGCTCGGTAGCTCCATCTTGTTCATCAGTTTGTTCTTCCTGTTGTTCTGCATTTTTTTCATGCTGACCAGTTATAACAGGTTGCGACTTCGGTAGATACTCAAGTTGTTCAATGTAAGTGAATCTACTGTAGTCTTCTAGTTCCTTTCTACTATCTTCTATGTTCTAGTCATCAAACTAATCAACATGAATATTAGTACTTTCAATTATCTTATTTGTAACCTTATTCAGACATTTATATGCTTTAATTTTAGTAGAATATCCTAAGAATATCCCTTCATCTCCTTTTGAATCAAATTTTCCATTTCTCTCATCTTTTAGAATAAAGCATTTACTTCAAAAAATCTTGAAATAACTGACAATAGGTTTGTGTCCAAACCATATCTCATAAGGTGTCTGGTTGGTGTCCTTCTTTAGTTGTACTCTGTTAAGAACATATATAGCTATGCTGACAACTTCTCTCCAATATGTTTGAGCAACATTCTTTTGTATCATCAGTTTTCTAGCACAGTCAACTATTGACCTATTCCTTCTTTCAGCAATGTCATTTTGCTAAGGTGTCCTCGGTGTAGAGACCTATCTATTAATACCATGCTCATTACAGAAATTAGTAAATTCATTAGTGATAAGTTCACCTCCTCTATCAGATCTTAAGCATTTAATTTCTTTACCAGTCTCTCCTTCTACCTTATTTTTATACCATTTGAATATTTTAAAATCTTTAGATTTTTCTTTCAAGAACATAAGACTCATTAGTCTAGTATAGTCATCAACAAAAAGAATAAAGTATCTATCACAATAACAACTCTGAGTTCTCATAGAACCACACAAGTCAGTATGAGCCAACTCAAGTATCTTCTTTGTTGAGTAGTCTTTTCTTTTGAAACTAGACTTAGTCATCTTACCTTTCTGACATTCATGGCACATAGCATGATCAAGTTTTAACAAGTTAGGAAAACCTCTAACTCTCCTCTTTTTACTAATCTTGATCATGTTGTCAAAATTCACATGGCATAACCTTTTGTGCCACAACCATGCATCTTCATGCTTCATTAACAAACAAGAAGACTGATCAATATCAAGATAAAATAGGTTACCTCTGGATTGTGTACCATTTCTAAGAAGTCTTCATCCATCATCATAAATCTTCACCTTTTTACTCTCAAAAGCAAGTCGATGGCCTGAATTGTTTAGCTATGCCACACTTAACAAATTATAGTTTAGTCCATCTACCCAGTATGCATTTTCACATTTTATTCTATCATTAATCATCAGTGAACCTTTACCTATTACCATACAAGGTGAATCATTTCCCATTCTCATAGATCCTTTGTTGTATTCATCTAGTTGATCAAATTTCTCTACATCACCAGTCATATGATGTGTACAACCACTATCTATGATCCATGTATCATTTATGTTTACTTTAGAGATCAATGCTATCTCTTCTTCCTCTGAGTCATCTTTTATAGAAACAAATACAACTTCTATGTCATCATCAAAATCAGATTCAGATTCAATATCCTCAGCTATGTAACATACCTTTTTTCTTTTTTCATAACTATCTCGATTATCTCTATTGTTGTGTTAGTAGCCTTTGTTGACTCTTCTCCCATAGCTTCCTTCTGATCGGTATTTGGATTTATCATCATGTTTCTTATGTGGACATCTAACAGTGATGTGGAAAACCTCTTTACAATTAAAGCATGCCAAAGGTAGCTTACCCCTATATCTTCCTTTTCCTTTGGGTAATCTTCTAGCCATAAGAGCTTCTAGCTCATCAAGCTCATCATCGGTATTGCGATCACTATCATCATTCTTATTTTTCCTACTAGACTTACTAATCTTCAAAGAAGACATGAAAGTGGATTCCGTAGAAAGAATGACACTATTATCAAAGTTATTCAATTCAAAGGTTGTAAGCTTACCAATCAGTGTGTCAAGAGTAAGGTTTGATGTAGCCCTTGTTTCATGAATTACAGAGATCCTGATTGCATAAGATGTAGCCCTTGTTTCATGAATTACAGAGATCCTGATTGCATAAACTAGCAGTAAAGTTATGAGAATCTTACTTATCACTATTTCATCATCAATAACTCCATCAGATGCTCTAATATCATGTACTACCTCTTTCATTCTATTTGTGTATTGCACAATGTTCTCACCTTCCTTCATCTTCATATCATCGAATCTACCTCTTAGGCTTTCAGCTCGGGCTTTTTTAACGTTCAAATCTCCATTGTATATTAACTTTAGTTTGTCCCACATGTCTTTGGCAGTAGTGTATCCCTTGATGTCTTCAAATTTGGCATTGATATAGGCAACAAAAAGTTCCATCATAGTAATATTGTGTCCATGCTTGTCCTTCAGTTGATCAAGAGTTAAGGGACTAGGGGTTAGTTCAATGTAGCCATTCTCCATTAGGTCTAGTGAAGAATTCCCAATTCCAAAAATGTGTAGCTTCATCCAGCTTTGCCATACTATGAAATTCTCTTTGTTCAGTCTTGGCACTTCCCTCTTATAAATCTTGAGACCTTTGTGTTGAAGTCCTTAAAACTCTGTTCTAAGCAACCACAACTCTGATACCAATTGTTAGAATAACTGAGAGGGGGCTGAATCAGTTACCAATCAAATCTACCTTGTAAAATGCAAAGTATGATAACAAACAAATATCACAATCAACACATAACACAAGAGATTTAACGTGGAAACCCTATGAAGGGAAAAACTAGCTGGGACCGACAACCCAAAAATATTCACTCTTCTGAAGTGAGGTCGGTGAAGACCCAACCCTATTAAAGGTTACAAACACATTGTTAGGTGTGACCTTGTTAGAGGATTTTAGACCAACCATTATCATCCAACCATCATTAACTATGGGGTTGATGGGATAATAATGTTCATTTTATGAATGATACATAAAAGACTTTATAGTCCACTTGGTTAAGAGATTTGACTATGTACAATGGTTAAATATGTAACAATAGATGATCTTCGTTAATAAAACTTCAATTGCAAATTATAGATCAATATTTCATTCATACAAATCCTTCTGATCAATGTAACTATTATACACTAAGTTTGCACCTTTGTCTCAACCTCTCTTGGTCTTGATAACTCAGTATAACATGGGAATCATCTCCAGGTTGTGTGACCTATGCTAACTAAGATGAGACCTCCAGGTTCTAAGTTGGTTCCTCTTAGATAATCACCTTAATTTTCTTCTAGACATGAAAGTAAATCTTTCGGAGGGAAAAGGATAGAAGGAATGCTTGTAAGGGAAATGACTTGAAAGAAAACTACCTACTAGGTGATGCACCAAAATTAGGGTTTGGATCTCAGTATGTAGGAATGAAATCAATGAAAAGTCTAGGTCTAATAGGTCACAACTTTTTGAATAGGCTTGCATAAGTATTTCATAAGAGGGCCTGAGTATAAGACACAACTTATGGCCTACAAACAGACATTCACTTCTACAATTCGGTGTAGGATTGAGACAAGATTATTAAGGGGGTTGAGGTATACCCACAAGAACATCTAAATCAGATCAAACACAATAACACACAAAATTGTAGAAAGCAAGAGGGATCAGGAACCCTAAAATAATCACTGAAAACATGCATATAATTTGATCCAATAAGAGATAATCCAAACAAGGAAGCATAGGGACATGAAGGATTGTCACAAATACCTCTACAATATTTGAATCATCAATGGGAGAAATAAAACTATATGAGCTAGAGGGTAGAAATGATACCACATATGGCCTTTAAGAAATGATGAATTTTCTTCTACAAATCATCCAACTCTTAAGCACTAAAGGCTCCAAAACAATATATACATACTCTTGCATGTAGGCAAGAGTCAAAACCTAACTAGGGTTACAAGATTTTACATAAAATATTGAAACCCTAAGTCTATCATCTCTGATCATAAATGTATCTCCTACAAATATCTCAATCGATTAGATATTCATCATCGAGTGTCCATTCCTGTACTACATCAACACGCAGACAAGAAACCTAGATTTATCTGCTTTCCTGCATAAAAGTCCCACCATGAATGCACTAGTTGGTACTTTTTGGGGACAAGAATCAACCCAAGATGGTCGTTGAGACCTCTTTGATCATCTCCCCTTAACTGCAAATGTCTTGGAGATATAAATTTCCTAAGCTACCTCACCGCCCGTGGTCTGCAAATAAGATACTGGAAAAAAACCTCTTAGACACATTTAAATTTTTGAAAAACCAATAGCTAACCAGTCATTTTAAAACATGTCCATCAATATTTCTTCTTTCCCGGCAAACAAGCAGCTTAGATTGACCCAGCAACAGTTTATAAAACCCTTGAATGGTTAACAATCTATCTCACCATGTTTGGACCAATGAGAATCGAGCATTTTCTGCACGTCAGCATATTTGGACCCACCTCGAGCCCTTCCTCCTTTAAGTCATTTAGTGACTACATGACTAAAGACCTCCTCTAAGTCACATAATCCTTTCTTCCTCTACCAATTTATTTAGAGATTCAATGAACAAAGCGTTCGCTGAATCGCTAAGTTGTTTGGAGCACCGCTAAATCATTCCGCGAATGGGCCAGTATGTGAAACTTTTCAGGACCACCAAAAACTCTATCAAACCTGGGCCCAAACCTGCCACTTGGGAATCTTTCATTCATTCTGGCCGCTTTGTAGGCACACACCTCGGCACATCCCTAACATCAGACCCACTAAAGATAAGATCCTAATCTAACAGCGGGCGTAAGATCTCAAAGCCCCAGAATATTCCTTACACTCACACGCCCATCGTAGATACTTCCTAAGTCGGCACCCCACTGACACATCAGTCCACCTGGAAATCCTTATCATCATTTGGCGGCCAATCAAAACCATTCATGTCAACAATACGCGGCACTGGGACCACCTGACATATCTCTTTATCCCGACCAATAAGAACTCAACAACTTACCCTGACCTAGCACCGGACCCACTGATAAGTTTGAACAATTTGGCAAATCTAAAGGTTGGCGCAAGATCTCATACTCTAACACAAACCTTTGAGAACACATGCCAACCTTCAATCTTTATCTTTCTGACATCTTTATAGTTCTTATAACATAGTCCCACTGTGACATCCAAGTCATTGCTATGTGGACCAATTACATTTGAGCAAGTCAGCATACCTGATAGACAGACCCACGATCTGCAGAAAGAACATCAGACAGTTGTCGCTAAACCACTGACTTAAAAAGTGCACATCTTATCCCAGTGGTGTACTGACAACTGTGAGATCCTATTGTATGTTAACCTTTGAAAGGATCAGGACCCACTGACATGTTCCAGTTCATCACTATGTGGACTAATCAAATGTGAGCACATCAGCAAGAAAGGACCCACTGAATGAAACTCTGACGAAAAATCAAGATCGATGGTTAGCGCATGATCTGGTGCTCTGACACAAACCTATGAGAACACATGCTAGCTGTAGATCTTGCTAATTAGGACCCTTGGTTATCTGAGACCACTGAAAGATTTGAGAAACCACGTGACGTAAGGGAAGCTAACCATCTACCGAATCACTGACTATTATGGACTTAACTGCCGAGCTCTGGGCTATTATGCGAACAAGGCATTCACAAAATCACCAAATAAAAGATAACGCCACTAGAGAACTTAGCGGTCACGTGACTAAAGAGATATTAACATTTTCCAGGTCGCAGGATATCTTGCGGTGATCGGGAAATAATTAGCAATTATGAGAATCATTGTATTCGCTAAGTCACAGGAAGAAAAGACAACCGTTGAAAAGAAAAGGAGAACTAGTGACTGAGCTAAAAGATTAAAGCGCACATGCTAAAAAGGGGACCTAAGTGGCCGAGATAAAGTAACTGCAAATTAGAAAAAAGGCTTAGGGTTTTTAGGGCCTTTTGAAATTTTTTGGATGTAATAGCTCATTTTATGAATTTTGAAACCTATAGACCAGGGGCTTGAAATAATTGTAGAGACCAGGAAACAAAATGTCAGGCCATGAAATTTTGTAGAGTGCTTGGCAGGGCCAAAACAAGGACCTAGGAATAGGTTTAGCCAAATTTGCATGGACATGAAAATTAGGATAACATTTTGGCGATTTCTACTGGATGTTAGCCTGCTAGACATGGAAAACCAGTGACCTTGACATATCCATCGGGCATGGGGTCATTCTGAACACAAAAAATCAAAATTATCTCAAAGAGGTAGAACTGGAACTGTGCTTAGAGCACTTCTTGAAAAGCAGGAAAACTAGAAAGCAGGAAGAAAGCATGAAAACATCTTTACAAAATTTATAGAGAGGGATTAACCTCAAAATAGGGTTTCAGGTGGAAGCCATTTACTGATATAGGTAGAACAACTCCCTCCATATTTGATAGTTGAAAAGAATTGGAGCCTCTGCATTCTGTGATTACAAATGCTCCACCCCAAAATGAATCAAATTTTGTGTGCTTGCCAGGCCTAGACCTGAACTCATCCCACTTGAGGACTACATCCCCAACGTTGAAGTCTCTGATTCCATCCCTTCTATCAAAGCTCTTCTTTGTCTAAATTTGATGGAATTCCATGTCTTGCATGGACTTTTCTCTGAGTTCTTCTAATTCCATAAATTGAGCATATCTGATCTATAAGGGATCCTCTTCATCAAACAGGGCATATTGAGTAGCTAAGTCCAGAGCTGGTAATTATATTGAAATGGACAACTTAGCCTCTTTTCCATATACTAACATGTAAGGAGAATTACCAATGATTTTCTTTGGGGTAATTTTGTCTAACCACAAGGAAGATTTGAGCTTTGTATGCCAATCTGTTTGATTCTCTTGTAAAGTCTTCTTGATTATCCTAATCAAATTCTTATTGGTTGATTCTACTAATCCATTTCCTTGAGGGTAATAATTTGAACTAGTATTCAAATAGATGTCATTCTTGACTGCCCACTCTAAGACTTTAAGACCTATGAATGCCAAGGCATTATCTGAAATGATGGAATCTGGAATGCCAAACCTATGGATTAAATCATCATAAAAGCTTAGGACAACACTCTCATTGGCTTCTTTCAATGCAATTGCCTCTATCCATCTCATGAAGTAATCAGTTGTAGTAATTATCCATTTGTGTCCTATAGTAGATGGAGGATTAATCATTCCTATGAAATCTATACCCCACTTCATGAAGGGTTGATCTATTTTGACTGGCTATAGAGGCAAGGCGGCTAGCCTTTCTTTTCCTGCAAACATGGCACACTTGATGCATCTTCGGACATGATAATGACTATCCTTAAAGATAGATGGCCAATAGTATCCAGCCCTCATGATTTTAAAAGCAGTAGTCCTAGGAGAAAAGTGACCTCCAGAAGGTCCAACATGAAACTCAAATAGGACATCTGCTATTTTTTCTGAATCTATGGATCTTAAAAGGACACCACTGTGATCCTTTCTAAAAAGAACATCATCAATCAACACAAAAGGAATAGATTATAACCTATAATACCTCCTTTTTGATGAATCCAAACTTGTAGGACATTGTCCTATCTTCAAGTAGTTGATCATATTAGGCGACCAGTTCATTGCCTTGGCTTGTTCTTCTATAGAATGCACCACCAGAGATGCATCCATTTTCCCTGATTTCTTTGAACTTTCATTCTCTACCAAATGCTCACATAGACCTCTTCCTCAAACTAGCTTGGTAGTTTGAATATCAATGTCATATTCCATCACCTTGGTGATCCAACCAGCTCTTTTCTCATTTAAGTCGTTGGAAAGCAAAAACTCTTTGACACTTGGATGAGTAACTTTTAAATGTACTTTACTATGGGTTAATAGATATCTGAACTTTTTGAGGCTCTTTCCCATAGCAAGCACATGTTTTTCTACAAAACAGTATCTCTATTCATACTCTTCTAAACCTTTGCTAAAGAAAGCAATGGGCTGCTCCAATCCATCTGAATTTTCTTGGGTCAATATTCTAGATATGGCATCATGACCTCTATAAGCATAAAGGATGAAATTCTTATTGAAATTTGGATTTAAGAGGGCAGGGGCCTCTGTTAAGGCCTCTTTGATGGCTTGGAAATTGACTCTCCCTTCTTTGGTCCAACTAAAAGCTGAACTCTTCTTTAACATGGTTGTTAAGGGCTTTAGTAAATCTGCAATGTTAGGCAAGAACCTCCTAACAAAGTCAATCTTGCCTATGAAAGATTGGAGACTTTTCTTGTGATGTGGTAGGGGTAGCTCTAGAATAGCTACAATTCTCTCAGGATCTATTGTGATTCCTTCTTTGGATACTACATATCCCAACAACTTTCCTTCATGAACTGCAAACACACATTTCTTGGGATTAAGGGATATCCCAAATTCTCTACACCTTTCAAAACTCTTTCTCAAATGTTTGATATGGTCTACTACATGCTTTGAATAGATAGTTATGTCATCCAAGTAAACCAAAAGGCATCTTTTGATAAGCCATGGTTTCCCACTTGGTTGTAAATGCAGTCTTGTATTGATCCTCTTCATTTACTAGGAGCAGATTGTATCTTGAATAGCCATCCAATAATGAAAATCTCTTAGATTCAGAGACACATTGTAAGATTTGTTCCATAGAGGATAATGGATGGCGGTCTTTTAATGAGGCCCTGTTAAGATCCCTAAAGTCAACACATAACCTCAATTCCCCATTCTTCTTCCTGATAGGAACAAGGTTGGAAACCCAACTAGTATGCTTAATGGGGTAGATGATACCACTTTCTATCAGTTTGAGCACTTCTTTATGCATAAGTGGCTCAAGCTTGGGATTAACAGGCCTTTTCTTTCACCTCACTGGTTTGGCATTTGGTTCTAATTCAATAGTGTGCTGAGCAAGGGAAGGATGAAAACCTTTGAGATCCTCATATTGCCATGCAAAAACATCACTGAATTCTTTGAATAACTCAGTGTAAGCTTGCTTCTCTAATTCAGTGTTCACCTTCCCAAATTGTAAGCTCCTACCTGGTTCCAACTCTAATTCAATAGAATGTTCTTGTTGAACTACCAGGCCAGCTTTGTTTTTCTTGACTTCATCATCCTTGTTGAAGATAGTCTCCAAAGTAACAAGACCTCTAGGCATCTTATTAGACTTGAGTTGTATCATTTGATCACCATAGCTTTGAGATAGCCTATCTTGATTGCACTCTGAAAAAACATCTTCTTCAAACAAAAACTATAGAATTTGTTCATCATTGTCAAACACTTGCCAATTGACATCATTATTAGGAATAGAGGGTCTGACAATCACTTTGATATGCTATTGATCTATTTCTTTTGAAATGCTATTTAAGATGTCATATTGGGATCCAACAATAGCTAACCTATCTGCACTTTGATTTAACATTCTAGGGATAGCAACAATATTAAAAGCATGGAAATCTTCAATTGCATCCCAAACTCTATGTTTGTATGCTTTCATGGTATCAGTTTTAGTTGCACTTATCCCTCTTACTTGGCTGACAACTAACTCACTATCACCATAGACTTTTAAGGCCTTAAGCCCTCTTTTTCTAGCCCATTCTAGTCCATTGACTAGGCTTTCATACTCTTGAGTGTTTCTAGTGCAGGAGAACCTGAATCTAAAGGCAGTATAATACCTTGGGGACACTAGCATAGCACCACCACTAGAACCATGTCTACTTTTAGCCCCATCAAAAAATAGTTCCCAAACCTGATTGTTCTGATCCTCTGAATCAGTACTTCCTTTGAGAAGGTTTGGCTCTATAGTATCAGTTTCTTGTATTAAATAACTTCCCAAACCAAAATCCCAAACAAGATTTTCTTGGGCCTCTGAAGCTCTTTCATCTAGAAAAATATCAGGGATACTTTCTATCTTTGTGCTTGCTCCATTAATGGTTTGGAAGTCACTACTATCAAATATAGGGTAGTTCACATTGATGGTGTTGGATACATATGGTTCTATATGGTGTGCTACTAATGGTTCTGACTTAATGGTGACCTTGGTCCCATACCTTGTATGAAATAACATGTGAGACCAATCAACAGATATGTAACCTCCTATCTTGGCTGTAAACTCCCTTGAAAGACATATAGAAAATAATGCAGGGAGATCTATGATATATATATCTAGGAGGATGGAGAAATTACGACTACCATGAAGGATTAGACTTGTATCCTTAGCCACACCTATAGTATTGACTGAGGATCCATCAAGTTGTGTAACCTTCTTTTGGAAGGGCTCATATTTTAGTCCTAATTGGTCAGCTACTTTCTTGGGCATTACAGTGCTAGTAGCTCCACTATCTACCATACAATTATGTACTAAAGATTTTCCAATGATTAAAGAAACATAAAAGGGAGGTGGCTTTGAGTTCCTACCTTGTGTGGCATTGGCCTTGGAGTTGCTACTTGGAGCCTCCTTTTCTTGATTAGTGTTAACCAGCACTGGCTTTGTAGCTTCTTTTGTAGGTTGAAGAGTTGCTACCTCTGTCATGGCCTTCTTCAAAATTTCAGGCTATCCTAGAAGAGCCAAAGAGTCCCGCATGGACATGGTGATATTCACCTTCTTCATGTTTTCTACAATATTATAAGGTGTCACAATGTGTACTCTTTGTTGTATCTTTGGCATGATGTGCTCTACCTCTTTGGAATGTTGGCCTTCTTTGCTTGCAATGATAGGAGTCTCCTTAGGTGTGATGGGAATAGCTTGTTGTAGTGGCTTTGCAGACATAGTGGCTTTAGCATTGGAATCTACTCTCTCCATGTTCTGAGCTCTTCTCTTTGCTCTTGTATAAGCAACAAAAGAAACCTCATCATTGACTCCATTGAAGTCTGGTTGCTCCCAATTAAGGAGAGTTGTCTCATTCTCTTGTGATTCTTGTTGAGGAACTGACCCTCTAGATGCAACCTCTGATTGAGCTTGTGAGGCATTTTGAACCATTAGAGCTTGGTTCATCCATCCATTTGAACATGTAGCTTGATTATGAGGCTGATTACAAGGAAAACACCATTCATTATCCATAGCCACATTTTTTTGGCTTGGAGCCACATCCCTCACTGGATTTGCAGAGTTTAGGGGTACAGGGTTATATGGTTGGAATGGTCTTTGGTTGAAACTTTGTCTTTGTCCTTGATAGCCTCCTTGGTATGGTGGCCTATTTTGTTGATAAGGCTGTCCTTGATTTTGATATTGCTGATTAGGACCTTGGCCTTGGGACTAAAATGGTGGTCTGATTCCTTGACCTTGTTTCTTTAGATTTGTGACCTCTTTAGTCAAGGTCTACAACAAGTTAGTCATTTCATGCTAACTAATTTTTTGACTATTCTTTATCCCTTGCAGCTCTTGAGAGAAGCTCGTTGTTAACTCTTGGCCACTAGTACTTGCTTGAGGTGCCAATATGGTGGGAATAGGGGTAAATGGGGGTACTTGGGTAGGTGCAATGGGTTGAAGGCTAGGAAAAATGGGCATTGGAGGCCTTCTAGAAATCATGCCTACTTGGATTAAATAATTTTCAGCCCTGACAGCTATGTCAAAAGCTTGGGGTAGAGAAGTACCACCCATAGACTGGATCATGATAGAAATTTGACCATTTAGACTTTGTAAATAGTAAAGGAATGCATGGTTAGCTGATGGTCTCACTAAGACTAAGATTCTATTCCATGTTTTGAGGAATCTACTATTGTAATATGTCATTTTCTCTTGAGGTTCTCTCTTAATAGTTGTTAACTATTCAACTAGAGACAAATTATCTAATTTATCCTCAAAATGTTTACTTAATGCATCCCCTAACTCATCCCATGAAGTAATAGAACCAATAGTTAGATTTCAAAAACATTCTAGAGCCTTACCTTTTAGAGAGGCTGCTAATAACTTTGTGGCCACATCCTCCTGAGTAATATTGTGTATGCTACAGATGGTGGTCACATCTCTTATGTGCTCAAAGGCAGTTGTCTTCCCTTCACCTATGAAATCAGGTATACTCTTAAGTGCCACCAAAGGCACATCATGATGTTGAGCGAAGGCCAATGGGCTGCCTTGGTAGAATGGTGCAAAAGCAAACTATCTTGCCATTGTAGGTGCTGGATTCTGAAGATTGACAACTATATGAGCTATATTTGCTGCTTGATTGGAATCTTCCTCTAGATCTCTGGTTAGAGATCTGCCTCTTCTTCTGGAATGAAAGGGAAAAGGTCTCCTTTCTAAAGTATTAGGAGGTGTTGATTGAACTCTCCTTGGAGGGGATATCCTTTGAGTTGACCTACCTTTATGACTTCTCTTTGAGGGCAACTCTGAAAATTGGGTAGGCTTTGAGCTTCTAGTCTCAATCTTTCTCATAAAAATTTGAACAAGGTAGCCTGGATCCTTGAAATCAGTGGAGTCACCAGATATGCTTCATAGAATGACTTCTAAAACCCTATTTTATGCAATCTGAGTATCAAAGACAACAAATCTTTGAATTTGAATAACTTCTTGTTTTGTCCCACCGGGCATGCTAGAATTGTTATACACTAAGTTTGCACCTTTGTCTCAAGCTCTCTTGGTCTTGATAACTCAGTATAACATGGGAATCATCTCCAGGTTGTGGGACCTATGCTAACTAAGATGAGACCTCCAGGTTCTAGGCTGGTTCCTCTTGGATAATCACCTTAATTTGCTTCTAGACATGAAAGTAAATCTTTTGGAGGGAAAAGGATAGAAGGAATGCTTGTAAGGGAAATGACTTGAAAGAAAACTACCTACTAGGTGATGCACCAAAATTAGGGTTTGGATCTCAGTATGTAGGAATGAAATCAATGAAAAGCTCAGGTCTAGTAGGTCACAACTTGCTGAATAGGCTTGCATAAGTATTTTATAAGAGGGCCTGAGAATAAGACACAACTTATGACTTGCAAATAGAGATTCACTTCTACAACTCGGTGTAGGATTGAGACAAGACTATTAAGGGGGTTGAGGTATACCCACAAGAACATCTAAATCAAATCAAATACAATAACACACAAAATTGTAGAAAGCAAGAGGGATCAGGAACCCTAAAATAATCACTGAAAACATGCATATACTTTAATCCAATAAGAGATAATCCAAACAAGGAAGCATAGGGACATGAAGGATTGTCACAAATACCTCTACAATATTTGAATCATCAATGGCAGAAATACAACTGTATGAGCCAGAGGGTAGAAATGATACCATAGATGGCCTTTAAGAAAAGATGAATTTTCTTCTACAAATTGTCCAGCTCTTGAGCACTAAAGGCTCCAAAACAATATATACATACTCTTGCACGCAGGCAAGAGTCAAAACCTAACTAGGGTTACAAGATTTTACATAAAATATTCAAACCCTAAGTCTGTCATCTCTAATCATAAATGTATCTCCTACAAATATCTCAACCGATCAGATATTCGTTATCGAGTGTCCATTCCTGTACTGCATCAACATGCGGACAAGCAACCTGGTTTTATCTTCTTTCCTACACAAAAGTCCCGCCATGAATGCACTAGTTGGTACTTTTCTAGGACAAGAATTGACCCAAGACGGCCACCCAGACCTCTTTGATCATCTCCCCTTAACTGCAAATGTCCTGGAGCCATAAATTTCCTGAGCTACCATGCCGCCCGCGGTCTGCAAATCAGATACTAGCAGAAAACCTCTTAGACACATTTAAAATTTTTAAAAACCAATAGCTAACTGGTCATTTTAAAACTTGTCCTTCGATATTTCTTCTTTCTCTACAAACGAGTGGCTCAGATTGACCTGACAATAGTTTATAAAACCCTTGAATGGTCAACAATCTATCTCTGCATGTTTGGACCAATGAGAATCGATCCTTTTTTGCATGTCAGCATATTTGGACCCACCTCAAGCCCTTCCTCCTTTAAGTCATTCAGTGACTACATGACTGAAGACCTCCTCTAAGTTGCAAAATCCTTTCTTCCTCTACCAATTTATTTAGAGATTCAGTGAACAAAGCGTTCGCTGAATCGCTAAGTTGTTTGGAGCACCGCTAAATCATTCCGTGAATGGGCGAGTATGTGAAACTTTTTAGGACCACCAAAAACTCTATCAAACTTGGGCCAAACCTACCACTTATAATCTTTCATTCATTCCAGCCACTTCATAAGCACACACCTAGGTACATCCCTGACATCAGACCCACTAAAGATAAGATCCTAATCTAACAGCGGGTGCAAGATGTCAAAGCCCCAGAAAAGACACATCGGACAAAGCTCTGATGAAAAATCAAGATCGATGGTCAGCGCATGATTTGATGCTCTGACACAAACCTATGAGAACACACGCTGGCCATAGATCTTGCTAATTAGGACCCTTGGTTATCTGAGAACATCGAAAGATTTGAGCGACCATGTGACTGAAGGGAAGCTAACCGTCGACCAAATCACTGACTATTATGGACTTAACCACGAAACTCTGGGCTATTATGTGAACAAGGTGTTCGCAGAATCGCTGAATAAAAGATAATGCCACTGGAGAACTTAGTGGTCATGTGACTAAAGAGATATTAATGTTTGCCAGGTCGCAAGATATCTTGCGGTGACTGGGAAACAATTAGCGATTATGAGAATCATTGTATTCGCTAAGTCATGGGAAGAAAAGACAACTGCTGGAAAGAAAAGGAGAATTGGTGACTCAGCTAAAAGATTAAAGCGCACATGCTAAAAAGGGGACCTAAGTGGCCGAGACAAAGTAACTACAAATTAGAACAAAGGCTTAGGGTTTTTATGGCCTTTTGGAATTTTTTGGATGTAACGGCTAGTTTTATGAATTTTTAAACCTACAGACCAGGGGCTTGAAATAATTGCAGAGACCAGGAAACAAAACGTGAGGCCATGAAATTTTGTAGAGTGCTTGGCAGGGCCAAAACAGGGATCTGGGCATAGGTTTAGCCAAATTTGCATGGACATGAAAATGAGGATAATAGTAACACTTTAGATTCAATCAATGTATCAACTTATTGTCCATCGGTAATTACTCTCTGTAGCTCAATAATTGTTCTGCAGCTCGGTTCTTACTAACCAGTATGATTAGAATACATGAAGCTTGTTCATGGGGATATTCTGCAATATCTTCTTTCGGTGATCTTTCATTATGAAATCATCAGTCTCTTATATAGATATGTAAATCATTTTCTTCTCCTACATCAAATTCTGTCACTTTATCATCTTCATTGATTTTTCCATTTTAAGCTTCCTCGGCTAATGTGTTAATAACATGTTTCAATCTACTCCATTGGATCTTCCTTGAATTATGTTAGTCGTCGATCTTCATAACAAATATTATCTATTACCTAGATTTCATACACTTTCCAGCTCATCAATTTTATTGGCTAAACTGATCTTTTAATTCCTTTCTGTTCTACTCAGTTAACAAAGAAATGTGTCGGTGAACACAAGCTTAGTTAACACTATGCTCGGTATACACTACACTCCATTGGTGTATATTGAAATGCTTCATTTACTGACAACACTACTTTGTGTCTTTTAGCTCTTTTCTTCATCATAGATGAATGCAACATAATAAAGTCAATATCATAAGGTCATAGACTCATCAGCTAGTTACTTAATGTAGTCCTTATCCTCATCTGACATATACATCTTTCTCATGTAGATATTTTTGTTCTTCATCTCTTTCACCTTTCTTCAGATGTTTCGGTATAGTAACTTACAAGATAAGTGCTCTCAAATTAGTTGACATCAATGACAACATAATACTAATTTAATCATATTCCATATCTAATCAGCAACTCCTCAAGGATCTTAAATCATAGATTCTTCAATTAGGTTCCAAATCAGTTGTATTTCACCAAGAGAAATATAGAAAAATGAGGTCAGTTGAAACCTTTGTTACACAAACAATATCATTTTCCATTTAATTCCTAATCATTTGACCGCATGTACTTTATTAATGTATGAAAAAAATTGACCAAAATTACTCCTAATTGACCTTCCACACCTCTTCGGTGTACCCAATGTACACATAATTGTAATCAGGAAAAGCTTAGTCATTTGTATTGTGATAGAGGATATGTCACATCATATTTAGAAGCTTTTCGATGAAAGTGAAACTAGTGGCCAATGTTCAGCACTGAAATCTTGTGAACTAATTCTAATGTTGCATGGGAAGACATGAAAGATTGCTTATTTATGAATATTTTCCCAATAAGAGATTGGACACTTTTCTCTTTGGTAAGTTAAATTCTCTCTTTATTCATTATATATGATATTTTGTAGAGTTCTTGAAGAGTGATAGATAGAATTGGGTTTATAGATCTAGAAAAGAGAAGATAGCTAAATTGGCAACAACACTATAAATTCATCAGTGGAATTATCTATGGCCTTCTGTACCTCCATGAAGATTCACAGATGAAAATCATTCACAGAGATATTAAAGAAAATATTAATTTTCTTGACATCAAACTCAATCCTAAAGTATCTCTACTTTGGTTTAGCTAAACTTTTCCCTGCAGATGAAACCCAAATCCAAACCAGAGTTACAAGCACATAGTAAGGACTGTATTGATGTTATTTTTGTGCTTCTTTTTTTAGATTATGATAACTTTTTATTTTTTCTAACAGGGATCTCTTTGTGGTGCAGTGATTATATGGCTCTAGAGTATGCGATGTGAGGACAACTATTAGTAAAAGCATACCTTTATAGCTTTGGCATGCTACTACTAGAGATTGTGAGACGAAGAAAAAATACAGATCTTGATCTTTATCAAGAAATGCAAAATCTATTAGAATGGGTAACTTTTCTAATGTGTCATCATTCTTTCACATTGAATTATGGTTTCCAACACTAGAAGCTAAAATTAAAATGAATTGATGATATGCATGATTTTTGATGCAGGCATGGAAACTGTATAGAGGAGGAGATATGATAACTATGGTTGAGACAACAGTAAGAGAGAGTTACTCGAAGGTGGTGGTGATACGATGCATTCATGTTGTGTTTTTGCATTCATTTTTGCAACCTTAGACTCTGTGGGAAGAGCTAATGCCTTGGTCATATATTATGAACACCGCTATTATCATTTAACACCTCAAAGAGACAACTGGTATTGGTTTTGACAACAATCTCAAATGATTGGTAATATTCCGCTGAGTTATAACTTTACGAAATCTATATTTAACTAATATGCATCCTCGTGGGATGCAACAAAAAAGAATAAGGAAGGAATAGTTGCAGGGTGTGTAATGTGGCTTTTTTAAAAGGGTCTAGAACTTTTAGATCAATGCAATCGACAGTTGTACGGCTGATTCCTCAAAATTTCAAATGTCGTCTGGCAATGCCAAACTGGGAACTATGAAACAAGATATGGGTATCAACCAAAACATAAATGAGTCATTGTCAAGCATTTGACATATATATACTGTAGAACATGTGGAAGTGCAGATAAGATACAAAGCCATTTTCAAGATATTTCATAGAAGATTGATTTCATAGACTATCGTGACTGCTACAACTATTAGATCTTTACACGATGGATTTAGCATTGGAGGCTCCATGACAGGCTATAGATCCATCAAAGCACAAACAAAACAAATTTGAAATAGAGATACATTTGTGAAATGGGTTCAGAAACCCTTGAGAAAAGATGTTCAAGTTAATATGTTTGCAAAATGTGGAAGCTCAAACAGGGCTTGTGCCACTATTTGGTGGAATCCCGAATGAAGTGTGGTCTCAATTGCGGCATGATCATAGATCGAAATCATTCTTACACTTCTCCAATATCTACTTCAAC
The DNA here is from genome assembly GCA_027943335.1 of Chamaecyparis obtusa. Lineage (NCBI taxonomy): Eukaryota > Viridiplantae > Streptophyta > Pinopsida > Cupressales > Cupressaceae > Chamaecyparis > Chamaecyparis obtusa. Next base: position 90,259 of record BSBK01009121.1, read on the forward strand.
TATGAACAAAATATAGACAACAAAATGTGTTATCCCCGCCCACATTTCTATGGCGTACCCATTGCACACTAATGTGTGATTTCTGGCATATATAACACTATAAGTGTAAACCTTGCACCATTCAAAGATAGAAGCACTAGTTATAACAAATTTACAATTTTTGTATACCCTAATATAAAAATTATATTTAAAATATTTATTCCTTAAAATATACCAAAATTGATAATAAATTAACAAAATATTTTATAAATATTAGAAATGAGAAAGAACTCATAAATTAAGTACCATTAAAATTGTATAACTATCTTGTTTCAAGTGGGCTTTATGTCATCACTCAAATTTTGAGTTAATTATTTATTTCAATAGATAAGTAGAAAAATTATAAAATCATTGATTTAATTTTCCTATTGTTTATAAATCAAAAATTAATAATAATTCAAGATTTAGTCTAATTTTTAAGCTAAAAATATTATATACGAATTAGAATTTTTGGAACATTCTAAGATTTTTCGTTCATGACAAAATATATTTATCAATAGAGTTGATCAAATTAAATGAATTATTTAGTAGTCTCTATTATTCAAACTACCAAAGGACACAATCAAGCATTAATGAGGTATGGCCTTGCTATGGTGGGGGTGGTGAGAAGCATGGCCTTCCTTTCAATTAAAAGAATTATCTTAACTTTTCTTAAAATTTAATCTTGACCTACTGCAAGGTGACTAGGTATGCAATTACTAAACACTAGGAAATCAGATTAACTAAGGCCATTATGGTAGTCGATGGAATGATTCTACAACTCCCCATTAGGCTAAGGGAGAAGGGAGAAGACAGAGAAATTTGTAAAGAGGGAGACGACGCCCCTTACCAAAGTTCTCAAATCTTTTATCCTCTCAAACCTTATTGAGTTTGGACATGCTGAAACTTTCATTACAAGCATCTCTAGAATTAAAAACACAACATGAACACCTTCTACAAGGAAGGAGCAAGAAAATAATTACAACATTTGTGAAGATGCACCAATTAAAAAATTGCAAGATTATGATCGAATGATTAATTGTAAATAGATAAAATTTAAATAAAACTAAAAATATTAAACTAGAGTAAGATATGCAAACTAGGAGTGTGTCATATGCACAATCTACAAATTCATACCCAACTACACTAGATGATCCAAAATTTAGGCTCAATTACACATGATGATATGTAAGAGAATATTCTTTAGCATGTACACAATTAATTAATTAATATATGAAAATATTCCTAAAGTTACAACAGGATTTTTAGGGAGGCTAGTAACCAGTCTGAGATTTGTGTCTATATTGGAACTAAGTTCCTGTGTGAAAATGCCAAGGTGGCTAAGTAGAAGCTTCCTTCTATTCCTCCTGCTGCCTAGGAGGTTAGAATAGCTGACAGTTGGAATCTCCAAGCTAGGTTTACCAAGTTTCATGATGCTAAATAGATAGCTAGAAAAGCTACCAGATGGATCACCCCTCTTAGAGGACGGACCAACTTAAACTTTGATGGAGCTAGCAATAATCTTGGCTAGGGTGGGGGTGGTGTTCTAAGAGATCATAATGGTGCATGCCTATTGGCTTATGCTGGGCCACTCAATAACTGCACTGTCAACCAAGCGGAGGGAATGGCCCTACTATGGGGGATTAAATTTGCAACCCAAATGAACATCAGATTGTTGTAAATCAAGGGGCATTCCAAAGTGGTGGTTGAGGCTATCAAAAGAGGAGCTAATGCGGGTTGGTGGGTTAGATCTATTATGCTGGAGATCTGTGAGCTACTCAATAGCTTCTAGTGCACGACTATTGGCCACATGTATAAAGAGGGGAATTTGATTGTTGATTCGATGGCAGCCATAGGCCTAAAGAAAATCAAACTTAATAGTTGGAGAGTGGTCAACGATCTACCTACGGTGACTTAGCAATTCATCAGAGGAGAAATGAATATTATAACTTAAAATGAGACAAGCTGTCATATTCATTATGAATCCTTCTTGGATCACGTGTTGGCATGCTATGGCAATTTTTACGATTATGAAAAAGAGAACCCAAAAAATCCATAAAGAATCATAATTGCTTTTCAAACATGTGGAGAGAGAGCTGTCTGAATTGGGGGGTTTACTTGGCTAATAAGGATAGCAAGTGCATCCCTAGCATTATTGTTATTAATTACACTTGGAGATCCGTTAGATCTAGCCATACAGAGCCCATCTCCCAATATTTCACTGAAGGCCAGCATTTTGAGTATAATCTTTCTATGAAATGGCCACGTAAAAACAAATGGATTTTTACGATCTACCAAGAAGCTCAGCTCTTAGGTTTTTAGGATATTTTGGCACAGGAGAGGCAAAGCATTGACATGTGAGGCAACACTCTTCACATCGATCCTGACAAGATTGACGAGGCTTTCACCTCTGACCTTTTGGTTACCCACTACTACAAAGAAAGTGACATCTAGGGTTTTATGGAGTGCATGAAAGTTGGCCACGATGAGTGGATTTCCAAACAATTCATCTCATCTTGGAACAACAGGAGTGTCTCGGTTGGTGGCATCCACTTCTAGATTAATAAGGAGGTCATTGCGAAGGTTATGGGCTTATCAATGGAGGGGAGAAAATACAAAAATACTAGTCGGACTCCCAACCCTTCCAGCCTTAGCTAGTTTTTCAAGGAAGGAGAGAATCCTGTGAAGAAGGAAGGAGGTTTTAACTAGGAAGAACTGCTAGAGTTCTGGCCCAAGATTTGTCTCATTGTGATGAAGTATTTCACACTCGAAGCTAAGTTTACTATGTTCTACTACTACCACTTACCATTCCTGAATCATATTAGAAATAAGGATTTAATTTCCATACCCTTCTATCTCCTGCATTCCATAGCAAGTAATATCTTAGATATTAAGGAGAACCCTAATGAATCAATCCCTATCCTCCATCAGGGCCTCTATATTTACCACTTCCATAAGGCTATATGCCCGCCGTCCCAACACCTCCCCGATTATCCAAGAGATGACCTAGGAGGAGTCCTTGGCCAAAATTGAAGATCCCACTTATTCCACCTCCCAATCCATCTAGGTTAGCCAGGAGTCTGAACTAGGAGCTAAAGAGGCTAGAACCTACAAAAAATGTGTTAAAAACCCTTTCAATAGGAAGGAGGGTTAGGAGGAGTCTCATGTCTCTGAATCTATGGAGAATAAAGATCAGAAGGAGTCTGACAGTAATCCAGAGACCAAACAAAAGCCCAAAAAAAGGAGAATGATAGAGAGATAGGTTAATCTGGAGGTTGACATAAGTGGCTCAGGTTGCCGAAGGTCTAATAGAATTGCGAAGGAGTAGTGTAAAACTAGAATGATGGAAGCCGCCTCTAGAGAGCAGTCCTGGTTTGAAAAAAACTCTCACACCACTGAGTCCATGAAGGGTTCCTCGAATGATCACATCAGTCCTATTAGGACTGGTAACACTCCCCCGCCCAACCTCCAGCAAACCATGGAAATCCCCTATAACCCTACCCGACCTTGAGTCCTCTTCATGATCTGTAGGATAAGGCCCCCACCTCTGAGTACAATACCTGGTTTCTGGCTGACAAAGACAAACTTAAAGGCACTCTCAAGATGAGGTTTTCTAATATGGACAAGGAGATTGCTGACATCAAAAAGAATATGTAGGAATTGAAGTAGCACTACATGATGACTAACAAATTTTCTCTGAACTTCATGCATGCTTCGGCTATGACCCTCTATACTATGCAGGAAAAGCTAGCGGCCAATAGTTTGGAGGTAAACGAGGACAATAAGGATCTTTTCCTATTCCTACAGGAGGAGTGGGCTAGGACCCTAATGTCTAAACATCTAGGTGGAAAGAACTAACTGCTGGTGGTCATGAGTTGTTTATTTTTTACTTGGCATGGCCCTCAGTTATCCTATTTTGAGTTTGGGTTTAAAGTTATTTTGTCTAGCTCTTGGTACAGCCCTGCGTGGCTTACAACTGTTATTTTAACTGCTACTCTTCATTTTAGATACTCTGATTTAATCCTTTTGATTAGTACTGTGATTTATGGTTTTTATAGGGGAAGATTAGACTTGGTGATTCTATTGTTAAACTATTCGTATCTGCTTTGATGAGTGCCATTACTATGCTTTTAATGTGCTTCTAGTCCCTTTGTTCCATGGGCTAGCATCCTCTTGTTGCTTTTTCTATCAAAAACAAATATGCATTTTCTAAAAAATTATGATTCAATTTTATGTCCACAATGTGAAGGTTGTTGTAAAATATTTACACTTTTGGAGTTTCAATATAATACGAAAATGAAAATAAATTGCAAATATTTTATGATATTTTTGATGGTTTAAAGTGGAAGTGAATCATATTAGAGTAATGTAGTATAAAATATGATATTTAAAGAAATACAATTTAAATCACTTAATAACCTTTAATATTCAACCATTCAAAGATAAAATGTTGTGGAAAAAAAAAAAATTCTAATAGATTATTTGAACTCATGAAATTGCATTTTTTTACAAACATGAAAATTATGTTTAAACAAACCTTACTAAATAATTTATAACATCACCAAAAATCTGGCCATGTAAAGCGTTTCCCAATCGATAACTTGCATATTTTTGGGGAGTATCAATAATACTATTCAATGACCTGACACAACTACCACCTGTTATGGATAAATTGATCTATATGTAAAACTCTAGTGCCAAGTTGTTGTGGGACTGATCTACAATAGTTGTCGCTTTACAAAATATTGTCCAAGAAGAAGGTGAGAGAAACACTCATAAAGAATTCTGCCAATCATTGTAGAATACACAAGATGCAAACCCAATAGAAGATGGTTGGAAACTTCTAATAACCCATACACACATACACCTTTCAGTGGATGAAAAAAAAACATTTGACAGTTTTATAGACTTGTGTTGAAGTTATTAAATCGTCTGATCACAATAAGCACAAGAAGAAATTGTGCAAGTAGAAATAATAATGGTATGCTTACAATGAATATATGGATAGAGACAAGACTTGTTAATGGATCTCTTGGTTAAATTATTGACATTGATGCTATTATTTTGTAAGAATAAAGATTATGTGGACAAACGTTTCACATCAACAACACAACATCATCATTTAGTTATGCCGTATGTGTTTCCTTATGAAAGGGTTCAAGCTAATATTCTCATCCGATAGTGGGAAATCTTATAGACAAAATAAATACCATTGAAGTCATATGAAGCGTTCAATTTTTACCACTTTACACAAGTCGATATTAGATGTTTACTATCTAATTTCTCGTGTTGTTTGGAACTTTGTTGTTGTAGAATCTAGGTACCAGAAGGAACAACGCAATGTTCTTCAAGTAAACCAGTCGGGTTACGACAATTGCACGACGGATAACCCTATCAGTAACTGGACTAGCGATAAAGGTTTCATGGAACTAAATGAGTCAAAGCACTATTGGTACATTGACAGAAAGGGTGGATGCTCTGCCGGCATGAAGATCACTTTAAAGATTAACAAGACTACACCTGTGTCATCGCCTTCTTCTATGAATGCTTCATCGGACACCAAATATTCAGATGCGGCTAACTGCATTCTTCGGCCTGGCGTGCCCTTCTTTTCTACATTGTCAATGTTTCTGGGAGCTCTGCTTATAATCTAGTATCTACTTTGTTCCCTTATTTTAATCCTCGAGCTCGAATCTAGCTTTCTGTATTGATTAATATAATGAGTTGTTCTATTTAGTTTTGACAAGTTTTGTATTGTTTGCCCGCCAAACTTAAGCGAAGATATTTACCAGCTACAAGTGTTTCAAACATGTGTTCCTCAATTTCGATTGATAGTGAATGTATTGTTTCTTTATTCAATTTTTCAGTTTTCTTGTCACTTGATTTATCAGGGTTGCAGATTTGCATTTGAATTTATAAAGGTTGATATTTTCTTCTAATTTATCGGAGTTTATAAAGGTTGATATTTTCTTCTAATTTCATCGCAAAATAATTTGCGCATTTCGATAAATATAATTTGAGCTCCCAACATCCACGTTGGGTTAGATGCATTTCTCTTCGAATGTTGGAGTTCATCTCTATTAAATGAAATACAACCCCAATAGGCGGGCGTAAGAGAGGACAGCTGAAATTAGCACCCATGCGAATGTTTTAATATGGTTCTTAGCATTCCAGAAGCATAGAAGACCATTGAATGGTAGGTGGTCATTGGATTTTCTGGCCAATTTTTTTTGCTCAGTATATAAATAGTCACAACACAGTTATATAAATGTTACCACGTTGACGACACTTTTCACAAAGAGTGAATTTGACTGATGGCAAGCGGGTGGAATCCCTATTGATAGCATCAACCCATACTAGTATCTCCATCTCCCTCAAATAATGCTAACACAGGCAGACACAGATAGAGAATCTTGCATGTTGTCTCCCATTCCCAATGATTGCACAAAATCGGCCATAATGGTACGCTGCGGGGAAGTGAAATTGACATACCAAATGAGTTGAAGATTGAGAATGAGAGTTGTGATATGTAGGGGGCCATTGTGGTATTGCAGAACAAATTTATCCACTGGAAAAGGGGTCGAGCGGCCACATCCATTGCACTAGAGAATCTCACTATACATATTAACAACAGGTGAATGACAACCTTTTCAGAAGATAAAACAACCAATTTTTTGTGTTTATTACAGATAAGATGTGGAATGAAGGGAATAAGTGTGTAATGTGAAGAAAGAGGAGGAGGGGCTTAAATAGGCAAAGAGAGGCATGTGAGATGAAAATCACCGGCTAGAGAGCCTATATTTCTGGCAATCAGAGGAGTGTAGACCACTAAGAAATTTACAATGGCGTATCCTAGCAAATTCCTTTGTTGGAGTGGGGACAATTGGTAAAAGAACAACTACATAATTTTATTTATTTATTACGGGCTGCTTCAACGAAGGGGGAAGAAAATGTTTCGGAGAAGATGTCTCTGCAAATATTTTGCTGGCGTAAAATTTGGTATGGTATCATTGATAAGAAGGTACTCTGTCAGTGAAAAATAGGGGGACACATTGATTCTGATCAGTGTGACTACCGCTGACTCAACTTGTTTCTTCGTTTGTTATGAGCCCAATTAAAAATCTTTGTCTTTATTTTCAAACCGACCATCTTTTCAATCCAAATCAATGTACTGCATCGTAATGGCACGAAACAATTTTATATAAATATGAGTAATTATACATATCTTTAAATGGAACCTTTTATCTATATTTTATTGTGTCCTGATTTGTGAGATATCATTTAGGACTTATTCATACCATGTAATATCAATAAAAAATTATATTTTGCTGAAATAAAATATTTATATTAAAATATTAAATGCAGATCAGTAATGTCGTTATTTTTTAAAATTATGTATTTAGGAAATAGATTCTTAAATGCATTATAGTAATGTAAATGTTTTGTAAAATTATGTATTTAGTTAATAGATTTTTAATAAATTTATAAACTTACTAGGAATCAAGTCTCTAGAATGTGCTGGTGACAAAATGGATAGCTTAAGGTTCTACTCTATCACAAGAAGAATATTTATAAATTTATATTATTATAGATAAATCCAAAATATATTAGAAGAGATTTTTCTATATATAATTTATTCTAACAAAAGAATTACTAAATAAAAATTAATGTCAATTATAAATATTTTTAATACTAGACGGTGAGATTTTTCTCTTACTTAACTTTCCATTAATAAACTAACAATAGTACAATATTAATCAAAAAAGGTAAATAAAAGGTCACACTCACAAGTCTAATCAAAATTAATGGAAGGACTCAGCATTAATTGGAATTGATAATATATAGGCATGTAGGATAACAATGTTAGTATATTTTGTGTATTGTATATTCATTTTTTAAATAATATAATAGTTATAATTAGAAGTAATCATAATAGAGATTAAAAAATGAGTCATATTTAGTATTAAATATAATATGCAGTGTATCATTATTATATTATATTTAAATAATATAATATATACATTATAAAAACATATTTAGCATTTAACATGATATAAAGTGTATATATTTAAATAATATCATAATTATGTATTGAACAAGGGTCATGGTTTGTGTTTGTGAATGAGAGAGGGATACACAAATAGAGATAGAGCGGGAGGGGGAAAAGAGAGGAAGGGAGAGAAATATAGAAAAATGAGGTCAGTTGAAACCTTTGTTACACAAACAATATCATTTTCTATTTAATTGCTCATCATTTGACCTTGTGTACTTTATTAATGTATGAAAAAAATTGACCAAAATTACTCCTAATTGACCTTCCACACCTCTTCAGCGTACCCAATGCACACATAATTGCAACCAGGAAAAGCTCAGTCATTTGTATTGTGATAGAGGATACGTCACATCATATTTGGAAGCTTTTTGATGAAAGTGAAACTGATGGCCAATGTTCAGCACTGAAATCTTGTGAAGTTATTCTGATGTTGCATGGAAAGACATGAAAGATTGCTTATTTATAAATATTTTCCCAAGAAGAGATTGGACACTTTTCTCTTCGATAAGTTAAATTCTCTCTTTATTCATTATATATGAAGTGATAGATAGAATTGGGTTTATAGATCTAGAAAATAGAATATAGCTAAATTGGCAACATAACTATAAGTTCATCATTGGAATTATCTATGGCCTTTTATACCTCCATGAAGATTCACAGATGAAAATCATTCACAGAGATATTAAAGAGAATAATATTTTGCTTGACATCAAACTCAATCCTAAAATAGCAGACTTTGGTTTAGCTAAACTTTTCCTTGATGACGAAACCCCAATCCAAACCAGAGTTGAAAGAACATAGTAAGGACTGCATTGATGTTAATTTTGTGCTTCTTTTTTCAGATTATGATAAATTTTATTTTGTCTAAAAGGGATTTCTTTGTGGTGCAACAGTTATATGGCTCTAGAGTATGCAATGTGAGGACAACTATTGGTAAAAGCATACATTTATAGCTTTGGCGTGCTACTACTAGAGATTGTGAGCAGAAGCAAAAATACAGATCTCAATCTTTATCGAGAAATGCAAAATCTATTAGAATGGGTAACATTTCTACTGTGACATCATTCTTTCACATTGAATTATGGTTTTCAACACCAGAAGCTAAAATCTTGAAATGAACTGATGACATGCATGATTTTTTATGCAGGCATGGAACTGTATAGAGGAGGAGATATGATAACTATGGTTGAGGCAACTATAAGAGAGAGTTACCTGAAGGAGGTGGTGATATGATGCACTCATGTTGCATTGTTGCATTCATTTTTGCAACCTTAGACTCTATGGGAAGAGCTAATGCCTTGGTCATATGTTATGAAGACTGATATTATCTTTAACACCTCGCAGAGACAGCTGGTATTGGTTTTGACAACATTCTCAAAAGATTGGTAATATTCCACTGAATTATAACTTTACGAAATCTATATTTAACTAATATGCATCCTCGCAGGATGAAAATAGAAAGAATAAGGAAGGAATAGTTGCAGGGTGTGCAATGTGGCTTTGTTAAAAGGGTCTGGAACTTTTAGATCAATGCAATCGATAGTTCTACAGTTGATTCCTCAGAATTTCAAATGTCCTCTGCCAGTGCCAAACTGGGAGCTATGAAACAAGATATGGTTATCAACCAAAACATAAATGAGTCATTGTCAAGCATTTGACATATGTATACTGTAGAACATGTGGAAGTGAAGATAAGATACAAAGCCATTTTCAAGACATTTCATAGAAGATTGATTTGATAGACTATCATGACGACTACAACTATTGGTTCTTTACTCGATGAATTTAGTGTTGGAGGCTGCATGACAGGGTATAGATCCATCAAAGCACAAACAAAACAAATTTGCAATAGAAATACATTTGTGAAATGGGTTTGGAAACCCTCGAGAAAAGATGTTCAAGTTAATATGTTTGCAAAATGTGGAAGCTCAAACAGGGCTTGTGTAATTGTTTGGTGGAATCCCCAATTAAGTGTGGTCTCAATGGCACCATGATCATAGATCGAAATCATTCTTACACTTCTCCAATATATACTTTATATATGAACAAACTACAGACAACAAAATGTGTTCTCCCCTCCCACATTTCTACAACGTACCCATTGCACACTAAGGTGTGATTTCTGGTATATATAACACTACAAGTGTAACCCTTGCTCCATTCAAAGATAGAAGCACTAATTATAACAAATTTACAATTTTTCTATACCCTGATAAAAAAATTATGTTTAAAATATTTATTCCTTAAAATATACTAAAATTAATAATAAATTAACAAAATATTTTATAAATATTAGAAATGAGAAATAACTCATCAATTAAGTACCATTAAAATTGTCTAACTATCTTGTTTCAAGTGGGCTTTATGTCATCACTCAAATTTTGAGTTAATTATTTATTGATAGATAAGTAGAAAAATTATAAAATCATTAATTTAATTTCTCTATTGTTTATAAATAAAAAATTAATGATAATTCAAAATTTAGTCTAATTTTCAAGCTAGAAATATTATATACGAATTAGAATTTTTGGAACATTCTAAGATTTTTCTTTCATGACAAAATGTACTTGTCAATAAAGTTGATCAAATTAAATGAATTATTTAGTAGTCTCTATTAATCAAACTACCAAAGGACACAATCAAGCATTAATGAGGTATGGGCTTCCTATGGTGGGGGTGGTGAGAAGCATGGCCTCCCTTTCGGTTAAAAGAATGGTCTTAACTTTTCTTCAAATTTAATCTCGACCTATTGCAAGGTGACTAGGTATGCAACTACTAAACGCTAGGAAATCAGATTAACTAAGGCCATCATGGTAGTCGGTGGAACGATTCTACAAGTCCCCATCGGGCTAAGGGAGAAGGAAGTAGACAGAGAAATTTGTAAAGAGGGAGACGACGCCCTTTATCCAAGTTCTCAAATCTTTTATCCTCTCAAACCTTATTGAGTTTGGACAAGCTGAATCATGTCCTAGGAATTACATATAAAATATAAGAGCTTTGGAAAGGAGACGACGCCAGGAAATAAAAGGGGGGGATGGCGTGAGGGACGAGAGCTCTCGTGGCCTCCTTTCCGATCATCATCCTTCTCATTGTTACCTTCACTCTATTATTTTTCCAAATTGTCAATTTTCTTTCCTTCTGGTTACTTGATGGATGCCCAGTCCCTGATCTAGAGTGCCTATTTTGACGTAGGAGGTATAAAACGAGGAAAAAAATCGCGTAACTAGGGATTAGATCTATTAAATACACTAGGTTGAAGAGGTTTTCTAAGCTTTATTTGCAGAATGTATCTAAGCTTCATAATTGATTGTGAAATGTCTTTTAGAAAAATGTTATTAGAAATGACATCTTATTTTCTAATTAAAAAAATATATTTACTTACCTTGGATATATGTCCTAGGGAAGAATAACCAAACAAATAGTTATACACTTATTGGATACTAATAATGGAGGGAAAAAAAGAAAAACAAACATGCACAATCTTCTTGTTTTTGGATTTGGCTTGATTTTCTAATTCAAACTCAAGATTGTCAATTTGGTTAGCTCGATTATAACTTTCCATGACAATGATGTTTTCACTTTGAGGTGGTTAAACCTTAATCTCAAGAGTCCAAATCGCTGAGACCAATTGTTAGATTAATGGTGGAAAGTTAAGTACTAAGAGAGGAGGGGTGAAACAGTACTGCAAAAAAATTTATCAACTATTCTAACCATTTATGAAATTTTAAACTTTGCATGAATCATTAACAAATGTAGAAATCAACACTTGAAAATATAACTCATAACGCTATGATAATTTGGTCTCGCAGAGACCTTTGGTCAGAGGGAACCTTGTTTGAAATAGAACTCCATAATTTCATGGTAGTACTGAATGCACATAGGGGGAGGGGAACCTTCAACTAGAGGAAGTTAATCTTGAGAAAAGAAACCCTCATATATTTAGGAGTTTACTAAATCCATACTTTCATACCATAAATATATGGAGCAATGTCAAAACTTTCATTACAAGCATCTCTAGAATTAAAAATACAACATAAACACCTTCTACAAGGAAGGAGCAAGAAAATAATTAAAACATTTCTGAAGATGCACCAATTACAAAATTGCAAGATTATGATCGAATGTTTAATTGTAAATTGATAAAATTTAAATAAAATTAAAAATATTAAATTAGGGTAAGATATGCAAACTAGGAGTGCATCATATGCACAATCTACAAATTCATACCCAACTGCACTAGGCGATCCTAAATTTAGGCTCAATTACACATGATTATATGTAAGAGAATATTCTTTAGCATGTATACAATTAATTAATTAATATATGAAAATAGTCCTAAAGTAACAAATATGCATTCTCTAAAAAATTCCGATTCAATTTTATGTCCTCAATGTGAAGGTTGTTGTAAAATATTTACACTTTTGGAGTTTCAATATAATACAAAAATGAAAATAAATTGCAAATACTTTATGATATTTTTTATGGTTTAAAATGGAAGTGAATCATATTAGAGTAATGTACTATAAAATATGATATTTAAATAAATACAATTTGAATCACTTAATAACTTTTAATATTCAACCATTCAAAGATAAAATGTGGTGGAAAAAAAAAACTATTCTAATGGATTATTTGAGCTCATGAAATTGCATTTTTTTACAAACATTAAAATTATGTTGAAACAAACCTTACTAAATAATTTATAACATCACCAAAAGCCTTCTTCTTTGAATTTAACTATTTCATTAATTACACTAGACAAAATTTTGATTTTAAAAAGTCTCACTAGTTGAAAGTCTTAACACAAAAAATTGTAACATTTGATGAGTGTATCTCTAGAAATTTTCTATTAATGGATATTAAATTTTTAGATTTTTAATTACTAAAAATATAAGGTTTTAATTTAGACAATTTATTATTTTACTCAAATATTAGAAAAATTCAATGTTTAAGGATGAGTGAAGAAATTTTTGTCTACGAGCTACTTAACATAGGATTTGATAAAATTAAATACCTTTGGTCATAATATCTCATCCACTTAATTTGAAATTTGAAGAAGCACCTATTGAGTGGGTCGAACCTAAGAAGGAAGGGTATGTAACACACAACAAAGTGCAATGTGAAAACATATTACTAATGAATGAGAACATACATTGCTAATGTAACAAATTAAAAATGTGTCTATTGTCTATTTAAAGAAATGTACCCAAAAAAATTATGAGATGTCTTTCAAACCTTATCTTATTAGTAGTATAAACTCTAAATTTAATTTTGTCTTGTCAATACTTTGAACATTTTGCCACCATTTTGAAAATTTATTTTGCAAATCATTGTATTTTATCCACTTATTTCCAAATTTCAAGGGACACCTACAAATTCATTAAAAGATGGGAAGGGGAGGTGATTTATATATGAATTCTATGTTGATAATATATTAGTAGGTGAATGGGTAATAAGATTATGCATGTACTGTCAACATACACATAATACTTAAACATATTTGTTTTAAGCTTATATTACTAATAGGATAAAATTTCAAATGAAAAGATAAATGGTTCAAACATAAGAAGCCAAGGATGGATGATTTCTAAATAAATACAATAATAGTATAACTTTTTCATAAGAGGAATTATACACAATGTAATTTTGGCAAATTATTGTCAATCCAAGTGAAACTTATGAAACTTAAAGCACGAAACAACTTATTAGAATTGTGAAACTTCTGAAATGTCCTTTTGCTTATGTAATACATCTAATGTATAATTATAATCACTCTTAAAGTTACTATTCTTGTATCTAATAAATCAAGGAGTCTTATACAGTATTTGTTTGTATACAATGACCACTTTCATTTAAAAATGATTCATTTATAATTTTCAAAAATCAAAAAAATTATATCTACAAATAACTTTTAAACATTAATTATTATAATTTAAAATAAAAGTTCATTATTATATTTATTACAACAAATATCCATATTTACGTAAGTAATGCTGTAATTTGTCACTTCAGAGAATCAAAATTTCATAAAATATTTGACTTTTAATCTCTCCAATGTTTAAATAGAATGCTTATAAACTACTAAAATTTAAAAATGATGTGTTGTCATCGAAACAAAGGGAAACTACTTTCCTTACTGAAAACAAGAAAATATTTAAAATCTGCACAAATTATCCACGTTAACTAAAAGTGAATAGCAACTCTCTAAGCGTACCGATCCCTCTATCTCCAATAACTTTCCTCCGATACGCTCGTGTCCTGCACATGGGACAATTATTTTGCCTCTTAAACCATTGACTTATGCACCTCGCTGTGAAATATGTGGCGTTCATGGCAATGCAACTGGCACGCCTCTTCTGCTGCTTCAAAATCAGATAAACAAATCGCACACATAACATTTTCATCCACTTGATTCTCTGAAATTTCTATTGTAGGTAACATTTCCACAACATTTCTTATCTCTCTCTCCGTTTCTCTGTGTATTCTCTCTTCTGTATCGGTTGTCCAATGTTCCCAAATCAAAACAATTGCTTCGTTCAAATTAAGTTCGATCATTGCTAATGAATCCCAGATTCTTCTGTTTTGCCGCATACAGCTGCCCAATTCCATCTCGATTGCGTCAAACTCCTTCAATAACGAGGAGTGAACAAAGTCAAACAGTTCGAGACAAAATGCAAAGTTATCAGCTTGGTTTTGCGCGTCTGCTTCGTAGGCTGTTTTCTCTCTAATCACATCACTTTTCAATTCGCACACACAATTGTTTAGGTCAGTTAAAGCATCAATTAATTCTCCTGTTATGACATTATTGACCTGATATGCTTCTGCTTGCTGTGCTTCACCCGAATGATTGCTCGGATAATTACTCATAACGAATTGATTTGCTTCTGTTTGATGTGCCATTTTCCTAAGTACAGATTAATGGATTTGTAACTTCAAATAGCTGATTTATAATGGGTGAGGTCGATCTCACGCCGCATTATATACAATGTATGAATAGATACGACTGCTCAAGAAAGAGCCGACATCTAATTATTAGGGTTTAGGAAAATCTACTAACATTAATAACTAAATCTTTTTATATATTATTATTATTATTATTATTTTTGATAAAAATGGACAGAGCTATTGTTTTTTATTAAAAAGCTGCTTCAGAAGGGCTCCAGAAGGAAAGAAGCAGACAGAAAACCTCCTTTCATAACCAGTAAATAATTAGCTAAGCAAGATATGGCTTATACCATAAAGATGGATCCTCTGTCTCAGGAAATACACAGGAGAAAACATTATAATGCAGCGCGTCGACTGGAAACCATACGCCCATCTAAAAAACAGCAGAGAGGACGACCATGTTGGGCCAAATTAGGCCAATTTGTGAAGTGGGAGATAGCTACGGTGATTTCATACTGTGCACTCCAAAACAATTGAGGACCGAGGGAAGCCGAAGTTCCACCAACAGCTATGCACAAATATCCCAGCCCTCTAACGATAAAGATCAGTGACTGGGCACGAAACTGAACAAGATGTTGAGAAGCTGAAACCTCACACATAGCAGTGTAGAAAAACCGTGCACCGCTTGAGTGACTAGCGACCATGATAAAGCTAGACGAAACTCCTGAAGTGAAAAAAGCCAGTCGTAAACATCATCACTTGAAAATTTAAATATCTGAAAGAGGGGCCATTTCTCTTTCCACCCAAGTGGCTCCCTTTTCTAGAGCTAGCTCGATTTCGCTAGAGCTTGAGGTTCCCACAAAACTATACCACTGACCTGATTGACACCCTTATTGGCTAACCAATCTACTAGACTATTTGCCTCCTTGAAGCAATGTGAAATTTTAAACTCTGTGAATTGTGAGAGTAACTTCCTCGCATCCTTGAGGATATATTGAATCTCCCAGCTAAGTGAGCTTTGGAGCGAAAGGGCGGATGTAATGATCTGAGAGTCCCCCTCAATGTCAATATTGCTCACTCCATGAGTGACAGCTAAAGATAAACCTAGAAATAAGGTCCTAGCTTCTGCAATGTTGTTTGAACCAACTGGGATCTTCATACTGGCTGCCTTGATTATCTCTAAATTTGAGTTTCTAAGGACATAACCTACCCCTGAAACCCCCGGGTTGCCCTTAGAGACCCCGTCAAAGTTTAGCTTAGTGAAAAAATCATCTGGAGGATCCCACTTCACATCTTTTCGTCATTCTTCCTTTAACACTTTCCCAATTATGACACCTTTGAAGGGGATAACAATGGAAGGCCATGAGTTCATAACCTTTGAATCATGTGAAGTGAATGTAGATGACAGAGTTTTGGATCGCAAAGAATAAGCATTGACCATATTAGAAATTGCTTTATCGACTGAATCACAAACCATCTTAATCGAGCTGATTTATTTTCTAAAGATTTGTTTATTTCGTTCCCACCAAATGCCCCATATGATAGCTATTGGGGAAACTCTCCAAATATGAGCAAAGAAAGTGTCTTTATGTAGAACGGGCCATTGCTCGAGAAGGTGTGATATAGTTGTAGGCAAAGGGCCCTGCCAGCCTAGTCTACCTAAAACCCAATAGCATACTTCCTAGGCAAAAGGGCAGGAAACCAATAGATGATCTGTCTCTTCAAGCTGAGAATTACATAGAACACATTGGAATTTGTCTGTAATGCCAAGTCTACATAGTCGTTCACTAGTGAGGTTTCTTTTCAGGATTACCAACCATAGGAAGGAGCCTGCCTTAGGAAGGACTGTCGGGTGCCAACAAAACTTAAAAAGTTGTGCACTAGGATGAGGAGTGTTGCTAGTTAGAGAACGATAGCCCAGTTTTATAGAATATCTACCGTTTGGTGCAGCTGACTAGATCAATCTATCAGGAGACAGATTAATATGAAGGGGTCTTTGTTCTAGGATACCATTGAGGAAATTCTTTTGATCCTAAGAAATATTAACTTGAAGTATATTTTTCCATACTTCCTGCTAGTGTAATTAATTATCTTAATTACACTTTACTTAATCTTACTTAGGTTAATGCATTGCATAGTAAGTTGTGATTGAGGCACCTAGGAGTGTGCACATCTAATAAGCACATAGTGTAGGAGAAATTCCACTTTTGGTGTGATAGTTTTCTTCACATACCTTGTTGTGTGTGAGATCCACCTTTCGTGCTCTTATCACATTATCATCCTAATCCAATGCACATACTTTATTGCATATTGGAGGATGATCCACATTTGGTGGACATGTGATTACACCTAGCATAGGTGATAGCTTCTCAGCTCCTTATCATTCTCTCCTATTGTCTTTCCTATATAAGGAGGCCTATTATGTAATCATTTAAAACTCATTGAGCAATCAATTGGTGAATATCATTAATTCATTGGATCTATTCAATCCATCCTTGCATTCATATTTTCTCTCTTGTGCTTTTCTTCAACCTCTTGATCTTGGTTCAATATTTGCTATTTGTAAATTCTTACATGGTATCAGAGCCATTGGAGCGTTTAGATCAGCCAATTTGAAGAGAGCTTGATGCAAGCTTTGAAGGTCCAAATCTTAGATCTGGCAACCAGCATGTGATAGAGACGTCTTGGAGCAGATCTGACATCACCATTGCGTCCGGGAGGCTGTTTCAGTTAAGATCAACTATAAATTCATCTACATTTGGCAAAAGTCTAATCCGAGGCAAAAAAATTTTGCCAATCGGACCATACAGCCTGATCTGCACCTCCGCATGATCCCTAGTGGATGCGAACCACATAGCAAACACAATTGATCTTTTGCATTTGTTTAAGGTAGGGAACTTTGCATATAAAAGGGACTGCAAATATAATTCTACTGGCAATGTGGGATTAAAATCCCACACTGCCACTCCGCTCCGCCAAGCGGCTGAACCCCCGCCAGCCAAGATCCTCGTTGGCCACTCAACAGCACTCCACCGCTACACCTTTGGCCTCCATGGCTCTCTGTAGTGCGCCGCCTCGACGACCACCGACCCTCCCAGTCCATGTGGCACCACATTTGCACCCTGTCAATGCCCCATGATGCCCTGTCACCTGACCTCTGCCGAGCACCGAAGATAGCCACGCCTACACCCACGTCAGACGCCACGCGACACCACCTCTGCCGACACCGCAAGCACAGTCAGCCCCGAGCTCCCTACCACATCAGCCCCTTGTGGCCCTATCGACACCTGACATGTGGCATCCACCCACGTCACCTGCCATGCCAATATCTGTATGGTACGGTAGTACACATCAGCCACCACATCAGTAGAGGGGCCCATTTTTTGCTTACATCATCTGATCAATGAGCTTAAATTTGACGATCATCCAGCCATCATCGCAGAGTGAAATTGGCCTTTCTTTATGGCCATCTAACTGTCAAATTTAATGCAGTAAATTGATGACGTCAGTAGGGTTTGAAAATTCTTAGCCTTCACCATTTGCATTTTGGATTTGACAGTCAATCTTTGAGAGGCCATAACTTGGTCATCCGGGCTCCAAATCGAGTGTAATTGTTTTTGAAATTGGGTAGAATTTCTTGAATTTTCCATTGGTAGTGTTGATTTTGCATTTTGGTGGCCTAATTTGTCAGAAATTACAGATCTTGTTGACTGTACCTATCTGTTCCTAATTTTTGCAACTTCCAGGGCTTCGTTTGGGCACATACGGTAACATTTTGAGGTGAAATTTCTTTTGAAAGTGCATGATTTTTTGTCTACTTTCCAGATTTGTAATTAGATTTGAGTGATTTTGGGTAGACATATCACTTTTAGCAATCATTCATTTTGGGGCTATATTTGCACTTGGTTAATCTTTGGTTTTCAGTTTTCTGATTTGCATCAGTCATTTGAAGGATTTATTAGTAGTTATCAATCATTATTTGGTTGAAATATGGATAATTCAAAGGTTAAAATTGTCACTCCATATAACTACCATGAATGGAAAGTTTCTTTAAGTGATCATTTGTTGAGTCTTGGATTGCTTAGAATGACTCTTGGGTAGGATCAAAAACCTCAAATAGGTGTTGTAGAAAGGAGAAAGTGGTTTGATCGAAGGGATAAAGCACTTGGCTCTCTTAGATCATCCATCTCTCGTGACATGCTCTTTCATATTGCATCTTCCACACATCCTCATGATGCTTGGATCACATTGGAAGGACTCTTTGGTAAACCTGATAGAATGAGAAAATTAAAATTAGAGAATGATCTCATAGGTCTTAATCCTAGGGATTTTTACAATATTCAAGATTTCTTCTCTAAGTTCAATACTATTAGATCGGAGCTTTCTTCATGTGGCATTGTTAAAGGAGATGAACAAGTGATCTTTTCTATTCTTTCCAAGCTTGGTCCTGAATATTCAATCTTTGTTTCTACATTCTATGCTACTATGGATGCTCTTGGTAGTGCATACAAATTGCCCTCTCTTGATGAATTTGCAGCGCAGCTCACAAGGGAATAGAAAGTTAGCACACATGGGTCAGTTGAAGCCTTCCACACATCAAGCATTGATAGCAAATGAGTCTACATCAAAGGCTTCTAATGGAAAAGGAAAGAAACACAATAAGGATCCTAAGCCTCATGACAAAGGTAATGAATCTTCTTCACCAAAAAGTACTGAATCCAAGTCCTCTTCAAGAGAGGAATCATCTAGAAGAAAGAGAGATAAATGTGCATATTGTCTAAAGTTAGGAAATGATGAGCATAAGTGTTTTCAAAAGAAGATTGATGAGCTAACTCACATTATTCAAAAACACAACATTAAGTTGCCCTCATCAGTGTCTGCTCCTTCTTCTACACATTTGGCAGCTTCTACATCTCCATCATCATCCAAAGATAAAGGTAAAGGACAAGCACTCTTGGCTTCCACACATCCTGAGCAAGGTAAATGGCTTCTTGATTCAGGTGCATCACATCATATGGCATCTTCTATGGATATGTTTTCTTCTTTTGAGCCTTGTAATTCTCCTAATATTTTGATGGGTAACAACACATTCATGAGAGTTTGTGGGAAAGGTTCTATTCCTATGGGAGAGGGGACATTTAACGATGTTCTTTGTGTACCATCCTTGACTACTAATCTTCTTTCTATTTACCAAATCACACATGGGGCACAAGGTAAAATTGTTGAGTTCACTCCTGACTATGTCTACATTAGGGACATAGAGACTAGAGATGTCATAGCCATGGGAGTTGTTGATCATACATCCCGCTTGTATTCTTTTTCTACTTTTATTGATGATGATGATGATATTCATGATGTACCCATCCCTTTGCCAAGGGATAATTATGAGGAGAACTTTGGGCACTTGAATCATTTTGTTGTTGAGACAAGTGTTGATCTTCCTACTCCTCCACCTCCTGCTTCTTCAGACATGGGCTCTACTATTTAGCAGGATGATCATATTGTTTCAGATCTTGCAGAATATGATGACTACGTGGATGCATCTTCAACATTTGTTGATTCTCATGATGCAGATTTGGAAGACATACATGAGGGGGTTTCTCTTTACCTTGATGAAAGTTTCATCATAGATGGGGATACTTCTTCACCTTCTTTGGAGATTTGTGTACTTGATTCTTATCCTTCTTCACTTGATTTGTCACATGAAGTGATAGATTCTTTGAGCTTGGAGATTCCTAATTAGTCTTTAGAGATTCATACATGGAGACCTTCATCTTCTTCCTCCTTCGATTTGCACAAGGATTGGCTTCTTCATCATTTGATGTATCTATTTCTTCCTAAGGGGAGACATGTTTCTTGTAAGCATTGGTTGAACTACTATTTGCAGATACTCTTCATCAACATGGGAGCTTCTACATTATGGGGGGGATATCATGTCTCCAACTATCCTTCTTATGGGGGGATACTTCTTTGTATATACATGATGTATGTAGTTCTTGGGGGGTCTTGAGCACTCCATCCATCCATGCATCTTGTTTTCTTCTCTCTTTTTGGGGGAGGGTTTTTCCCATGAGGTTTTCCCTCTTTTAATGCTTTATGAGAGTTTTGTATTTCATGTAGCTTTGTACATGGGTACCTAACATGGCCTAGTAGCCGAGACCCATCTTGCATTGTGAGTTTAAGTGCATTCCCCTAAGTTGCACTTAAGGGGGGGTGTTGGTGTAATTAATTATTCCTAATTACACTTTACTTAATCTTACTTAAGTTAATGCATTGCATAGTAAGTTGTGATTGAGACACCTAGGAGTGTGCACATCTAAATAAGCACATGGTGTAGGAGAAATTCCACTTTTGGTGCGATAGTTTTCTTCACATACCTCGTTGTGTGTGAGATCCACCTTTCGTGCTCTTATCACATTATCATCCTAATCCAATGCACATACTTTATTGCATATTGGAGGATGATCCACATTTGGTGGACATGTGATTAAACCTAGCATAGGTGATAGCTTATCAGCTCCTTATCATTCTTTGATATTGTCTTTCCTATATAAGGAGGCCTATTATGTAATCATTTAAAACTCATTGAGCAATCAATTGGTGAATATCATTAATTCATTGGTTCTATTCAATCCATCCTTGCATTCTTATTTTCTCTCTTGTGCTTTTCTTCAACCTCTTGATCTTGGTTCAATATTTTCTATTTGCAAATTCTTACACTTCCTTTGAACCTAAAGACGTTGTGGAGATCTCCTAATAGTTCCTAACCTTATTACCCCATTGTAGCTAGAAGAAATGTTTGGTTGAAGGAAGGATGGCAGTGACAGAAGAAATGGGAGGTAGCCCATTCCATGAATCATCCCAGAAACCTGCTATATCCCTTATGTTGATTACCCAAGATAGGTGAGGAAGGAGAACTCCTCGACATTTCAAGAAAAAATTCCACATTGCAGAGCCTAATGGAGGGCTCTTGATTGTAAAAATATGAGCCGGATCATCATTATCTAGGTATTTAGTCTGATGATCCTAGCCTAAAGCGATCCTAGGTTTTCATAGAATTTCCAAGATAGCTTGGCACCAAGACTATTTTTCCTCTCAAATATATTGTGAATTCCTACTCCCCCACAATCCTTCGGCTGAGAGATCATGTCCCACACTACAAGGGGGATTTTAGATGCTCCATCTAGGTTGCCTTTCCATATGAAATCTTTAAGACATTTTCTAAACTTTTCAATGACAACCCTAGGTGCCAAGAGCACAGACATCATATAATTTGGGATAGAGGAAACAACTGATTTGATTAGTAATATTCTCCCATCTAGAGATAGCCATCTGGCTTTCTACAAACAATCCAATCTGTGATGGATTGGAATATACTATCCCACAGAGATGCCCTGCAAGGACCTTGAAAAAAAGGAATTCCTAGATACTTGCTAGGGATCAGAGCAACTTCAAAGCCTAACAGATTTTTAATATCCTCTTGGATGCTAATAGATGTATTCAAAAAGAAAATCTTAGATGTAGAGATGTTGAGTTTTTGACCTAATACATTGCAATATTCTTTAAGGGTCTCCTTGATAGCTCTAGCCTCCTATATGGTTCCCTTAGCATATAGCAGGGAGTCATCTGCAAAAAGAAAGTGTGTGACTACTAACCTAGATTGATGCAGCAAGATGCTAGCAAGTGAACCTTGGGATTGTTTGAAGGAGATTAATCTACTGAGCCTTTTCGCTAGAATGATGAACAAGAAAGGAGACAATGAGTCACCCTATCCGAGTCCTTATGAAGGTGAGAAGAAACCACAGAGGGAACCATCAATCAATACAGAGAACTTAGCTCCCATAACACATGCCAAAATCCATCTAATCCACTTTATGTTGAAGCCCATTCTCTGCATGACTTGTTTCAAAAAACCCCAACTGACTCTGTCGTATGCTTTCATCATGTCCAATTTGAAAACCATGGCTTGGAGACCCTATACCTTGATTGAGTGGAGGATCTCATGTTCTATCAGAGATCCTTCAACCGTGTCCTTCCCTAGGACAAAGCCACCCTGTTGGTCAGAAATGATCTGAGGAATAATTTTCCCAAGATGAAGTGAAATGGACTTGGTTATAATCTTGTAGATCATGTTGCACAATGAAATAGGCCAAAAATCTCAAAAAGAGCCAGGATTTTCACCCTTAGGTATTAAAGTGAGAAAATTATTGTTGAATGGATTAAAAATACAAGAATGTCTTCTAGATTCCTCCACAACCTCCCAAATATCGACCTTCATGAAATCCCAACATTTCTAGAAAAAGAGGGGAGAAAATCTATTAGGCCCCAAAGCCTTATCATCTTGCATGACAAAAATCACTGTCTTGACCTCTTCTAATGAGAAGGGGTGCAGCAAGAAAGCATTGTCTTCCTCTGAGACAAAATTAGGGATAAAGTGAAGGTCTAACTAAGAAGGATGAGCCATAGTGTTAACCGGTTTACTAAGGAGGTCTTGTAAGAAACAAACTGCTTCCACCTGGATGTCCTTTTTTTATTTAAGAATGTTACATTGTGCATCTTTTATTTGAAAGATGGCATTCTTTTGACATTTAATTTTGGTTGAGGCATGAAAGAAACCAGTATTTCTATCCCCTTCAGAAAGCCATAGTTCTCTAGACCTCTTCCTCCAATAGGTTTCTTCCCTGAATAATATTTCTTGAAGTTTGTCTTGCAGAGCTTTTTGAGTATCGTAAACCTGTTGGTTCAAACCATGCTAAAGGATATGTTCATTCCAGCCCTCCAATTGATTTTTTAGGCTCTATTTTTCTACAAAAAAGTCCTCGAAACTATGCCGATTCCAGTCCTTAATTTTGGCCTTCATGAATGACATCTTTTTAGATAGCTGAAATGTCTTATATCCCTAAACCATGGGGCATTGAATCCACCATTTTTGGAGGAGCCTAAGGAAATCTAGGTCTCTGAACCACATGCATTCAATCTTAAAATATGACTTTGGCTTGAAGATATTGGAAACCAACTCAATCTCCAAACTCACCGCATAGTGGTCTGAACTAGAAATCCTAAGGATATTGGATTCACAACATCCATGTGTCAGCATCCAATGTGAATTCAAAAGAAATCTATCTAGGTGGACACCAAAAAAATGGGTCCCTTTTCTCTTGTTAGACCAAGTTATCTTACCGTTGGAGGGACAACAATCAAAGAGGGCATTGCCTTCAACAAAGTTTCTAAAGTCCTATGTGACTTTATGAGAAGGATCTACATCGCCCAATTTGTCCATAAATCCCATTGTAGCATTGAAGTCCCTGCCAAGAATAATATTAGTGTCTCCTAGATTAGAGATTTTTTGTGATAGTAAATCCCACAATCTTTGCTTGCCTGTGACTGAATTTGGACCATAGACATTAAAAAGGGTAAAGGAGAGTGCAAAAATTGAAACTACAGCCAGCATCCAATTTGTAGTTGAGGAAATGACTTCCACTTTACACTTATGAGGCTTCCATATAATTGCAAGGCCTCCTAAAGTGCCTATAGATGGGACATGAGCAATGGCCCATCCCTTCCAAGCACCAAGACTACTTTCCCCTTTTGTGCAAGATAGTTTAGTTTCTTGTATGAGAACAATATCTGCCCTACATACCAAAATTTGATCCCTGATAAGTCGGGCCTTGTTATAGGCATTAATGCCTCTAATGTTCCAAGAAATAATCCTCATTGCTGGATCGAAGAGCCTGTTGCTCTCCTTCTCAGCTTCATTTGTTGGGCTATTGAAGTGACAACCTCATCTTGATATTTTCTTGGTAGTGAAGAAAAGGAGAGAGTTGACTGGCCCCCTGCAGCAATCTCGGCCTCTGTCTTCTTGCCATTTGTAGGTTACCCTCTTGGTTTTCTAGATGAGGGACATACTTTAATCTTGGAAGAAATTGCATCTAACTATAAAACACTATAGGAGTAGTGAGGAGAGATCACACCAGTGGTGTCCAAGTTCTTATCACACCTTGTATCCTTTACTCTTGCGACCTCAACTAAGTTATGATCTACCACTTCAAATAACATTAAGTCCACTACCATGTCTACTTCTGGCTTAGATAACTCCTTCTCATAGACATTAAGTCCCCTAAGAGAAGCACCTAGATTTTCAATGTTGTCTATGGGCTAGGCAACAGGAGAGGTGTTTGGATTAGACTCTCGAAAGAGCTTGAGCTGGATATTATTACAAGCCTATTGTATAGGCGATTAAGAAAGACCCTCAAGTTCCAAATTAGCATCAGAAGGCTATGCAGGCTAGTAGTCCAATGTGAGGCCTGCGATCGTTGAATTCTGTCAAAGCCAAGGCCTTGTGGATGTTGCATTTGGAGCTGGTGAGATATGTTGAGAGGCCAAGAATGGATTGTGTAGACCCTTGGGGGAGGCTGAGTGAAGGCTATGGCAATGATCAATGTAAGTCTTTGAGGGAGCGTCTTCCTCCCTACCAGCAACCTGAAGACATTGGGGAGAAAGTTGAAAGTCCCTTACCTAGCCAGTCTCAGACTATTCTGCTAAGTGAAGCCCTTGACAAGAGCCAACCCGATCGATCTCCTCTATGGAGTTAATGTGTTGAACTATTTCTGAAGAGTTAACCAACACCCGAGGTAGGGAATTATGCCAGGAGTCAATGAAATTACCTATTTCTATGCTTGAAACACGAATGACAGTAGATTGAGAACTGTGAAGGAAAAATAAACAAGGGCAGGAGAAGCATTTGAAGCTGCGATAGGGAAATCTGACAGAGGTGAAGACAAGTCTTGGTAGATTCTACTTAAGATGGGAGCTCCTAACTAGCATTGAGATACCAAGCTACTGAGATATGGTAGTTTTTTCATTACTAGAATCAGGTTAGCTAAAGAAACTGATTGTAGAAAGGGGCCAAACTTGGATTCTAGGGAAAGCATATTTGTCCACTTAGCTTTAATATTTCTAAGCAGGCATAACTAGGGTGAGGCTTTGTAGTCCTCTAGTGACACCCAATCATGTTGTAGAAAAATGCCCAATTTATTGGCCCTAGTTTGTAGAATTTCTGGTTCGTGATATTCCAAGGGGAGGGCAGGGAAAGATATCTAGAAGGGGAAAAAATAGTCCTAGTTCTTCTAAGGTTGGAAGTTTGGGTACCAAATTTGTGTATGGATACCCCATCCCCTCATAAACCATCCCTTAAAATGATGGATCTTCTCCCTACTGGCTTTATTTTTGAAAATCCCTATGAAGAAACCATGCCCATTATCTACCATTAAGGCTTCTTGTAATCTATCCCATGTTTTAAATGCCCAATCAGAAATTTCATCATTTGATGGAGTGTGGTTCCAGATCTTACCAACTATCGCCCATGCCCTTAAGTCTTCGACTACATGCAAGAACATTGATTCTAAAATGAGAATCCTATGATTGTCTCGATGTGTATTTCCTTGAGGTCCTAGGAGAGGAGGGGAATGCACAATAGGCAGCTTGAATGTTAGAAATGGATTGAAGGGAGCTTCCTATTAATTATTAGGTGGCATAGAAGCCAGAGAGACAAGGGTTGTGGTGTGAGGGTTTTGGACTCCTCCAGATTGTTTGAGATAAGAGGGAGAGATGGAGCCACAAGTATCAAACCTAACATTCCTGACTGAAATCCTCCTCTGTCTATGAGGTTGGGAATGTTGAGCCACCACCTTGCGAGATTGCCAATGTGGGAAAGACTGTAGGCTCGAACAATTCTAACCACCCTTGATCCATGCCTTATCGACCCATGAGCTTGATTGAAAAAATCATTGCGGGTGGCATTTCACTCAGGGAAGAGGTCAGGATTCATCTACCCAATGACGCGAATGAAAAACCCAGAAAGGAGCATGGTAGGGTTTGGTCACCATTTCACTGAAAACTTTTTCTCTCAACTTTTGAAGTGGGAAAACCCGGTCTACCTCATCACCACACTATTCCTTGGATGTCTTCTTGAATACTCCATCCTTCATCTCCTGTTCTTTGCTAGAGCCCTATGATTTGTCCCCATTGAAAGCCCTAGTCATAGGGGTCTCGCTTACTATCACCATTCCCTCAGTTGGTGAAAGAAATGCCTCGATTGGGAAAGAGAGTAAAAATGATAGTGCCTTGTGCATAAATCTTTATGTTTGCAATTGAGGGGAAGGAGAACATTTTTGTCAACTTGTTTAATGTCACAAGAAATGGAGGATCCCTCCTGTTAGTGCTCTGAAAAAGATTTCATGGCTCTAGCCCTTTTCTCCTGGTCTTTGCAGTCATTTTTGTGTCTCTGGCCTTAAACCCTTGGTGAAAATTCAAAAACTAGCCGTTGGTGTGAAAACCCTTTGTAATGTCCAGGCCTTGTTCTAATTTCAAGTTAACTTTTTGGGTCACTTAAAGGTCCTAATTTTTATGTGCTTAATTGTTATCCCCTTTGTCGCATGATCAGGTGAACCTTTTTTATGTTACGTGATCTTGCGACTAAAGGTTTTATATCCTAGCGGCCTTTAATATTTCCTTAAGCCTAATGTCTGGCAGTGCTTTAATAAAGCCTAAGTCCTGTGCTTAATTTTTCCTATGTTTTGACTTAATTTTTCCTGGACCCGGCTCTGACACAATCTTGATCCAACAATTGTCACGAAAGCACAAAGGTTTTGTCAGAGGCTTGTTCTTTTACGACTACCATTGATTCTCTTTCATGACGTTGCCTTTCTTTGTAGATGGGTCCACTGTTACGTGTACAAAATGGCAGCTTTTTATTGGTCAAGGGTGGTTAGTTGGATATAACATGTCATGTAGGCCCGGTATCTCACTTGACTAAGATTCTAGATCGGCACTTGGCGTGTAAGCACATAGAATCTTTTGAGCCTTTCAGATCTTATGTCGTCCGTCCGATCTTCCAGGCGGTATATTGTTCTCGGTGGGTCCTAATTGCCATGTAAGCATAGTTGGTGGGATATGATTGGTCCATGTATTAACACGTTAGCAGTTGTCAGTGGGACCTAGTTTCTAGCTTGTCAGAGGGTCCTAACATCTGTAGAGCATCAACAACAGATGTGTAATCTGATGGGTTTTTTCTGACACATGCGAACTTAAGATGGTCGTTGATCTCTTTCGGTGTCAAAGGGCTATCAGGGCAGGGTAATATTCTTCATTCGATGGTTGTCTTATAATCTAGAAGAATATTGGAAAGCTATGCGAAGATGAGACAACCATCAATTCTCTTGATGGGGGCCCAGTTAAGTTTCCTTGGTCTTTTAGCAGTTTGGATAAAGGTTGGTGACCCGAAAAATTTTCAAATGTTCGCTCATTCATGTAGTAAAATAGCGGTGTTCTAAAAAAGCTGGCAGTTCAGTGAACAAGCATTCATATAATCGCTAAAATATTTTGCGGTAGTATAAAGTTTTCCGTGAATGGCCAACTCCGTTCAGTTGCCAGTTCGCTAAATAGGGACTGGGGTTAAATATTTTCCTTCAATCGCTAGTTCACGGGGTTTAGTGGTGAGTTAGTTTTTCTTTCTGTGAATAAGGAAATTCTTTGTCACATGGTCACTAAAGATAAACCCTAAGATATCACTTGAGTTAAGACATAACGGCCCATGAAAAGCAGAGATCTAACAATTGTCATATAAAGTTGATCGAGATTCAAATTAGGACCGTCGTTTCGCTACTGGCGCTTTAAGGTGACCATTGTTTTTCAAATTCAAAATTTTGAGGGTTTCTCCGCGATAGAGAGGACCAAAATTGAATGCCTTCATGGTCGGATTTGATTTTTTTTGGTGGCGCTTTCTGTTGCAGTGTGGTCCATGGTGTTACATGATTGTCTGTATGGGTCTGTATTGTGGTTTTGAGCTCAAGGCGAGTTGTAGGTTGCCGGAAAAATTGACATTTTGGGCATTTTTGTGGTTCTTAGTACCTTCTCAGGGAGATTTGTCATGATTGAGGATCATCCAGGATTTTCTTTCTCCTGGTTGCCTGGGTTTCTTCCCCTAGAATAAATTTGTGACCGTTTCTAGTTGATTGGGTGGTTGAGACCCTGAACCTAGTCATCCGTAGCTTGTTGCATTCTCTTTGAGGATTCCAAGATAAATAGTGGTGGTATATATTGTAGCATTTTTTTCTTAGTGTGGGTTCCAAAACTTTCTTTTGGTCCCTGGTTGTTGTTGATGGTATTATACTGAGCAAAGAGAGCCTAGATTTTTTGGGTCTTTTCCTTTGGCATTTTGTTGTTTGATAGTGTATTGATCCTGAATATGTTAATGAGAATACTATTGAGTTCCAATCTTGCATTTGTGTATGTCTTCTTGTTTCAATTCTGAGCTCATATATGTTAGTGTCACAAAGTGTATTAGCATATGGTAAATAAAGAGTATTGTGAAGTCATCTCTAAGTTCCTAACAAAGTTAGGATTAAAGTCTTTTAGGTGAGTTTAGTGAGTTTACAACCAAATAAGAATCTGA
The DNA here is from genome assembly GCA_027943335.1 of Chamaecyparis obtusa. NCBI lineage: Eukaryota > Viridiplantae > Streptophyta > Pinopsida > Cupressales > Cupressaceae > Chamaecyparis > Chamaecyparis obtusa. The sequence goes on from BSBK01009121.1 coordinate 119,667, forward strand.
TGTCCTTGTGTTTGAGGGGGAGGGGTACTAGGCAAAGCACTTATCCTGAACTCAGGAGTGTTTGATTTAAGATCTTCAGGTGATATATGTTATTAGGTGACTCTTTGCCCTTGGTTAATGCACTGATCCATTCTCTGGAGGTTGTTCATCATCAATCACACACACACACAAATTAAATGATAAAATCTTTAATCAATTAGTAAAGAGTATAGTTGTATATTGTTTTGAGACTCCTTTGGAGAAGTGAGTCAAGGGTATACCCGCCTGAGCATTAAGGCTCAAAGTGTAGGAGGATCTCAGTGTTGATCCTTGTTAATTGGCCCTCTTCTTTGTAGACTTTGATGTGGTGATAGAGTCAAATTATCATTAAAAGTTATGTAGAAAAGTATAAATCTATATGTTGAAGATCAAAGGGAACTCCCAAAAAAATGGCGACTCTGCTGGGGAGAGTCTAGAGATAAAAGTTTTCAAAGTGCACTCTTGTTTTCCTGTTATATTTGGTTAAGATTTCCCATCTAGGTGGGTGGTGACTCAAAAGGTTAAAAACCAGTGCTATAAATTGTTAAAGATGGACAAAAGGAGGAATACTAGGTCCTTTGTTAGAAAAAATCTGGAGGTCACTCTAGAACAATTGCCTAGACAGGAGAAGAAGAATTGGATCAGAAGGAATGGTGAGTCTACTAGTGCTCCCATAAGAGAACAAAGAAATACCAGAGGTAGAGCACCGCATGTTTCCTCAAGTGAGGAAGGTTCACAGGATAGAGTTTCTAGATCGGATGGTGGTCGCTCTAAAGATAGATTTTATGATACCCCAGAGGCTATATTTCAAGGCAAGGGTCCATTGCCTGCAGGTCAGGATGAACAAGCCAGAGAGATGGGTTTGGAGATTGATTTAGATCTTGATGAAGATAATTTCAGAAGGCAGCCCATGAGACCATGGCAAGTGCATTTCCCATATTAGCACCCTACTGATGTGGAAGTGTCATCAAGCTCTGAAGACAACATGATAAATCCACATGACCTAAATGCACTTAGGTTGCAGTTGGCAGAGCAGGATGCCATACATAAGAGGTTACAAGAGGAGAGAGAGGCTGAAAAGGTGAATTCTCTAATAGAAAGACAGTCTCTCCTTAGAAAGATTAATGAAATGAAGGAAAGAAACAAGATGCTTACTTTTGTTCCTAGGGTGTTGCAGCATGATGTTTTTGGTGATCTTGAAGCTCTAAGAAGTAAGCAAGAACACTTGTTGCAAGACCATGAGTTTGATGAAGAGGGCCCTATGATCAGACAAGTGCAAATTTATGCTCCTTTGCCTAAGGATAAGAATCGACATGAGATCACTAGGCCTACTGTGGTTATTAATGAAAAAGGAAAGCAGAAGATGGTGGGTGTTCAAATAAGCAAACCAATGAGAATACCAAGGATCCCACCGCCTAAATCAAATAGGGAGACAGAGATAGAAAGAGAAAGAAGAGAGGATGAAGCTCTTGCTCAAGAGTTGGAAAGAGCCAAAGTTGATGCTGCTATTGTAGAGAAAATAAGAAAGATTCAGTTCTTGAAGGCTTCATCAGCTAATGTTCATGGCCCTTTTGCTACTGAACTAGGTATGCCATCTATGAACACTATTGTTCCACTTAGCAATGCTACTACTAGTAGTTGAATTCCTAATGTATCTACCAAATCATTTGTTGATCCTAATAGACAGTCAAATGTGCAAGTGGGTGGGACTGTAGATAAAAATAATAATTCTAGTGGAACACTAGTTTAGTATTTCAAAGAAGACCTATCCAACTAGAAGGCTATAGGCAAATTAGTTTTGATGGGATACTAGGCTACCCAAATGCTTTTCCAAATGATATAAGAGATAAGGTACCTAAGCTTTCTGGTAATAATGCTATTAGTTGTGAGGAGCATCTTAGGTTATTTGTTGATATGCTTAATGATTATGAGGTAGAGCATGAGGATGTACTTATGAAATGGTTTGTTCAATCTCTAATGGAGGATGCTAGAGATTGGTTTAAGAGATTTCCTAATAAATGTATTGATACTTGGGATTCCTTTGAGAGATGTTTTAAAGAATAGTATGGTAATAGGCCTAATGCTAGTTTCATGTTGAATGAATTTAATACCATAAGGAAAAATTAGAACGAGTCTATAGCTAAATTCAACATGAGATTTCAGAAGGGTATGCATAAGTTGTTCCAAGTTATGCGATTAGATGACAATGTCTATCTGACCACATACTTCAATGCATTTGATGGAAAGATGGGATACTTGTTGAGGGACAAAGAACCAAGAACTCTTAGAGATGCTTTCAGGATTGCTATCAATATTGAGAACAATATGAAGATACCAGGAAAGTTGGGTGGGAAGAGAGATGACCCTAAGTTGTTTGGGGACAAGAAGTACAAAAAAGAAAATGATAGGAATATTGGAACTAGGAGGCAAGAGGAAGATAAATTGGATAAGGTGCTAAATACATTCAAGGATTTGAAGGCACCTACAAATAGGAACATCAGTGCTCCTACCAATGAAAGGCCTTAGTTCAATAACAATTTCAATAAGCAAAATAGACTGTAGAACTACCCCTACAACACCCAATGGAAGGATGGCAAGCCTATTGTCCCTATTGCAAGAGGAAACAATGATAGAGGTGTCCCTAACCCTCTACAAAAAGCTTCAATAAATGTCATGGAGGACATAATTTGGTGTGTTGTATGCCAGTCCCCTCATTCTGCAGAGCATTGTGTGGTTGCACATTCTATGGCTACAAATCAAGATTGTGGCAATGAGGAGATAGATCAAGAAGAAGATCAAGATGATATTGGATGCAACATGGCTACTTCATATCTAGGATATGAAGATGATTCTGATTTTGATGAAGAAGTGGATGTAAATGTGAAGAGACACAATCAGGCCCTTTTTCATCAAGAGGTTTTTTCTGATAGTGAAGACATTGATAAGAAGACATGTAACATGAACTCTTCTTCTAAGCCAGTGAATTTAAGAAGACCTTCTAGAGAAGAGATGGATAGGATTACTACAAAAATGATTGCTCAAGTGCAAACTAGAGGCATAGTGGCAAGGAATACAAATGAGAAAGCTGCAGGAATGTTTATAAAGAGTACCAACTCCGGAGAGCCTAATGAGAACAAATCAAAAGGTGATCACATGGTGAAATCAAAGAATGTAAAAGGTAAGAATTGTGAGCCTAAGGGAGTTGGAGTTGAAAGAATTTCTAGTGAGATTGAGAAGCTAGTTAACACAATGGATAAGAATGAAAAAATGAGGGTGGCCAATACACCTAATATATCAAACAAGCAAAATGATACTAAGGCAGTGTAGATTGAGATTCCTTCCTCTGATCATGTTGATATGTTATCTATATTGTCCCAAATTATAGTTAAGGTTCCATTGTCAGAATTGTTGAGGATCCCTGAACACAAAGACAAAGCTATTGCATGGGTAGATAATGTTCATAACAATGATGTTGCTTGCAATGGGTCTCAGGATAAAGCTTTGAAAGGTGTTGCTGCTCAGGGAATTGTATCTCAAATTCCTCCTATATACTTGGATATTTCTATCAATGCTAGCCTTGAAAACATTGATCCATTCTAAGTGTCCTTGTGGATGGAATGAAACTAAGAAATTGTATGATTGATAGTGGTGCCTCTAATACTGTTATGCCTTTTAAGATTATGGAAAAGTTGGGCCTAAAAGTTGATACAGTTCAAGGCAGATGTTGTGCAATGGATCAGAGGGAGGTACGAGTCATTGGGACTATCAATGCAATGCCATATAGGCTGGCAGCATATCTAGAGAAAGAGCTAACAATGATTGTTTTGGTGGTGGACATCCCTCCTCATTATGGGATGCTGCTATCTAGAAGGTGGAGTGTTGCCATGGGTGGAAGTTTATAGTGTGATTTGTCTTATGCCACTTTCAAGATTGATGATTAGTTTTTTAAGATTGATCAAGAGCCAAGAGTATGCCACATGATTGAGAGAAATATTGACAATGAAACTACATGTTTTGTGGATACTGATATTGATGCTTTTAGGGAAGAGATCCCTATACTTGAGAAGGAACCTATTTTGTCACCTATCTCTATTGAGGTGAGTGTTAATTCTGTGAAGGGTGATTTGTGGGTAATGTAATTTGATGGTGCAAATAGAAAAGATGGTGCAGGAGCAAGTATTTTACTTATTTCTCCTAATGGAAACACCTACAAATTTTCTTTCACATTGAATTTCTTTTGTACCAACAATATAGTAGAATATGAGGCATTGTTGTTAGGACTGAGGTTGGCACAAAAACATGGTATTAAGTGCTTAAGTGTTGTTGGTGATTCTGAGTTGGTAGTGTCCCAAGTCAGGTCAGTATATGCTTCCAAGAACAAAAGGTTAAAACAATATAGGAATACAGTTTGGGATTTGATTGAATGTTTTGATGCCTTCAATATTGAGTGGAAGGATAGGAGTAATAAAAAGATGGCTGATTTGTTAGCCAACATTGCAATCAGTCCTAGTGATATTACATTTTCTAGTATCTCTAAAGTTGAAATTCAGGCTAGGCCTAGTGTACCAGACAATATTGAAAATTGGAAAGTTTTTGATGATGATAATGATATCTTGAAGTTTATGAGTTGTCAGGATTAGTATCATGGTCAGGAATTTGATTGTTCAGCCTTGGTTGAGTCAGTAGAAGGAAAGGAGGTTGTCTTTGGCAATGAGGTCATTCAGCTTAGAACTAACAAGGTGCCTAAGAGACTTTTTGTTTTGGAGATTGTCTTTGATAACCAGGATAGAGTTCAAAAGAATATCAAAAGAGAAGATCATGCTGATCTAGAGGAGATAAATCTTGGAACACATGAGGCACCAAGGAAGGTATACATTGGTAGGGACATGTCTCACAAGGTGAGAAAATCTTTGATTGAATTATTGAGAAAATTCAGGCATGTTTTTGCATGGTCATATGATGACCTAAAGGTTTATAGAGAAGACTTGTTTCAGCATATTATTCCTTTGAGGGAAGATGCTAAACCTTTTTGGCAAAAACAAAGGCCTATAAATCCCACTTTGGCACTTACGATGCAAGAAGAGTTGATGAATTTAAGAGATGCTGGAATTATCAAGCCTATAAGGCACTCTTCTTGGGTGTCAAACCTTGTTCCTGTGAGAAAGAAAAATGGTGACATCAGGCTTTATGTAGATTTCAAAAATTTGAACACCAGCTCATTAAAGGATAATTATTGTTTGCCCAATATAGAAGCTATTTTGCAGAGGGTAACTGGATCTGCATTAATGTCTATGATGGATGGTTTCTCTGGTTACAATCAAGTAATTGTAAAAGAATCAGAACAATTGAAGATAGCTTTCACTACACCTTGAGGGACATGTGTCTATGTGAGAATGCCTTTTGGTCTCACAAATGCTAGTGCTACTTTTCAGAGGTCAATGGATGTTTCTTTTGCACATTTTATAAATGATTTCCTTGTTGTTTATCAAGATGATTTAACTGTCTATTCCAAGAGACAAGAAGACCATTGTATTCATTTAGAGAAAATATTTGTGAGGGATTTGGAATATGGCATTTCATTAAATCCAAGGAAATTTGCATTTGGTGTCACTAAGGGTAGGTTGCTTGGCCACTTAGTTGGGAAGCAAGGAGTGAGAATTGACCCTGAAAGGGTAGCAGCTATTGATAAAATTCAGAGGCCAAAAAATGTTAAAGGGATTCGGTCCTTCTTTGGTCAGGTCAATTTCTTAAGGAGGTTTGTGACAAATTTTGCAGAGGTTACTAGACATATTTCTAAGATGTTGAAGAAGGGATCTGTTATTACATGGGAGGGTGAGCCTGATGAGGCTTTCAAAAATATCAAGTAGGCTATCAAAGATGCACTAGTGTTAAAGGCACCTGATTATAATGTCCCAATGCACATCTTTTCCTTTGCATCTTTTCACACTATTGATGTAGTTTTGTTACAAAAGAATAAGGATGGTTTTGAGCATCCTATGGCATTCTTCAGTAAATCTTTGTAGGCTACTGAATTGAAGTATGACATAAATGAGAAACAAGCATCTAGACTTGTGAAGGCAGTCAAGGCTTTTAGGTGTTACTTGATGGGAGCAGTTGTGATTGCTTTTGTGCCAAGTGCAGCTGTCAAAGATATTTTCTCACAGTAGGAGGTGTCTGGGAGAAGATGCAGATGGATTAATACGATCCAAGAATTCAACATTGATATCCAAATTACTAAATTGGTTAGAGGACAAGGATTGGCAAAACTAATGGCTCAATCCAATCTTGATGCTAATCAGATAAATCATTCTGAAATTGATTATACATGTGATATGGATGATTGTATCTGGTATCAAGATATTATCTATTAATTAAGAAACATGAGATGTCCAGCAGAAATGAATGATAATCAGAAGAGGACATTGAAATTACAAGCCATCAAGTATGTAATTGTGAAGTGTAAATTGTATAGAAAGAATTCAGATTGCATACTTTTGAAATGTGTTGATGAAGATTAGGCTAACAAGTTGTTAAAGGAAATGCATGAGGGAGTTTGTGGTGGACATTATATGGGTAAAACTACTGCTCATAAAATCTTGAGAGTGGGATTTTGGTGGCCCACAATCTTCAAGGGTGTAGAATAGTTTGTAAGGAGGTGTGATGCTTGTCAAAGGTTCTTTGGTAAGCTAAAATTTTCAGGTAACATTCCCTTAAAGCTAGTAGAGGTACAAGCTCCTTTCCAATAGTGGGGAATTTATTTCATTGGGGAGATACCAAACAAGTCAAGTGGAGGACACTCATGGATCTTAGTTGCCACTGATTACTTTACTAAGTGGGTAGAGGCTATACCTACAAGGAATGCAACAAGCAAGGTGGTAACTGATTTCTTGTTGAATAACATTGTTACAAGGTTTGGTTGCCCTGAGAGAATAGTAAGTGATAATGCCATGTGCTTCAGGTCTACTGAATACAAGGAATTCTGCAAGGGTCTAGGAATTCAGAGGTCAAATTCCTCACCTTATCATCCACAAGGAAATGGACAGGCATAATCATCTAATAAGAGCCTGATTAAAATCCTCAAGAGGATTCTTGAAAAGAATAAGAGGGCATGGAATTCAAAGCTGCCATTAGTTGTATGGGCTGATAGGGTAACTATGAAGAGGGCAATTGGTTGTGCACCATTTGACCTGGTATATGGAATACATGCAAGAATGCCTCAAAATAACTTATTGGAAATGTAAAAATTTGTGCAATTATATGATGATGACATAGATGATGAAATGCAGTTGAGAATTGAGTACCTCGTTAGGTTGGATGAAATCATGAGAGATTCAGTTGCAAGAAATGCCAAATTGTAGTTACAGGTTAAGAATTTAAATGACAAGAAATCTTTTGAGAGGAAGTTTGAGCCTGGTGATTTGGTGTTAATTTGGAATGCTAGATTGGATGATAAAGGAAAACATGGTAAATTTGATCCAATCTGGTTAGGGCCATATTTAATTCATGAAAAATGGGGCCATGATTCTTATATTGTGAAAGAACTGAATGGTGAAGTTTAGGAATTTCCAGTTCATGGACAATTCTTGAAGAAATACTTCAATTGAAGGTATTTTATTTCCATAAACAGTAGTTAGGTATGTACATTCTATAAATTCTATAAATAGTTGCTTGCCCCTGTTCTGTTTTGTCCTGGTCTGTGAGGTTTTGGTCATGTTGCTCTTTGTTGTTAGTTTTTCTAGTGGGATGGTCTGCTTTAACCAGTGATTCTAAGTCCTTGATATGCTTGCAAGAGGCATACATCCCCAGACAGAGCCATTGTTAGTGCTCTGAAAAAAATTTCATGGCTCTAGCCCTTTTCTCCTGGTCTCTGCAGTCATTTTTGTGTCTCTAGCCTTAAACCCTTGGTGAAAATTCAAAAACTAGTCATTGGTGTGAAAACCCTTTGTAATGCCCAGGCCCTATTCTAATTTCAAGTTAACTTTTTGGGTCACTTAAAGGTACTAATTCACATGTCCTTAATTTTTATCCCGTTTGTTTCATGATCGTGTGAACCTTTTTTATGTTACGCGATCTTGCGACTAAAGGTTTTATACCCTGGTGGCCTTTAATATTTCCTTAAGCCTAATGTCTGGCAGTGCTTTAATAAAGCCTAAGTCCTGCGCTTAATTTTTCCTATGTTTTGACTTAATTTTTCCTAGGCCCGGCTTTGACACCATCTTGATCCAATGGTTGTCACGAAAGTGCAAAGCTTTTGTTAGAGGCTTGCACTTTTACGACTATTGTTGATTCTCTTTCATGACATTGCCTTTCTTTGTAGATCGGTCCACTATTACGTGTACAAAATGCCAGCTTTTTATTAGTCAAGGGTGGTGAGTTGGATATAACATGTCATGTGGGCCCGGTATCTCACTCGGCTAAGATTCCAGATCAATGGTTAGCGTGTAAGTGCATAGAATCTTTTGAGCCTTTCAGATCTTGCACCGTCCGTCCAATCTTCCAGGCGGTATATTATTCTCGGTGGGTCCTAATTGCCATGTAAGCATAGTTGGTGGGATATGATTGGTCCATATATTAACACATTGGTAGTTGTCAGTGGGACCTGGTTTCTAGCTTATCAGAGGGTCCTGACATCTGCAGAGCATCAACGATGGGCGTGTAATCTGATGGGTTTTTTTTGACACATGCGAACTTAAGATGGGCATTGATCTCTATCGGTGTCAAAGGGCTGTCAGGGCAGGGTAAGATTCATCATTCGATGGTTGTCTTATAATCTGGAAGAATCTTGGAAAGCTATGTGAAGATGAGACAACCGTCGATTCTCTTAATGGGGGCCCAATTAAGGTTCCTTAGTCTTTTAGCAGTTTGGATAAAGGTTGGTGACCTGAAAAATTTTCAAAGTTCGCTCATTCGCACAGTAAAATAGCGGTGTTCTAAAAAAGCTGGCGGTTTAGTGAACAAGCATTTTCATAATCGCTAAAATATCTAGCGGCAGTATAAAGTTTTTGACGAATGGTCGACTCCCTTCAGTTGCCAGTTCGCTAAATAGGGATCCGGGTTAAATATTTTCCTTCAGTCGCTATTTCATGGGGTTAAGCGGTGAGTTAGTTTTTCTTTCCGTGAATAATGAAATGCTTTGTCGCATGGTCGCTAAAGGTAAACCCTGGGATATCAGTTGAGTTAAGACATAAAGGCCTGCGAAAAGCAAAGATCTAACGATTGCAATATAAAGTTGATCGAGATTCAAATTATGACCGTTGATTTGCTGCTGGCACTTGAAGGTGACCATTGTTTTTCAAATTCAAAATTTTGAGTTTCTCAGTGACAGAAAGGACTGGAATTAAATGCCTTCACAGTTGGATTTGATTTTTTTTGTGGCGCTTGCTGTTGTAGTGTGGTCCAAGGTGTTCCATGATCGTTTGTAGGGGTTTGTATTGTGGTTTTGAGCTCAAGGTGAGTTGCAGGTGGCTGAACAGGTTGACATTTTGGGCATTTTTATGGTTTTTAGTACCTTCTCAGTGAGATTTTTCATGATTGAGGATCACTCTAGGATTTTCTTTCTCCTGGTTGCTTGGGTTTCTTCCCCTAGAATAAATTTGTGACCGTTTATAGTTCATTGGGTGGTTGAAACCCTGACCCTAGTCATCTGTAGCTTGTTGCATTCTCTTTGAGGATTTTGAGATGACTAGTGGTGGTATATATTGTAGCATTTTTTTCTTAGTGTGGGTTCCAAAACTTTCTTTTGGTCCCTAGTTGTTGTTGATGGTATTATACTGAGCAAAGAGAGTCTAGATTTTTTGGGTCTTTTCCTTTGGCATTTTGTTGTTTGATAGTGTATTCATCTTGAATATGTTAATGAGAATGCTATTGAGTTCCAATATTGCATTTGTGTATGTCTTCTTGTTTTGGTTCTGAGCTCATATATGTTAGTGTCACAAAGTGTATTAGCATATGGTAAACAAAGAGTATTGTGAAGTCATCTTAAAGTTCCTAACAAAGTTAGGATTAAAGTCTTTTAGGTGAGTATAGTGTGTTTACAACTAAATAAGAATCTGATGTCCTTGTGTTTGAGGGAGAGGGGTAATAGGCAAAGCACTTATCCTGAACTCAGGAGTGTTTGATTTAAGATCTTCAGTTGATATATGTTATTAGGTGACTCTTTGCCCTTGGTTAAGGCACTGGTCCATTCTCTAGAGGTTGTTCATCATCAATCACACACACACAAATTAAATGATTAAATCTTTAATCAATTAGTAAAGAGTATAGTTGTATATTGTTTTGAGACTCCTTTGGAGAAGTGAGTCAAGGGTATACCTGCCTGAGCATTAAGGCTCAAAGTGTAGGAGGATCTCAGTGTTGATCCGTGTTAATTGGTCCTCTTCCTTGTAGACTTTGGAGTGGTGATAGAGTCAAAGTATCATTAAAAGTTATCTAACAAAGTATAAATCTATAAGTCAAAGATCAAAGGGAACTCCCAACACCTCCCGGTATAATATAGAGGATTATAGTATTTAGGGGCTTTGTTTAGTGGTGACAATGGAACTGCAGATGGAAATGTTACCTAAATTTTCATATGCATTCAAATTTGGCTAAAAACCATACCCAGGCCTCTGTTTTCACCATGTCTACCATCCCTGAAATTTTCATGAATTTATTCCATGTTCTCTGGTCTCTGCAAATTTGTTATGTCCTTGGTCTGCAAGTCAAAATATTCAAAAAAGTAGCTATTGTGTTGAAACCTTTTAAAATCCTTAAAAAACCCTAAGGCCCTATTATTTTTCCTTGTTACTTTATCGGCAACTTAAAATCCTCAATACCCATGTGCGCTTTAATCTCATTGGCTGGTCGCAGGTTCTCTAAGTTTCTCAATGGTTACTTTTCCCATTCAGCAACTTAGCGAATACAATGATTCTCATAATTGCTAAGTGTTTCTCAGCCACCTCATAATATCTTGCAACCTAGCGAACATTAACTTTTCTTTAGTCATGTAATTGCTAAATCTTCCAGTGGTCTAAATTTGTGGGGTCCCAGTTATGAGGATCTAAAGGTTGACATATCTTCAGATAGGCTATTGTCAGAGCATGAGATCTTAAGATGACCATTGGATCTTTCAAGTCTATAGCATTGTAGTGTGTCAGTAGAAGCAGTGCCACCTCATCCAATTCGGTAGCTTCTGATTGATCCACATGTATCGAGTCATCTATTTGTCAGTAGGACCAAGCTATTTCGGAGGTCAGAGGTCCTAACAGCTGTCAGAGGATCGACGGCTGTCTTAAGTTCGCAAGGGTTTTGTCAGAGCTATAAGGGGATAAGACTAGCCGTCAATCTTGCTTTTTGTCAGAGCCTTGCAGGTGGGTCCTTAGATGATGATGTGCTCATTTCTCATTGGTCCACATAGCGATCACTTGGATGTTGCTGTGGGGCCAAGTTAGAATGTCTATAGGGATGTCAGAAAGATGAAGATCAATGGCTAGCATATCTTCACGAAGGGTTTTTTTGACACATGAGATTATAAGATAGCCGTCAGATTTGCCAAGTGTTCAAGGCTCTTTCAGGTGGGTCTGATGCCAGGTCAAGGTGACATGTCATCTTCTCATTGGTTGAAGTGAATAGAGGATGGTGGTCCCAGTGCCACATATTGCTGACATGCATACTTTTGATTGGCTACCAAATGATGATGATGATTTCTAGGTGGACTGATGTGTTAGTGGGGTCCCAGATTAGAAAGGATCTAACAGCCGGTGTATAAGAGTAAGGAATATTTTGGGGCTATAAGATCATGGACCCACCATTAGATCGGTATCTCAAGCAGTGGGTCCAATGTTAGAAGGTTGCAACATGTATCCAAAATGGTGTAGTTTGATTGGTTGTTGACTACCACGGTGGCGGTTGACTTGTCAGGAGGGGTTTTTGATTGTTTTAAAGGGTGCATTTGGGCTGTTCATCTGCTGGGAAGGTTTCTCATCGACGGTCACATTTTAAAATGACCAGGCTAGCCATTAACCTTTAAATTCAAATTTCCTATGAAGGTTTTTGCTAGGGTTTTGATCTTTTCGGCCATGCACAACGTCGGTTAGCTCATAAATTTATTTCTTAGGATGGTTATGGTTGAGAGAGTGACAGAGATGACTATTGGCTAGCATTTCAAGGTACTGTGTCATGTCTAATATGCTAAATGGATTGGTGCCACCTTTTGCCAGTGTTATTATTTAAAATATAGATATCTTCCAGATCAGATTTGAAGCCTTCATGGCTTAGTGGAGTTGCAGGTGGGTTGGTAAGTCAAGGTTGTTGTGTCTACAAGTGAGCTCAGTACCGAATGGATGCCCATGAAGAAAGATATGATTTGATCACCGGTGTTCTCAGAGATTTTCATAATAAGTGATTAGTACCCTAGGGATTGATATCATTGTTTAATTTTCTAACCCTAGTTTAGTTTTGACTCCTGCCTGCATGCAATTGAGTATGTATATATTGTTTTGGAGCCTTTAGTGCTAAGGAGTTGGACAATTTGTAGAAGAAAATTCACCTTTTTCTTAAAGGCTATATGTGGTATCATTTCTACCCTCTGGCTCATACAGTTGTATTTCTCCCATTGACGATCAAGGCATTCTTGAGGTACTTGTGATATTTGTTCCATCCCTGTCTTCACTATCTTGATTATCTCTTATTGGATTGAAGTTTATGAATGTTGCTAATGGAAATTGGAGTTCCTAGTCCCTCTCATTTTCTATGATTGTTTGTGTTACTATGTCTGATCTGATTTAGATGTTTTGTGGGTATTCTACAACCCCTAGCAGTCTTGTCTCATTCCTAGACCTAGTTGCAGAAAAGGATGTTTGCTTGCAGGTCATAAGTTCTATCTTTTGTTCAAACCCTCCTATGAAACACTTATGCAAGCCTATCTAGTGAGTTGTGACTTATTAGACCTGATTTCTCCATTGATTTCATTCCTAGATACTTAGATCCAAACCCTAATTTTGGTGCATCACCTGGTAGGTAGTTTGCTTTCAAGTCATTTCCCTTACAAGCATTCCTTCTATCCCTTTCCCTCCAAAAGTTTTACTTTCACGTTTAGAAACAAATTAAGGTGATTATCCAAGAGGAACTTGCCTAGAACCTAGAGGTCTCATCTTAGTTAGCAAAGGTCCCACAACCTAGAGATGATTCCCATGCTATACTGAGTTATCAAGACCAAGAGAGCTTGAAACAAAGGGTGAAAACTTAGTGTATAACAGGAAACTCAAATGGTACTCAGGAGGATAGCCCATGCGACCCCTATTTGACTCTTTCTAGATTTAACTAGGGTTTGAAAGGGAAGGAGAATGAGTAGGTTAATATAGGGGATGGTTCTCGATGATCCAGGTGGATCTAGAAAATGTGGAAACATTCATATTGTCATATTCTCATGAAAATAATATCAATGCATGGAGTTCCCTACCATGATCCTCACACAACATGAAAAAGATCAAAAGGAGTTCATATACAAAATCTATGTGCATTCAAAGGTTTGGTCAAATAGGGAATTCGCTGTTCAAAAAAGTGAAAAATTAATTTTCTCAAATCTATGCAAAAATGATGCCAAGTTGTAGTTCTCATCGTGTTGATTCTGAAACTATATTTGGTTTAAAAATTGGACATCTTATGTGAAAGTTAAAGCTAGACAAAGTTCTATGGGAAAAGGTGGATCAAGTGGACTAGTGATGACATCAGTATGATGTGGAATGATGAGTGACGTGGTGGTTTGAACAATCCTTTGTGGTTTGAGATGATGACATTACATGACCAAGTGGCATTTGAATGGTGGCATGGCAGTGCATAGTTGATCCAATCTAATTTTGACACATGTCATATTGGAGGCTAATAATAAGGTGCCACATGGAATCCATTTGGTTCATCTTATTTGAGATCTATTTATTTATTTAGAAATATTTTTTTTCTAGTGGTTCAAACCATAAACCTTCCATTTCCACTCTCCCATCTCTACAACTACATCATTTGCGATTCTTGAAATTCTTTTTGGTGACGTTTCTTTTTATTGTTTACAAAAGAAATGGTAAACTATCAAAAGAGGGGCCAGGTGGTTTGAACCCACAACCACCCATATCTTATTTTCCATCTCAATTAAGTTTAAAGGAGTATACACTTAAAATTGTAATCTCTATGGTTTAAAAGCATAACTATGCATTACTGTTGCAATTATGAATTAAATCTATAATTGGATTAAGATGGGAAACTTTAAGGTCCTAGTTTACAAATCATGTGATTTGGGGGATCTAGAAATATGGGAGCTAAGATTAACTTTTTAAAAGGAAGTGAAGATAACATAACCCTTGTGAAAAAAGGGTATATCCCAAATAGGTCTCTTTGACATTGAGCAATAGTTCATCAATAACAAATGGTGGCATCGATAGAGGCATTGAACACATGACGAGTGAGAGATGCCACTATCAATTTGGTAGAAGAGGTAGAAATGGAGGTCGATCATAACATGGTGTTATTTTCTAAGCTTGGTTTGTTTTGAAGATTCTAGTGTTTATGGCCAAGTTTATGTGAGCTCCACAAGTGGATTTCAAAAAACTCAGAGCTGATGTCAAATGGATGTGTTTAAATTTACCTAATCACTAAGGGTTCTTTCATTGTAGTCTTTGAAGATATTAAAGAGAAAAATAAAATATTATGTGAATTTATTTAGAGTTACGATAATAAGCATCACCTGATGTTGAAACCTTGGCATCTAGTTTTTTTCACAGCGAAGAAAACTTTTGATAGGGTTCCACTCTAGGTAAGACACTTGAATCTAGTCGTTACATTTCTTGTTTGACTCGTGTTTAGAAGTTATAGAAAACTCCTTAGGTATACTTTTATTGGTAGATAAAGAATCATAAAATCTCCCACATTCAATCTATGCTTAAAATTTACAGGAGATGACGATGGTACATGGACTTCTTGTATAAATTATGCTCAAAACATCATAAGATTTTTGTGTGTAGCCTGTGGATTATGATTGGGTAACATTTAGGTGTAGGAGGTTTTTTCAAGTTTGTCATATGGATGCCCAATGTGCTAAATAGAAATTGGAAAAGAGATATCTTGGTGGAAGGATGTTTCCCATCATCATTATACAGTGGAGAAGAAGCAGCTTTTGAAGAACATGTTATGCAACTTTTAAGTATTGTCCTATCACATCTCTCCAATTTAATCTACTTAATAAAATTCTCACAGTGTGCATGAGATTTACATTTTAGTGACTACACTTATATATAAATTTTGTAAATATCTTGAATAAATTATCAAAGTATCATACCCACACACATTAAACATTAGATTTTATCTATATTAAAAATATATATGCATTAAACTAGTACTTACAGAGCTAAAATGACCTCAAGGATACTTACACCATCTAAAAGTTTATGATAGGAATGGATATATTTCTTTTACAAATATATTTCAAATTTCATGCTATTGTCTTTTATAATAATGTTAAAATGGAATTTGAACAAGGGGTTTTACAAGTAAATTGAGGAGAAAGACCTATTCGAAGGAAAATAAAAAATAATGTGTAAAAATAAGTGGGACAAACGCCATGAGAAACTCT
The DNA here is from genome assembly GCA_027943335.1 of Chamaecyparis obtusa. Classification (NCBI taxonomy): domain Eukaryota; kingdom Viridiplantae; phylum Streptophyta; class Pinopsida; order Cupressales; family Cupressaceae; genus Chamaecyparis; species Chamaecyparis obtusa. Next base: position 135,283 of record BSBK01009121.1, read on the forward strand.
AATTCATTATTAGCTCTTGTTAAGTGGTTAACGAAAATTAGTTAAAAAATTCATTCAATAATATGTCAATGTGTGAGGGTTCATATGAAATATTTAAACTTTAGTCAAGATTGGAAACTTGTGGAATGAGGAATGAAAATACAATACAAAGATTTTAATCTACTTTTGAAGATTTTAAAATGAAGATAGTAAGTCATAGAATAAAGTAATCTAACAATGTGATATTTTAAATAAAGACAATCAATTTCCATAAACCACACTACAAATATTATTATTAAAATTTCCATAATCAATGTGATGTTTTTACCAAATTTTTATTTTTAAATCTTAGAAAAATTTGAATTTCATTATTTCCATAAACCACACTACAAATATTATTATTAAAATTTCTAACTAGTTGAAAGACATCCTAACATGAACAATTACAATATTAGTTAAGATGTTCTTGCTCCAAAATCTTCAAGAAGCCATTGCCAAAAGATACCTTTGAATATTTGATAGGTATGCTAGGGGTTTAGGCCCCTCATAGTCATAATTAAATGATGTAGAGATGCATTAGTCCAGAGGTTTTCAGAGCCTTATCATAATCTGGATAGGATGTAGAGATCTACTCCTCAAGGGGAGTGATCATGGAAGAAAGATGTTGGGAAGTAGTTGATGACTCATGACACCCTTTCTGAGTGTTTTCAAATGGGGAGTATTTCTATGAGAAAATCCCTACTGTATGGGAAGATTGTTTGGTTGTAGAACTTCTGATTGATATAACTTTGGGATGATGGATTTTTCCATATGTTGACATCAATGCCAAGTGGGAGATTGTTAGATTTTGATAATGCATGGCGAGGTGATTGAGACATTTAATATGTTTAATCACTATGTTACTGAATGGAAACTCATACTATTTTCATTTGTGGGTACTAATTCCCACTAGGGTTTTTACCTTTAACTGGGTTTCCCTGACACCAATATATTATGTTATTGTGTTGGGATTTATTGTGTTCATTGGATCTTATATTGCTGCTACATAATGTTTAAAGTTTAATAATCTTCCACACAACTGATTCACCCCCAGCTCTCAGTTGTATTGTGGATTGTTATTCGTAACACTTAAAGGTCAACCACCACCTTTTCTTTCCCTTTTAAAATATTTCCAGAGGAGGTCACGTTCCATCCTTTCACTTTTCCTCTAATGAGTTTAAATTTTTTGTGGAATTGAACCATAGGAGAACATGAAAAATGGATATTCCATTGACTCTCAGCCAGGATCCTAAACTTTAAATGAGATGTCTACATGATCTTGAATCTAAAAGGGAAATTCTATTTCTTTCTACCTCCATGCCAATAGAGCACTATAGTATTATGATCTAAGGTTTTCTTAGGTTGAGATATAAGGGAGAAATCAACACTATTAGACTAATTAGGAGAGAGAAATAATATATCTTTTCTAACTTGCATATTCTTTTTACCTTGTCTCCTGTTTGACCAAGTTAAGTTGGAACCTTGAAATTCAATGTTAATCAACCCAATGGTAGAAAGGAAATCAAAAAAATCAAAGCATAATTTCTTTTAAGTCTTTCACACCTCCATATTTATTTGAATGTTATAAAGGGAAAATCAATTCACATCCTAGAAAACATCTACAATTATTCATACCCTGGATGGTAAATAAAACAAAGATAAATAAATTTTTCATAGCAAATCTAACATTAGGGATATAGATATTGATCAAATTCTATGGGATAACAAAAATTAGTGACTTGAAAGTGGGGATTAAACTATACTTAGAGGAATGTTATAATGTCCTAACAAATTTGTAGTAATTCTATAAGGTTGCGACACCACTAGAAGCACCATCCACATCACTAGAGTCTCATTCACTAGAGAGCCAAATATGATTCATAACCTGCCTTTCTCACTTCTATTTCTTGTAAAATCAAAATAAACATTTTTTCAAACCAACATGAAACAATTAATCATGTGTTGTTTGATATTCCTATATAAGCCTCTTAGGTTTCAAGACAATACCTTCATAATTAACTTAAAAAACTTGAACAACCTTACTCTACAGAACCCTATTTTGGGTTTCCCTCTCACTTCAAGATTGATTGGAGCTTTCATTTAATTTTCTTTTTAATATCAAAGAACCCTTTAATATTTCTCTATTTTCTAATTGCTACATTGTTGTTTATTTTCTAATTGCCACATCTTTCATGATATCCCTCTCTCTTCTAAATTTTTGCATTCATATTCTAAGTTTGGCATCAGTTCCAATATTTTCTTTCTTTTCATTTTTACCCTTTTCTCCAACCACTTTTCATCCAGAGTCCTCATCACACACCAACTTAGAAGCTAGAGTTGTAGAGGAGAATCCCAATAGAGATAAGATTTCTTTAACTAGATGATCCATGAAAGTTTTTGACATATCTCAAAGTAGCTCATGGGTCATTATTTTCTTTATGATTATGTGGGAACTTTCAACCAATCTAGATCCTCTCGCATCCTTAGTTTCTAAAATCCCCCTTGGGTATGACCAAATAGAGGGAAAACCTGATATCTTCTCCCTTAGAAATATTAAGATCCATAATAAATTTATTCAAAATCTCACCTCATGATTTCTCTATAGAATCATTATCCAGAGAGGATCACAAACCATCATTATTTAAGGATGTTTCTTTGGTAACATATTTTATTCCTTCCTTGTTTCCTTTATTATTGTTTTCAAGCTTGTCATGGGCAAAGGTGTAGATAATGTCACCTAGGATCTCCCCTGGTTCCAAGACAAGATCAGGTTGAGACATAGAGAAAGAATTAACCAAGTCATCAAGACCCTTATTCTTTCCTAGGTGAAGGGGCTCCTTAAGATTACAACCAGATCAAGGAACACCCTCAATAGCTTTCTTATATTCCTTTCATCCCAAATCCAAAAAATCCAGAACCTTCTCATAAACCATCTCATCATTCTTAAATTTTTCTGAATTTGGTACAAATTATATCTTTTTATATTTTAATAATAGTCTTAGCACTAATTTATAAAAAAAATTAACATTATATACTAATATTTAATTTTTAATATTAAATATTATTTAAATTTTTAAGCTATTTAAAATTACATATAAGAATAGCACAATTTTTATTTTTATATTTCGAGGCCAGTAGATTACATAGTGATAAAAACTACAATCAACATAAAAAATGAGAGTAATTGTGATAAAAAAAGAATAGACCATTTTGCCATTATTTTGCTTACTAAAGCAAGGATTGTTATCTAAGGAGGCATATTATTCATTATGACATATATATTGAATTGATAATTAGAGGTATTTTTTATGAAAAATGTATTTTAATTATCTAGAGTTTAGTTCTTACTCAATGTTATATTAGATGACATATTATCCAAAAAAATGTGTGACATCATCTTAACTTCAAATATTTTGATAGCCAAGACAAGCTCTAAGAGAATGAGAGGGTTTCGGATTGGTGTACATATTATTATTATTTTGATTGAAACATTTAAATCATATCTCTCTTGCACCAAAGTCACCATATGAGATAAAGATTCACTATTAGGTTTTAATTGTTCATATCTGTTGGAGAGATCATTCATAGGAGTGTGAGCTCTATCCTCATTATTAATGGATACTAAAAATATTAGATCTATAAATATTGAATCATAACTATGTGAGAGTAATAAATGTCAAGTTCAACAAATATGGGATAAGGAATAAAGATCCAATAGCTTAAAATCCACTAGCCTAAACTAGGAATCAAATGTATTTTCATCAACCCACATTGAAGGACTAATTAAATTGGCCAAACTTCAAACCTATTGCAAAGAAATATGTTCAAATTTTTGGGAGTTACCCTTAATTTATGTTTCTTAAATTGAAATTAGAGGATTACAGTAAATGATGCAAAATTGAGCATAATCAACATAAACAATAAGTTACATATCTAAACTATTCTAAGCCAAGTCAAAAGGGAGAACAGTGAGAGGGGGAATAATATTTTCAAACTTTGGGGTTTCAGGGAGCTATAGATGTGCTTCTTTGGCCGCTTCAAAATGGTATAGTGATGAAGATAAGTAAGATAATTATATTGAGGGTGTGTGGGAAAAATTTCCTTGGGGCAAGGGGTATTGTGAGGTTTCTTTTTTCATTCCCTATTTTTTATAGCATTCATTTATTTTCTTGGGAGCTTTGGTTCTTGCTGTACCTGGTCTCTACCTTTTTCAAAGGATGTTGGGGCCACTATTCTTTCTCGTGGTTGTGTATTCTTTGTCATCTGTTGTTGGTTTAATAAAGGGGGTGGCTCATGGTTTCCTCAAAGGTCTTTTCTCTGGTTTGATTATGGCAGGGTCTTCTATTCTCTTACTCTATTTTGTTATTCCTAGAGCTCGACTCTATTTGGGTTTATGTTTCTAGGTGTGCATATTGTCTATTCTTTGTGTTGTTGTCCTATCTCCAGTATCAGTTGAGGTATTTTTTTTGGACTATCAAGCTTAGGTATTCTTTGGTTTTGGTTTTTTCCTCGCTTCTACCTTTTATTTGGCATCAGAGTTCTACTCCTATTTTGGGTTTTTTTTTAGGAGCCTTGTTTATTTTCCTTTTTTTCTTGTTGGGTTTTGTTAGTGTCTTTTCTGTTAGGATTTGTTTTTCTCGTTTAGTTATTTTCTCTCTTGGGGTTCCTCTATTTTTTTCTATTCTTAGAGGGCAGGTGAACCCACAATAGAGGGTTACACTTTTTTGCCTAAACGGACACTTAACTCTGTATTTTGAAGAAAAAAAATTCAGATTCAAATGCATATTGTTGTTAAACCGTTTGAAATCAAAAGATGAAGTAGATTAGAGTCTTTTAGGATTTTCTATCTAGATTCTAAATATATATTTTTTTTTAATTTTTGAATTGATTTGAATGATATTTTCTTTCTCCCATGAAAATTGCTATGTTGCTAAAAATGTCATTTTCAAGGAGTTGAATTATTTTCATAGAGCATAACTTTTTTTCTAAAATAGATATCAATGTGCTCGTTTCGAATTTAGTTTTATAACATCTATATGGAGGGCATGCAATTGGTTTGACAATATTATCATGATTATTTCATATTTTATTAATTTTTGAATTTGACTAACCTGTAATTTTGACATTCCTTGACTACATTGCTTATAACTTGTCATGTATTTGTCTAAATTTTTTTTTATTTTTTTTTATAGAAAGAGAACTTAAATACCTATGACATAGATATTTTTTAGAATTTTGTTTCTCATTTACTATTTTTCCATAGGCATCAACATAGAGGTAGACACATGGTGAAATATCTATGCTTATTTAAACTAAAAATACAAAGTCATAACAAACTAAATATATATTAACATTATAATAATTGGAAACATTTTTCTTAGTAGTATCTTACTACATAGATAGTTTTATCAAATGGATTCATTTGATTTGCCAAAAGATAAAGTCAAAGTGATTTTTTGTCAGCATTTTAATAGGTGTGAAGGAGACTCCATTGTAGGTATGAATGAGGAGTATAGATGTTATATCAATATTTTTTTTATCTAAGAGGGTTTGAGCTAACCATTTATAATTAATTCCTTCAAATAGAACCTCTCAAGGCTTAAATCATCATATTTTATTAAAAATGTGTTATTTCAGCAAAAAATAGCATGTCTAAAAAAGTGTAACCCACTATTGTGGGGTCACCTAGGCCCAACATGTTTTATTTTCTTACTCGCTCAATTTTGGGTTTTGCGCTCTATGGTTTATGTCTCCTACATGAGCTTTTATGGTCTCTCTTATGTGGTTTTTTCTTGTTTATTGGTTTGTGCCTTTTCATTTTTGCTTTTAAGTTGTTTTTGTTGTATTTTTCCTTTTTCATTGGTAAGTGCTAGTAGTTTTAAAGCCTATGTTGTTTCTTTTGTGCATTTTTTGTTAGGTGTTAGTTCTGGTAATAATGTGTTTGTCCTTTCTAATATCTGGCACTTCTTAGTTTTTTGTCTTATGTAGGCTTGGGATGCTTTAAGCCAGATTCTTCTCTCTAAGAATTTGATAGAGGAGTAGTCAACACCTATTTATGTGGGGTTTCTACCTATGGTTTTGTCTTAGGGTTGGCACATTTTGTTCTTCTCTTCTTCTTCCTCCTCCTCATAGAGGTGGTGGCTTCTTCTAGGTTGATTGTGCTATATGTGGTCTTCCTGTGAATGGGGTTACTCATTCGCACAGGTTGTTGTCCTTTAAGATCTCACCTCTAGAGGGACTTATCTCTTCATGATTATTGTGGTGGTTTCTTCAAAGAGGAGATTCCTTTTGGTTGGGCATTTTTTTCTTATACCAGCCGTTTGTTTTGGGTTCCCTCTTTGAACCCATGTTTTAGGTTTAGGGAGCCTTTCAAAACCCTACTTTAGTTATGGGAGTCATGTCAAAACCCATGATGGTTTGGGGATCATTCCAAAACCCATAGTTTCAGCTATTGTTTTATGATCCATCCTATGAGGTTGCTACTTATGATGGTATGCAGAAAATTTTAAATCCTTAAAAACTCAATCGATATCCTGGATAAGAAGAATTATTAAGAAGGCTTAGGAGCCTCTTAAATCCTCCTATTTTTAGTTGTTCTAATGATTTTAGGAGACATTAAAAAATACATAATGGTTTAGGTTACCAATCCAACACCCACGGTGGTCCGTGGGATCCTTTCAAAACCCCACTATGTCATCTAGTTTTTTGATGATTAATATTTAGATACAATTTGTGATGATAGTTTTGGGATCCATGGAAAAATCCAATGTTATGGTTTGGAGGAGCCTTTAAAAATCCAGGATCTCCTTCTGAAGTGATTTATTTGATGTAGGGTTCAGGCCTATACTATTGAGTCTTTCAGAAGTCGGTTCTTTGTATGTATCTTGTTTGTTAGATCCTGCTAGATTATTGATTTTGGACTACAATTTTGTTTATTTTTGTATTTTACAATTGGTTATCTAAGTGGATTTCCATATCCCTCTCAAAATATGTTTGTTTAGGGTTTTAGGGCTGCTTCAAAACCTATTTTTCCCCTAATAAAAAAATAAGCTATATATCTAATAATTTAATTTTGAATAAAGATTTAAAAATGATGATTGGGGAGAAAGTTATCAATAAAATTTAGGCTCAAAATGAATATACTATTTTAGTTGGAAATATATTCCCAATAATGTTTGAAATTGAAATTGCAGATAGATTTTGGTCACACTCATGATATTACTTTGGCCTTCACTTTGGAATTTTTTTTTTAAAATTTATTAGACTAATTAACTAATCATGGACTATTTCACTCATTAATAACAATCAAGTGGCATTTTCAATATCTAAATCTTCTCATCTAATTACATACCACTTTTATATTAAGCATTGTGCTCCTAGATTTGAAACCTAGACACAAGAAGGAAAAAATGTTGGTTGTTATCTATAAGGGTTTTTCTTAGTCAACCTGTATCATAATTTAAACATCCTAACAAAGATAATGATTAGGAATAAAGCTTTATCTAAATTACAATGCTAATACATCACAAGGTTCAACTAAGAAATATTTATAATTTTAATTTAGTCCTTGTTCTTTGAATAAGTCCTTTAATAAGATCAATCATAAAAGCTCCTTTTCATAATGATTGTTGCAACTTACTTCTCCTTAATGCTTAGATCAAATAATTTTACCAAGAGTGCTTGATCTAAAATTATGTTTTAGGATATAGGATGAAAATGAATGGGGAAAGAATGCTCTTATATAAGGACCCTATGGCATTTCATAAACTTGGTTGACCCCCAATGATCATGAGAGAATATCAAGATCAAATAAAAATGACAAGAACCAAAGGTATAGTGGGTTTTATAATTTGGCCATGAATCCCCTTTAAGGGTTTCATGGTTCCAAGACCCCAAAAACATAATCGTTATCTTTTAAATGTTTAGGGTATTGCCTTTGGGACTTCATACTTTTGGGGTTCAAAGATCCTGATAGCCTAATTGTTATGTGTATTGAAGTTAATTCAAAAATATAGTTATCAATGATCTTTGTGCTATTGGTAGATGTGAATTTTCAAGGATCCCTTCCTTCAAATTTTTACTTGAGAAGAATGAGGATATGAGATCCTCAATGCCATTATATTTGATAGTACAAAATCATAGGATAGTTTAGAGGGAATCTTCATAGACACTTATGAAAATAGGGCATGATAAGGGTATTTCTTCCTTGAGACAAACTAACGAACAAAAGACAAAGAAAAACAAGTGAAATGACACCTAAACCTATATAAAATAGAAAATGAAGTCAGACAAACCTATCGAGAAAAAGGAGAAAATTCGATCTAACACCATGTAGAAGTGGGACATTGAAACATGATCTTTCATAAGGAACTAGTAGTAGGAAGTTGGTGCTAAAAAATTGGAAAGGGTCTTAAATAATGAAAAATTGAAGACTTGGAAAATAGATGTTGCACAAATGAACCACTATCATCCCTTTTATAGGAAATGTGAGCCAGTGGGTTAACATCTCCCCGAATCCCATCCAGGGGATCAAAATTTTGGGTGTAAGAGGAACCCCGACCTATCCTGAGACCTTGCTAGCTCAATCTATGATTAGAGCTAGCTAAGTGTTCAATCCTTTTAGTACTTTAGTGATGCAAAGTTTTAGGGTTACAGGGAAGTATGACTTCCTATGAACAATGAAAGCTTGAATGTGGGTTTCTAGACTTAGGAAAAACACCATTCAAAAAGAAAACAAAAACTAAAGAGAAATGAAAACAAAAGAAAGAGATAGAAAACTAAAGACCTTTATCTTAACCACTTAGTTTCCTAATAATAAAGAGTGTAAGGATCCTGCAATCTAACCTATCGGGCATTTGATAGACAAGGACCAAAGATACCAAACAAAGAAAAAATACAAAAAGAGGATCATTATTTAAATCAAGTGGTAAAAATAGGGTGTGTGTTCTTGAGGCATGATAAGAACATCATCAATTATCAATATTAAACAAGTATAAGAGATAAACTGACAGATGAAGTGATATAAAAGATAAATAAAAGCAATTCAAAGAGGCTATAACATTGAATGAACACACAAAGAAGACATCAAAATTTTAATACAAAAAACTTATTATGAAGAATATAGATAAAATATAATTATTGTAAAGGAGTTAAAAATAAGAGACATGAGAGAAAGGCATTAATATGAATGAATCTTAAGGAAACAATGACACGAAATATAGAATAAATAATTTCAATATGCTATAAATAGTAAGAAACAATGAATGAAAACTCTGTTAAAAAACTAAAATATTAAGTCTAGTCATTGTATAATTGAATAATGGGGATCTTGCAAAAACTTTAGTTAGTGGTGGTCTGAAAATGAGTCAAGGAGAGATTTTAGACCATAAGAAATAATTATATAATTCAATTTTAACCTATATTTTCTATCATTTTCTCATTTTTGTAATCTAAGGGGAAATTTTCATCAATTGGAGAAGCAATTCAAGAGCTTCTTTCAATATGGGGTGCAGTTTAATCCACATTCTCTCTTGAGTATGGATATTGTAGGACATCTTTTGGTTATTAAACTTAAGATTTTTTTACCTTATATGAGTTGTTTTATTGTGCAAATATTTTGGAATGATGGATGTAATCATATGATGAACTAATTTTATGCTTGATTTATGTCTTATTTATATTAAGTGAAAAATTAGAAATGTAGGTAAAAGAAAGTCATGAATTTAGATTACTTTTAGTACTCTAAATAAAATTGGTATGAAATATAGTTGTGTTCTCTTATGTAGTAAAAATTTAATAAAATTGTAAGAGAATAACAATAGATCATGAAAAAAATATTTACTTACTAATTGCTAAGAATGTAAAAGGTGAAAGTTGTGTAAATTTAAATTTTACTTTTTTAAAATTATAAAATAAAATTACACAACTAATAATTTTAAATGATATAGATATGTAATTGATAGATAGATTACCTAAAATTTTGTAGCACATGTATATAGAAATATACAATTTAGACCAATAAATCTTCTATAATATTAACAAGGTAAGAAGTCATATGTTATGAACATATGATGTAAAGATATGGCATAGAAATAAGAAGGCCAAAAAGTTAAATATAAAATAAAATAATAAAGTAAAATCAATTCTCGCTTTGAATATTTTGGAATTGGGCATAAAGATATTGTTGTTAGTTCCTTCCATAGGCTTAGAACTATAGACATCAACATTTTTTTAACTAGTGATTAAACTAGTAAATCTCAAGCAATCAAAATTCACTATTTTTCAAATAATCTTATATCTTAATATTTGATAAAATAAATTACAAGATATTTAAATTTTCTAATTTGTAGAAGTATTTTTCATTCAGTCTATTTGCTGAAAAACTTTGAGAGATAAGGGCAGAGATTGCAAAGTTCAATATGGGAAATAACATTTCTATACTCACATGAAATAAAATTTATAAAACTGAACTTTACTTTTATAAAGTCTTCCTTTAAATTAAAAAATATTGAACAAGGAAGAATAAATATTTGTCTAATTTTTTGAAGACAATATATTTATTGAATAAGGTGGAAAAATTTAAAAACTTATATTGAAAAATTTCAATAAATTTATTTAAGATAAGCATATAATATAATAAATTTATTCTATCAAAAGCCACATTTATCTATGTTGAAGGTTTAATTTGACCAATATTATATTTTATATTTTTATATTTTATCACTTGTCATCAAAATACTTGTTTCAGATTTCATTGTTATATACACTATATTAGACATATTTAAACTATATTTTTTATTTTATGTAATTTATAATTTTTGTGTTAAAAGATCTATAATATATATTACAATACTATATATTACATTACATAAACTTTTTACTTAAACTATTCCTTTTATATTGTATTAAAGTAATTATGATATATTACATTAGATATATTTAAATATTATATTATTCTATAAAATATAAATAGTTTATGATATAAAAGATTAATATAATATTAAAAAATAAGATTATAAAATTATAATTTATAAAATAATAAAATAAGAATTTTTATTTTTTAAATAAAATAAAATTATTAATTATTAATTATTATTATCATCACCCTCACATACCCACACTTTTTCTAAATGGAAATGTGTTATTTACACTAAACTTTTAGATTTTCTTTTAGCATTACCTACTTTAACATTTTTCTATATATTTAACATTAATAGACATTACATATTTCTAATTTTTTCAACTCTTTGCATATATATAACTTCTATATTCTTTTCTAAATTTTAAGTAATCCTACCAAAATTTTGGCAAGAACTTAGTTGCTATGCAACCTTGTTTTAGAGAGTTTACAATTTATTAACTATTTCTTAAGATAGATGATTATATTGACAATTTTTTTGAAGATTCAAGTGGAAACTTTAATAGTAAAATAAGGTCTTGGCGCATGTGAAGTTTGTTGTGACAATTTGGTCCTAAATATTTTTATGTTGGGATTTTATTTTAATTAGATTTTTGGAAAGAAAAGGGAAGGATATGTGTGTGAATGGAAGCATAGGAAAAAGAATAAAAAATATAGTGGAGTTTGGAGAGCTAAACTTGTTGTGATAATTTGGATTTTAGCTTTTTATTGTAGGATATGTTTTTAATGAGATTTTGGGCAGCTAGGAAGCATGTCAGTATTAAGGGGAGCATATGAAAAAGAGAAAACGTACAGTGAATATTGTGCATGAAAGAAATGAACATACATACATACATATAGGTTTGTAAATTAAAAATAAATTTCATGTCCTTAAGAGAGGCTACAAAATGATTTTTAATATTCATTTTGGCAAAATAGTTTGTCCTACAACTCTTTACACAAATTGCACTTAATTATAACTATTATTTCAGTTCATGAGGGTAAACTTTTAGGTTATCAAGTGTCAAAAGAAGGAACAACCATAGATCTTGAAAGAATCCTTAAAATTCTGGATTTATCATTTCCAAAACACAAAAAGGGATTGCAGAGTTTTATTGGAAGGATAAAATTTCTTAGACACTTTATTCCTGACATTGCCAATCTATTAAATCTCTTGTCTGCAATGCTGAAGAAAAATGTGCCATTCCACTGGACTAATGAGGGAAGGTTAAGTTTTCAACAGATCAAACAAGCCCTATCATCATCCCCTACATTAACTAATCATAATTTTTATAAGGATTTTTATCTTATATGCTTATGGAGGCTATGAAACAGTTTCAGCAATGTTGGTACAAAAGAATGAGGACAATCAGGAGCATCCAATTGCCTTTTCCACCAAAGGAATGGATGACTATGAGAAAAGGTACAATTTTTTTGAAAAGCATGTACTTGTTGTTATTAAAGCTTTAAAGAAGTTTAAATAGCTAGTTGCTAGAAATAAGATTCATTTGATGGTTACACATCCTAGCATTAAAGAATTCTTGTTAAACAAAGATGTAAATGAGAAAAGAGCAGGATGGATCACCAAAGTTATGGAGTATGATGTGCATATCCATGTGACGAAGCTAGTTAGAGGAAAAGGTTTGAGTGCCCAGATGGAAGATGAAGAAGAAGCTGAAGCCAGTGAAGAGACTATCTTATTCCATGGTAATTATGTACTTAATGATGATTCAACAACTTGGTTGTTTTATATGACCATATTTCTACAAACTTGACAATGTCTAATTGATCTGGACAAAGTCAAAATGAGGTGTTTCAGATTATAGTCTATTCCTTATGTTTTAATTGATGGCATACTTTATAGAAAGGACTATTCTCGTATGATGTTGAATTGTATTGATTTTGTTGATAAAAAATAAATAAATTATTATCTGAATTTCATGATAGATCATGTCGAGGACACTTCAATCCTAACACCACAACTTGGAAAATTTTGACAGCTAGTTATTACTCGCCTGATTTGTTTAAGGATGCCCATTCTTGGGAAAGAAGATGTCAGAAATGTACCCTTCTTGCAAGAAAGAAAATTCTGGTAGCATTTCCATTAAAACCAATTATTGTGGATCATCCATTTAACAAGTGGGAAGTGAACTTCATTGGTCCAATTAATCCTAATTCTAGTGTAGGTCATCAATGGATCTTGATTGCAACAAACTATTTTATAAGGTGGACTAAGGCCATTTCATTGAAGAAATCAACTAGATCTGTTGGTCTTAAATTCTATGAAGATATTATAATCAGGTTTGGTGTTCCTCAATCAATAATCTTAGATAACACATTAGCTTTTGTTGGTTCTACAATAATATAGTGGGCTGTTAAGAATGGCATTTATCTCAATACATCATCTAATTATTACCTCTAGGGTACTAGACTTGTAGAGTCTACCAACAAAAACCTTAAAAGGTTTTTCAAAAGGACTTTGTAAGAGAAAAAAAGAGATTGGTATTTAAAACTGAAGACAACCCTATGGCTAGATAGAATAAGTCCAAAAAGGATCACTGGGAGCTCACCTTATGTATTAGTATATGGTAAGGAGGCTAGATTGCCAATTTCAACTAAATTTCCAGCTCTACAATTAGCTGATCAGATGTTGTTTTTTGAGGAAGAAGACCCTCTTAAGCTAAGATATATTGAGTTGTTACAGATTGAAGAAGAAAGGAAGAAAGATTTAAAGAATATGGAGCCCAGGAAAAATCATACCAAGAGGTCTTTTGATAAGAGAGATACACCCAGGGAGTTGAAGGAGGGTGATTTAGTTCTTAAATGGGATCCACTAAAGAGTAGGCTAGGACAACATGATAAATTTAACAAATTTTGGTCAAGCCCATTAGTCATTTCTGAATGTAAAGAGCACAATGCCTTTCAGCTATCTACAACAAATGTAGAGATCTTACAGATTCTAGTTAATGGGATCCACCTCTAGCTCTACTTTGAGGGTTAGTTTTTTTTAGTTTAGTTTATTTCAATAAGTGTTATCCAGCACTAGGTCTTTAGGTTGCATGAGTCTTAGTTAAGGTGCCTTTTCATTTCAATAAAGGTTGCATTAATAAGTTATGGTTTTCTAACTACATTTCCCAATGATAAGATCTGTAGTTCATGTCTAGCAGGTAGACATCCAATAGAAGATGCCAAAATTAGTACCCTATTTTACTACAAGTAGGATGATGAACACAAATAGGAAAAGGTTACATCAAGGTACATACACTTAACATTACATTTTAGGTGATGTAGATTAATATTTAGTTATTGCATTCATATTCATTCTTTATATTGTACTTGTACTCTAAGTATTGATCACATTCCAATTTTTCAAATTCATAATTGATCATTACATTGTGCATTCAAACTGAATGTAATAAAAAAATGTTTTTCCATATTTCATCTTTTATGTCAAAAAAGAGTACAAATCACATAATAGAAAGCAAGATAAAAGTATGAGTAGGGTCTCATGCATTTCCTTGGTCATCTGCATTTTAGGATTTAGCTAGTTGTCTGTCGAGTCCTCAAGTCCACTATCTATTTCTTCATCTTCGAGGGGTTTTTACGGTTCGTCCTGCATCATGAGAGTGAAAATATGCAATAAAAAATATGCATCCACATAAACTAAAAAGTAGTATTAAAGGGACATCACTCCATGAAACCTTTTACTATTTATGGTCATCCTTATGCATGTTATTTTTATATATAAACCAAATATTTGAATTAAAGGGACTTAGTTCTTGTAGATAAGAAATCTTTTTTAAAAAAAACAAGATCTTGTTAGGTAAGAGAACACCATTATTTGAATGGTATGAATTCATAAATGTCATCATACTTGGTATTCTCACAAAACTGATGTTTTAATCATGTTCACTAACCTAACAAGATGAATTTGATGTTGTTTCTAAGCTTAGAAAAGTCAAAGATGCATTGGTCAATGGATTGGTATTTCAAATCAAAGTGCATTAAAGGATCTTACAGCCTATGGTTATAAAGAAAGAGAATTCACAAGTGATGTGCACTGTAATAAGATATAGCCTATGCTTATAAAGGCAGAGAATCTGTATATCTGAATTATGAATTTACAATGAATGTTCTTTTTTATAGGTACAAGAAAGAGAGATAGCCTTGCTATAAATGCCAAAATCCTATAGGATGTATGATAAGGTAAAAGTCATAATAAAATACATGTTCAAAGTACAGTGTTGAATGCCAAATGCTATAGAATTTGTATTATTTTTTTCAAATTCAAGCTTACATTATAGTGTTTGTCAGTGTCACAAGACTATGCTTGAAACTCATAGGCATAAACATTAAATGGTATTGCATTTCAGACATTTAATGGAAATCATTTTTTTGCATTAATCACTATTATGTTTGTAAAATAAGAAAAACTAGTCAAGAACTGGTTATAGTCAAGCATTGGTTACTATCAAGAAAAAACCCAGTTAAAAGATACTTGTTCAGTAACACGTTTGAATATAAAGAAAAACATTTTTTGTAAAGTTTCAATCTTAGGTTTACATATATTATGTTTGTGACTGTCATGAGCCTGTGCTCGAACCTCACAAACTATAATCATATTTACTGAGGTTACATATATTTTAAAACATCATGATACATTGTGCAATGTCATTTCTTTGGCAAAGGACATGTCACTACTATTCCAATATGATGATATAGCCATATATATCTTGTGATACAGTCAAGATTTCTCTCATCTCAAGATCATTAATAAAGAAAAGAGAATAGTAGATAAACTCAAACATGGTGGATCTCAGTTCAAATTAGAGTAACAGTGGTTTTAATAACTAACATGGTCACTATCATTAGTGAATAGACAAGACACAAAAGAGCTTCAAGTTTAAGACCTATGTCACAAAAACTAAGCTGAAGATAAATGACATATGTTCTAATGGAGTATTGACACACATTTGAGGATAATGATGAGTTATAGTTGACTGCTATGCATAAGACAATAGTACTAGAAAGATTGGTGAAAAAAAATTGAAACCCAAGTCAACAATGGATGCAATAGAACCCCAACAAAAGTAAATAACTCTCATTTTCCATTTCTTTTAGAAACAATAAAAAACCCCAAAATTATTGTAAGTAAGAAGCATGAATTTGGCATTTGCAAACTATTGAAATGGATCAAAGGAAAAAGAAAGGATGGTATACTTATCTTGAGTTAGGTCAAATTATTTTGAGGAATCCATGTCAAGCTTCATGATCGTGACAAAGCCGGAGTTCTAGTTCAAGATCCTAAGCTCTCGGTCATAGTCACAACCACAAGCAAAGATCAATTCCCGAGCAATAGTCACAGTCTCAAGTTCTTACTACCAGCCCGAGCTTCATTCTCATGGATTATGCAGAGAGGAGAAGCCAAGTCCAAGCTAAATGATAATCAAAGCCAAGCTCACTATCATAGCTCAGCCTGAGATTTAAGCTCAAGATATATGCGAGCTAGAGACCAAATAAAAACTACAAAGAGAACTTATATCATAGTTTTTACACCTATTCACCAGCAATGATCTCCAGATAATGGATTAGCTACACAAATGGAGTAGATTTGAGCTTTAGATCTCTATAGGAGGTATTACCTTAGATTAGGGGGTAAAAGTACAAAGTTGTGTCACACTTTTATAAAGGAAAAGGTCAACAACACACAAAAGTTTTAACTTTAATGACATAAAAATCATAGTTATAATTAGAATTTGGAGATGATGTAAACTAATGAAATGTGTAAAAATGGATGAAGTTTATGCCTATAATTGTTTAGATTTTTTTTGAACAAAAATGCACATGGTTTTTTAATTTTTTAATTCTATTTTTTACTTGCTGAAAAATGTTGAAAAACAAGGGTCTTGTTGCCACCAAAAAAGTATATGCAAATAATTTTTTTCTCTTTGATTTCAAAATATGCTATAGATGAAATGTATAGCTAGTGCATAAAAGAAGAAAAAATAGTTTTCAATGTATATTTTCTCCATTATAACTAATCAAAGTTGAACATACCTAAAATCAATAGTTTTCATCTCTGACCAAATTTCCCCTATCAAATCTTCACCATTTAGAAAAAAATAAATTACACATTATTGAAGAGAACTCTCTCCTCTAGTGTTAAATATAAAATTTCACTTTTTTTTCATAAGCTTTACTATTTTTTTATATTCTTGAAGCAACTTGTTCTCGAATGTTAAAATACCTACTTGCAGTATTTTGAAATCATAATATATTAGATCTAATGAAAATAATTTAAAATTATATGATGATAATCTTGACTCTGTGCTCTAAAAAGGGGTATTTTTATATTTGTAAAAAAATATCATTAAAAGAGTTGGAGTTATTGAAACATTGCTTTTTTAAAATAATTTTATTTCTTTAAAGTAATTGGTATAAAACATGAATTTAATAGATATTTCCAATTGGAAAAGGTGAAGCACTTATCTAACTTAGCTAGAATGAATCTAGCTAGACCGTATGTTTGAAATAAAATAATTTTAGTTAGAAATACTCAAATTCAATTGTGCTGATAATTTGTCCTGAAACGTGACACAACTTTGTGCTTTTAACCTAAGGTTAGCTCCTAGATTTCCCAAAATGCAAATGGAGTGTGAGAACCAAGTAAAAAGCCAAATTGGTAACCTTGAGGTCCAGTGATAG
The DNA here is from genome assembly GCA_027943335.1 of Chamaecyparis obtusa. NCBI lineage: Eukaryota > Viridiplantae > Streptophyta > Pinopsida > Cupressales > Cupressaceae > Chamaecyparis > Chamaecyparis obtusa. The sequence continues at coordinate 152,903 of BSBK01009121.1, forward strand.
AGATAATAAATGCCACTAAGGATTGCAGAGTAATAGCTAGTGCCTCAAACAATGCAAATGTCACCTTGCATTTTACCTCAGAGATATTTTACAATGGGTTATTGATTGTATAGTCCTAGTCATGTTGACCTTACTTTGTAATTAGTTATATATTAGACTTAAGTTTTCCAATTTAAGTTAAAGACATATGAATAGGTAGTGGGATGGGTTATATTTTGAGATAAGGCTTATTACATTGTAATATGTTGGTAATAATTTTTTTTTAAATAAGATATTCATTTTAAATTACCAATATTAGGGACTGATTAGGCCCTAGTTTAGTGACATGTTTCTATGCTATTAGTTAGGGTTTTTGGCTATTTTGGAGAAGTTTTTGGAATGATATAAGGCACAATTTATGCATGTAATTTTAGGAACTAATTTTGGTTGATATTTTGGAGCTAATTTAGGGGGGCTGGATTTTTGAATTCAGCCTTAGGAGGCTATAAGACTGAATTTCTTCATTAGTTTTAGGGGTTCAAGATTGGAGAAGAGGACTTAGTGAAATTTTATTCCTTTGTACCCTTTTTGCATATGTTTGTAACCTATCTTCAGATTTGGAGGAAAATAATGCAAGTATCCAATATTCCATACATTTTTTGAATTTTTTGTTCAAACATTTTCATCTTTCTACATTTTAGTGTTTACTTGTTTTTTGATAAGGAGAAGTGAGTTAATTCAATTACTCCTCTAAATTATTTAAAAATTTAAACCTTTGTTGCAAAATTAGTATGTTTTGTTAACAAATTTTCATTGTTTGTGGTGTATACCCTAATAGTGATTCTAGGTTAACCTATATGTTGATGAGTGAATGATAATACAATCTCATTAGTATGTGCATTGTGGATACTAATTGGAATTCTTAATAAGTCTGAAATCCATTTTTGGTGTATCACCTCATTTTCATTCTTTTTTTTTTTTAAATCTTTTCCTTCTTCCCTGTTCCCAACCAAAGTTTAGTTAAGGTGATATTCCAAATCCAATAGGAACTGACCTAGAATCTACCAACTACTTCTCAATCAGAGTCTACCCACAACTTGAGAAGGTTTCCATGTTAGCATGAAATATCTGTGTACCCTATTACCTGAGTTAGAGTAATATTTCAAGGCAAGGTGAGGAGACAAGATGGACACATAGTTACGTATTACATAAACTATTCTCAAAAGAACCATGGATGAAGCATTTATATTTCTTCCTATAGTATTGTCATTTATCCTAAAAAACTCATTGAGATCCATGTGTCCAATGTTTGTATCTTTAATATCACTTTGGAGATTACTCAACTTGGAGGGTGGGCCATAGTCATAGACTATGTACTTCATTGAAAGGATCATTAACATACCTAGAACTTATACATCCATAGGAAATATTTGTAAACATTTTCAATTCAAAATGTGAAACTTATCTATGAAGGAAAAATTAAAAACTTGCAAAAATTAAAGTACACTATGAAATTAAAAACTAAAAGAATAAGAAATAAGGAAATTGAAATAAAACCTAAAAAATAAAGAATGTTGGATAAAACACTAAGGAAAACCTAATTAGTGTATGACTACCATATTTTTTTGGTTTCATGTCCCAATCACCTTTTTGATGTTTTTTGGTCTAAAAACCTTGACTCCTTTATTTAGATGATCAATATCCAATGAAAATTGAATAGGGGTTTGGAGGTTACAGTCCTTGGTCCCCTTTTGGGGTACTAAGACACTAAAGATCTGATTAGCATATTTTAAATTACATAAGGCATGGTATAGGGGGTTTTATGATTCAACCATTAATCTCCTTTTAGAGTTTCATGGTTCAAAGAACCCAACAACGTAATTGGTATCTTTTCGATGTATAAGTTATTTCCATTTAGGCTTCAAGCTTTTGGGGTTTAATGAACCTGGTAGCCCAATAGTTATGTGTATTGAAGTTAATTAAAAAATCTAGTGATCAACGATCTTTGAGCTACTACTAGATGCCAAGTTTCAAGAATCCCTTTCTTCAAAGTTTTAATTGGACAGAATAGTCATTTGAGATCCTTAATTCCAAAAAATTTGATATATAAAATAGTAGGTTTGTTTAGAAGGAATCTTAATATACACTTGTGTAAATAGAGCATGATAAGGGTGTTTCTTCCTTGAGACAAACTAGCCAACAAAAGACAAATAAAAACAAGTGAAATAAATCCTAAACCTATTCAAAATCAAGAATGAAGTGAGAAAAATCCTATTGAGAAAAAGGATAAAATTGGATCCAACACCACGTAAAAGTGACACTTTGAAACATGATATCTCATAAGGAACTAGTAGTAGGAATTTGGTGCTCAAAATTGGAAAGGGTCTTAAAGAATGAAAATCTTAGGGAAAAATTGAAGACATGGAAAATACATGCTGCACAAATGAAGCAATATCGTCCCTTTTATAGGAAATGTGAGCCATTGGGTTAACATCTCCCTGAATCCCAACCAAGGGGTCAATATTTTGGGGGTAAGAGGAACCCTGACCTATCCTTAGACCTTTCTAGCTTGATCTATGATTGGAGCTAGCTAAGTGTTCAAACCTTTAAGTACTTCAATGATTCAGAGTTTCAAGGTTACAAAGAAGCATGACTTCCTATGAACACTAAAATTTGTAATGTGGCTTTCTAGACTTAGGAAAATTACCAAACCAAAAGAAAACAAAAAAAAAATCCAAACAAAAATAAAAGAAAGACAGAGAAAACTAAAGACCTTAATCTTAATGACTTAGTTGCCTAATTATAAATAGTGTAAGGACCCCACAATCTAACCTATCAGGAACCTAAAAAACAAGGACCAAAGATACCAAACAAAGAGAAAATACAAAAAGAGGGTCCTCATTTAGATCAAGTGGTCAAAATAGGGTGTGTATTCTGGAGACACAATAAGAACATCAACAATTATCAATATTAAATGAGTATAAGAGATAAACTGACAAATGAAGTGACATAAAAGATAAAGAAAAGTGATTCAAAGAGGCTATAGCATTGAATGAACATGAAAAGAAGAGATAAAAATTTAAATACAAAAAAATATTATGAAGAATATCTTGATATAATTTAATTATTGTAAAGGAGATAAAAACAAGAGACGTGAGATAAAGTTTTAATGATTGTGAAGGAGTTGAAAACAAGAGACATGAGATGAAGACATTAATATGAAGGAATCTTAAGGTAACAATGACAATAACTATAGAATAAATAATTTCAATATGCTATAAATAGTCTGAAAAAATGAATAAAAATTCGGTAGAAAACTAAAATATTAATTCGTCTCATTGTAAAACTAACAAGGCTAGAGAGCAGCATAGTTGCTGCCAAAATATGAAAAAAATAAATTATTTTTGAAATCATGATTTTACTATTAAATAAAATAGTGTACCTAAATTTAATATAATTTTATATTTGATACAAACCTAAGATAATTTAAACAAACCAAAACTAATAATAAAAATGAAATTATATGTATATATACATAAAAGCTTATATAAACTAAATAAGAACACAAATCAATTGTATTTAACATTAAAATAAAATATTCCACTATACCAAAACTTAATAAAAATAATAATTTAGAAGTCATTTAAAATATTAAGCTTCAAATACTTTCAAATATTGTAAGAAACTTTGAAAAAGGGGTTCATATGGCTAAAATATTTTAAGCAATCAAATTTGAAAAAACTAATTTTTAGAATATGTTTTGTTAAAAATGTACAACTTTACTTTTAGTTGAGATAAATATTTTAGAAATAATAAAATTCTCTCTTATTTGATTTGTTAGAAAATTAATTATTAATAATGAGTTAATTCAGTCGATGCCTATAGTTCTAGGCATACAGTAGGAACTAAGAATGGGGATCAAACACTTTTGTTAGTTGTGGTCTGAAAATGAGTATAATCTAAGGGGATCTTTTCATCAGTTGGAGAAAAAATTCAAGGGCTTCTTTGAGTATTGAGGTGTAGTTCAATCCTAGTTATCTCTTGAGTTAGGATTGAGTTTCTTTGGTATAAGGATTTCTTATTTTTCTTTCTTTTTTAGTTTATTTTTTGTTTGCTATTTTCTTACAACATAGCTAGAACAACATTGAAACATTTTAATTCAAACTTGTATGGCTATTGTAGGATATCTTTTGATTATTAAAATTAAGTTTTTTTTACCTTATATGAGTTATTTTATTGGGCAAATATTTTGCAATGATGGATGTAATCATATGATGAGCTAATTTTATCCCATATTTATGTCTTATTTATATTAAGTGAAAAATTAGAAATGTAGGTAAAAGAAAGACAAAGATCTCTTTAGTCATGTATTTAGATTACTTTTATTAATCTATATAAAAATTGTATGAAATGTAAATAGGGTCTCTTATGTAGTGAAAATTTAATAAATACATTAAAGTGCAAGAGAATTAAAATGGATTATGTAAAAAAAATATTTACTTGCTAATTGCTACGAATGTTTTTGATAGAAAGAAGAAGAAAGAGGGTGTTGGCCTATGGCACAGTAAGACTAAAAGATCATTAACAACATATTAATGGAACTAGTCACATAGCAATTTAATAGGAGGAAATCAACAGAAACAAAATTGTCTAGTCTGTCTCTATCAAAAATAAACATGTAGGTCCTCTTCAAATGGAGTCAACCAAAGTAGCACAACTAGTAATTAGATAAAATATTAACAATAACAAGCCACACAAGGCTAAACCAGTATTTTAAGAACTTAACCAGAGAACCGTAAATCAAAAAAAGGAACCTAGGACTAACAGGTGCACACCAGGACAGACAACTCATGGACAATAGCAGCTAGGATCTCCCACCCAAACATTTGGACATCAGGGTCATTGCCCACTCTTCCTGGAGAAATAGGAAAAGGTCTCTATTGTCCTTGTCAACTTCTAATTTACATCCAGCTAAATTCTCCTACACATTACGTAGGGTCACAACCGAAGTGTGCATGACCTTGAGGGAAAACTTGTTCAAATCAGCAACCCATGCTTTGATCTCCCTCATGTCCTGTTTGAGGCTGAGGATATCCATATCTAGTTCGGTGAACTTTTTCTTTAGGGATCCCTTAAACCTCTCGCTCTCCTTTGTCGCCACTATAGTGTGCTCAAGGTTGGGAGATTTGACCTACTAGGTGTGAGGAGAGAGCATGGGTAGGGTATTACTGCTAGGTTTATCCTCCATCACCTATGAGGTATTTAAGGGGGGAGCATTGTCAGACCTAGGAAAATTTATGTGTTTAGCCAAAGATCCCTTAATTGAACAAGAGAAAGATGAGGTGTTCCTATCCACTGACATAGACTTGTCCTCCAAAGCTATTTCCCTAAGAATTCTTCTACATTTCTCCTTTGCACAACTGTTAGATCACCAGATAGTACCCCCTAATTCCACGTCTAGCTCAAGCTAGCTATCCAATTATTTTTGTTTTCTGGGCTTCTTTTTAGTTTTAGGGGTGCTTTCAACCCCCATCTTATCCTTTACTTCTATTGACTCAGAGACATGGGACTCATCAAGGTCCTCCCCTCTTTTAAAAGGGTTCCTCCCATACCTCTTATGCCTTTAACCTTCCCAGGATACAAGGTCAATCTCCTAAATTTCCTGTAAAGACTCGGAGGGGGACTAAGTGGGGTTATTGGCTTTAGAAGGGAAAAATTCCTGGGTTATCTCTTTAATGATAAGAGGAGGTTGGGGAGGAGGGAAAATGGCTTTGTGGAAGTTGTAGAGGTAGAGTAAAAGGCCTTAGTGAAGGATAGGGACTGGCTTTTCGGTATTTTTGTTCTCCTTAATGTCTAGAATGTTGCTTTAAATCGAATGAAGGACATAGAAGGGGATGGAGATGAGATCTCTGTTTCTAATATAGTTGAGGAACAACAAGTGGTAGTAGTAAAAAAAAGTGAATTTACCTTTGAGGGTGAATTATTTCATGATTATATAACAAACCTTGGGACAAAATTCAGGGAGCTCTTTGTGGTTAAAGCCTCCAGACTTTTTGACAGGTTTCTGTCCCATCATGAAGAACTGCTTAAGATTGGTTATGTTCAGCATCTGACTGGTCTTTTTATACTTCCTTCCCTCCATAGATAGTTGCATAGCCTTAGCAATGACCTCTTCATTAATATGAAAGTGCAATCTCGTAATTGACACCTTCCTATTATCCCAAGAAGACACGAATTGCCTGGAAATTTTCTCATCATGGCCTCCCTTCATCCTTTAGATGAAACCCCAGATGCCGATGTGTTTGCAATAGTGGGTCACTAGGGGGTTAGAGGAGAACTCCTCATCAATATTGTCTAGCTCAATGCGCAACATTTTTCTTCCCATACTAGCAAGACTAGTATTCACTGTAAGAACCCTCTGTAAGTTGCAGAGCCAAGCTTCATAAACCAGTGTAAAGGCTAGGTCTGTTTGAAATAACCATTTTTGAGAGAATATCGTTCATAAACAATAGGAGTTAGGTGATTTTTGGGAAATCAAGCTCTGTACAACAAAATCTAGCAGATCTGTAGGTGTCATAATTAGAATTTAAGTGGAGTTTTCCCTTAGTGTCCTTGGTAATCAAGATTAACTTGTGATACAGAGAGCTATCTCTCCACATGTACATATGTAAAAGGTAATTATGAACTTTTGTTGATTTTTGTGCATGCATAGTCATCACAATATTAATCATCAAATTAATCCAACACAAACACAAAGTGGGGTCCTTAATAATATTGGTGATAGCTTGGCTCATTCAAACAATGTTGGTGATGTGTTATTCCCACCCGATCAGCCATTGGGACTCCTTTGGTAGCTCACTGACCACCTCCCAATTAACCAACCTAGCTTGCTTGAGCCTAATGGAAGACAGAGAATCTTCCAGAACATTACCTTCCCCATAAGTATGGGATATAGTCATGCTTTGGAGATTATTAAGTAGCTCCCTAATTTCCACTAGTATGGTGTTCACCTGCCATCCTGCACTTGAGCCTCTTTTGATGGCCTCAACAATCACTTTGGAGTCCCCCTCGATCATTATTAGTATGATATTTAAGGAAATGGAAAATTTTATTCCCTAGAGGAGTGTTGTTCCTTCAGCTTGATTGACAGTATTATTTTTGAGTGGCCCAACGTTAGCCAACAAGAAATCACCATTATGGTTTCTTAGCACTCCACCCCTGCTCTGGGTAAGGTTATTAGCCATACCCTCAAAATTTTATTTGGTCCAGCCCATGGGTGGGGCAACCCACTAAGTAGTATTTCGAGCCATTATCCTGGAGTTGTCAAACATATTGAAGCTAGTCAATAAGTTCCATTTATCTTTCATTTTGATTTCCTAGGCAGAGGGGGGTGCCAGGGGGAGTTTCTAGTTAGCTAAGCTAGCATTCTCACATAGGAGCTTGGTGCCCAAATAGAGAGAGGCCTCATAGGGGGACTTAGTCTCCTTAAATATCATGTTATTCCTTCCTTTCCAAATAATCCAACATATGTGCAGAGGAAGAAGTCGCAACAGGAGATGGAGGAGAGGATGATTGGAGGAGGATCACCAATCTGTGAATTGATGAACATCCTTCCCTATAACCTAGGGGACCCCTAATTTTTTAGTAATTCCCTACTAAATAGTAGTGGAGTACTCAAAGTATATGAACAAGTGATCCATGGTTTCCTCTTCCTTTTTGCATAGGACACATCTGCTAGCAAAGGAGAAACCTCTTCTCAAGAGGTTGTCCTGAGTTAGAACTTTATCATGCATAAGTGTCCACCATAAGAAATTGATGTTCAGGGTAAGTTGTGGGATCCACACCTTACTCCAATCTTCCAGATTATTCTCCTCCATCAGAACAAGATTATAAGTGGACTTAATAGAGAAGGTGCCTGCTTGGGTGAGATCCCAAATTATGGAGTCCTGTCTAGTAATTCTAGGTATCCTGACATTCCCCAAAATTTTCATAAGCTCATAAGCCGCTTGGTTTAATTTAGGTCTCCCCCTGACCAAAATAGCTAAATCCTTTCATCTTCTATCAGACATGTAGTTAGAGAGTCTCTTACCAAGGGTAGGTCAGATGTAGTTCATGAGAGGACCAAACCTTCCTCCTAGGGTGGTGGATTTTTGTATCCATGAGTCATGCCAAAAACTAATGGATCTCCCATCCTCAAGTTTCCAGAAGACCCCCTTGAAAAGTATAGTTTTGGACTTGCGGATGTTCATCCAAAGTTTGGAACCATTGGGAAGGTGGTTATCCTAGAAAATCATCCTGTAAGGATTCTCTCAAAGGTATTTTGCTTCTATTATCTTACACCAATTCTCTTTCCTTTCGATTAGCTTCCAAGCCACTTTCATGGTGAGGGCTCTATTCAGCAAGCTAATACATCTAAGGCCCAATCCACCTAGTCGTTAAGGGAGGAAAACTATTTTCCAATTGACTAGGGACATCCTTTTATTCTCTTCTGAGCTAGCCCATAGAAAGCTTCTCTAAATCTTTTCAAGCTTGTCATCCATGTTGTTCTTGATCTTGAAGAGGGATAGGAAGTAAATAGGAATCCCTTGGAGAGTAGATGCAACTAGCTAAAGTTTACCAACATTGCTCATGATCTTCCCCTTCCAACCAGCAAGTTTTTTCTGGGTTCTTTCCAGGATGGAATTCCAGAAGTCATGGGAGACCTCTTTGATAGTGAGAGGGAGACCAAGGTAGGTAGAGGGGAGCGAAGCTGACTGGCAACCCAAAGTTTGAAGCACTCTGGTTGGGTCTCGATGGGTGTGTTAAAAAAGAAGAGTCTACTTTTTTGGTAGTTTATACACTGTCCCGAGGCTAAGGCATAATTCTCCAAAAGATACTTCCACTATCTAGCTTTGATCACCAATGAGTAACCAAAGAGGAAAGTATCATTCACAAATTGCTCAAGAACAACTTTTTGTAGAGTGGAAGCAAGTTTGATTCCTTTTACTCTTCCCGTGGAAGAGAGCATATTCAGATTCCTGCTGAGGACCTCAGCCACCATGATAAATAAATAGTGGGAGAGAGGGTCACCCTGCTGAAGCCCTTTCTCAGGTTGAAAGAAGCCACCCAGGGAGCCATTGAAAAAAACACAGAAGCTAACAGTTTGCATACATTCTTGAATAATGTAGATAACTTTCTCATTGAATCCCATTCTTCAAATAATTTTATGGAGGAAGGACCAATTGACCTTATCATAAGCCTTAGAGATATCAAGTTTAAAATCCATACTTGGTGCTTTGCTCCTGTCAATGGAGTGGATGATTTCATGGATAGATATGGTTGCATCCAAGATCTACCTTCCTAGAACAAAGCCCTTCTGAGTAGGACTAATTAATTTGTCCATGAGGGGATTCATTTTGTTGACCAGGACCTTAGTGAGAATTTTATAAAAAGTGTTACATAGGCTGATAGGCTTGAAATCCAACATAGAGGTGGGGTTTTCATTCTCAGGAGCTAACACAATATAGGTTTTATTATGATTCTTTAGCAGCCGCCCCATTTTGAAGAAATCTTTGGGAGTACAAGAGGCCTCCAATCCAACAATATCCTAGTATTCCTAGAAGAACACCGGGGGGAAACTATCAGGGTCCAAAGCTTTATAGGAACCCATAGCAAAGACCACATCTTTGAGTTATTTGTTAGAAACACATTTAGTGAGGTAATCATTATCACTGTGAGTAACAGGACATTGGATGTGTTCAAGGAGCTAATTTTGTATAATAACAAGGTAAGAATGACCATAATTAGAATACAATCATTTAAAGTTGCTGACAAAAACTTGCATAATTTTGTCCTTATCTATAAATTCATTTCCTCTTTCATCCCTAATAGCATTGATGGTGTTTCTTCTTTTGTGATTGCTAGCAGATCTATGGAAGCAGGTAGTATTTTTGTCCCCTTCAAAAAGCCACTAGATCCTGGAGCATTACTTCCAGTACATTTGTTCTTTTCTCAGAGTTTCCTGCCACTTGTGTCTAGCCTTTTCTTCTTCCATCTGCAACTGGGGGTGGATATTGCCAGTGGCCAGCTGGGCTTGGAGGGATTCCAAGGTCCCTGTGAGCTCCTTCTCCTTAAAGATATTCCCAAAATTATGTTTACTCCACCCTTTAACTTCTTTTATGATGATTTCCACTTTCTGGGTGATCCTGAATATGGTAGTGCCTTTGATGGGAGTGGCCCACCAGGATTTCACTTGGTACCTAAAGGAGGGGTGGGAGTGTTGGTACTCAAAAATAGAACATGGATTTTGAGTACCATGTTAAAATTTTGCAATTTGAAGCCCTTTAAATGCTTTTCATGCATATGTACCCAGCTGTTATTTTGAAGCTTATGAGGTGTTCTAGATGTTGAATAGACTCCATTCAGTATGTGCATGCATTATGTGATGTTATTTTATCATCTCAAATCATTTGGTGAAGTCTCATTTTGAGCAAGTGTCAAATTGCACAATTCTGTTTAAATGTCAAATCACTGTTACAGGCCCTATTTGGATGATTATATCTTTTTTCTAGAGATTGATTGTAATGTGTCAATTGTGGCATCATATTTTAGACATGGGAATGAGTCATTGTGCCAATTTTCAGCTCCCCATGTGCCCATTTAGTCACTTTTCCAGACCCATTCCATTTGCAGATTGTCAATATTCTCTAAGTGTGCATTGTTCAGATTTTCAGTCATGTTTTTTTATCATAACTCAAAAAATATGAACTAGATCAAGCTGAATTTTACATATGTTTGAGATGCCCATATGTACATTGTACAGAAATATTTTTAGAAAAACCCAGGTTGAAAATCAAAATTTATGGTCTTCTGAGCACTGGCAGCAATAAAAAATCAGCAATGCTTCATAAAGTTTTATCCCACATTGCTCCCAATTTTGAAATTTGAAGTTTTTATATGGAATGATCCAAACATATGAAATAAATCAAAGTGCTGGAAGCTATGCTTGGCTTGTGTGTCCACCTCAGTTTCTTTTCCAACGGGCCCAGAAGAAATGCTGCAAAAAAAGACACATGTCACTTAGTCTCCAAGTCTCACAAGTCTCCAAATCTCCAAATGGCTGTTCAGAGACTTAGAGACTAGTCTCCGAATCTCCAAATAGACTTAGTCTCCAAATCTCACAAAGAAAAATGTTCATTCTGAGACTTAGAGACTAGTCTCCAAATCTCCAAATAGACTTAGTCTCTAAATCTCACAAAGAAAAAAGTTCATTCTGAGACTTGGAGACTAGTCTCCAAATCTCTAGAAAAGTTAGTCTCCAAATCTCACAATGAGAAATAAAGAAAGAAATCATTCAGAGATTTAGAGACTAAAGTTAGTCTCCAAGTCTCAAAATAGCTATTCAAAGACCTAGAGACTAAAGAGGTCTCCAAGTCTCATAAAGAGAAAAAGTGATTATGAGACTTAGAGACTAAAGTTAGTCTCCAAGTCTCCAAATGGCTATTCAGAGACCTCGAGACTAAAGAGGTCTCCAAGTCTCATAAAGAGAAAAATTGATTATGAGACTTAGAGACTAAAGTTAGTCTCCAAGTCTCCAAATGGCTATTCAGAGACCTAGAGACTAAAGAGGTCTCCAAGTCTCATAAAGAGAAAAAGTGATTATGAGACTTGGAGACTTAGTCTCCAAGTCTCCAAATGGTTATTTAGAGATCTAGAGACTAAAGTTAGTCTCCAAATCTCATAAAGAAATAAAATAAGAGGAAATGATTATGAGATTAAGAGACTAAAGACATTCTCTAAGTCTCTAAAAGAAACCATGGTCAAGGAAATAATTCAGAGACTTAGAGATTACTGTAGTCTCCAGATCTCCAGATGGACTGAGGTTAAAGGTGAGTTTGTCTAAGCATCCAATGAAATGGTGACAAGTGGCAAGTTCTGGTGGCATGTGCTGATTTTAAAGTTATAAAAGATTTAAAAGTCATAAAGTTGAAACATTTGAGAAATTTTGAAATTTTTTAATGATAGAGCTACTCATGGGAAAATGTTTGTGAGATTCATTTTTTATCAAAATATGGCAATATAATCTATTTTTGGAAATGATAGAAGATCATGAATGCAATGATGTCAGTTAGAATCAAATCAAATCAAGTTGCTAAGAGCAGTAAGGGCTTTTAAATCTACAACCAGAATTTGGTGAGATTTTTTTTCCAAAATTGATTGATTTTGCAGATCGGGTAGAGGGAATGAATCATATTTTCAATGGATGAAAGGATCAGAGGGTACAAAGGATTAAATTTCAAGGAAGAGTAAAGGACAAAGAAATTAGATTTCTAGTAGATGAGGAGATTCTATGGAAAAAGGATAGATGTTATTAGATTTTGGAGGTGCCTGAGAAGATCATATTTTTAGAGAAGCAAGAGGACAAATGAGATCAGATTTGTAGAGGATAGGTGTTGATCAAGTATTGATTTTAGGGTTTCTCCTTCTTTTTATTCTCTTCTCTTCTCAGTTGTAAGGGTTCTTGGTTCTTGTTCTTTTTTGGTTCTAGTTCCTGTGGTTGCTCTGTTGTGAGTAGACCCCTAAATGATGAATATTGAATATCTTGTTGTAGAGAAAATTTCCCAGTCCTATGTCTAAATTCTAGAAATTTCAAGCTTTGTATGTAATAGACAAGCTTATTCACAATGGAATACACTGCAATTTCTATCTTACCTTGTTATTGTCTCTTTGCTCTATGTTCTGCTCTTGTATGTTTTAATTTGTGAGGCATCTAAAAACATACCAACTACAAGCTAGTTTGTTTAATTGTTTGTGAGTTTCTCTAAAGGAGAGAATTAAATTTCATAAATAGTTTCAGAGAGTAGACATATGTGTTAGGATTTGATGATAACACCACAAGATTGACAGGATAGTTTGTAAGGCATCCTATCTAGATTGCAGGTAGTTTGTAAGACATCCTACTATGTTTCTTTGAAATCTTCCTGTGCATTTATATTCAGACTCTTTTGCCCAATGGAACAGGCACTGGCTGGATGTTTGTTATATAATCATCTTTCTGTCATCAAGCACAAAATAATCATTACCAGTTCTTTTCTATTTTTAAGTTCATGCATATTGTGAAAGGACTGTATCTAGGTGATAGAGTTCAGATTGTTGATTCCTTGGAGAGAGAATCAGAGGTTAACCTTCCTTGAGTTGTACTCATAAAAAGAAGAAAGATTCACATCTTTATTCCATTGTTCATGCTATTACATTTGTAATTTCCTTTGTCATATTCTGTGATAGGTTGTTCTCAGGTATTTACAAAATCATCTTTCATTGAAGTAGATTTGAGTAACACAATAGCATGACAATGAAGACCTAATCAACTAATCAAAATCTTACTTGAAATATAGTAACCTATTCATAGGCAATACCCGCACGAGTCTTGTGGAGCTTGAAGAAGAAGGAGGATCTTATCCAATCCTCATCAATTAGGCTTTTCTTGCAAACTTGGAGCCCCTTTTAATTGAGAATCTAGCCTATAATTTTGTCAAGTTTGACCCTACAAGAAAAATCCCTAACAAGGAGCACCACATAATCTCAAATCTAAAAGGGGTCGGATCAATCCAAGGGGAATAAAACTAGCAAAGGAGGAGGGGGTTATGATCAGAGGTGAATTGGTGAGGGAGGATAGGGTGGAGGTCAAGCACAAGTCCCAAGAGGAGGTGACTAGGACCCAATCCAGCTTCACTTATATAAGATGGGAGCCCTTCCAATTGTTGGACCAGGTGAAGGGGTTTCCTTTAAGATCAATGTCTAAGAGACCAGAGCAAGAGATAAATTCCATAAAGTCCCCCATACTATTAGTATAGTCCATTAAACCACCTCATTTTTTTGAGGGGTAGAGGGGGGTATTGAAGTTTCCCATCACTAAATAATCAGCAAACCAATCTTCAGCCATACAACATATGATATCCTTCCAAAGGGACAACTTGCCATTCTGAGTATTGGGGACATACATATTGAATAAGTGCCAGACCCTCTGGTTTTTTCTAAAAGTAATAGCAAGGAAGTTTTGGGAGGAGGCCAATAGTTCACTCATAACAGTGTTAGGATTCTAGAGAGTGGCTATACCTCTAAAAGAACCCAAGGCTTCAGAGTAGGAAAACTCAGCACCCAACCATAGACTGCTAGCCAGGGAGGCAAAATTATTGAGAGACATCTTAACTTTTTGGATGAGCAAAATATCTAGCTTATGAGAAAAAATGTATTATTTAACAACACATTGCCTGAGGGAGCTGTTAAGACCTCTAATATTGCACGAAAGATAAATCATTTCTTACTTTTATAACTTACTTCTAAGGTTTTATGCCTACCTGCAACAACATCCCTTGTACTTCCTCTTGATCTCCTGGCACATTCTAATGGCCTTCCTCTCGGCATTTCCATTCCCAAATCTGCCTTTTTGGGCTTAGTTTTCTTTTTCTATGTCTTCCATTCACCACCATCCTTTTCCTCGCAGTGGTCATCACCTAGGGAGTAGGGTGAGGGAGAGTAGCTCCTTTCCTCAAGATGTAGAGGGTTTACAATAGCCATAGGGGACTTTAGTTCAAGTGAGACTACAATAGAAGGTTGTTCTGCTTCTATAAAAGTGATCACGCTTGGCTCTAGAGTAATCACCCGGGGGTTCTCCAATGTCAACACAGTGGGAAGGGGTTCAGGACCTTTAGGTTTAGGGATTACCCCACCATTCTCTTAAGGGGTGATGATCTCACCCTCTTCCACCTCTAGGATTCCTAGTTCTAGGTTTTCCAGCACTTCAGCCACTCAGGGGGGCTGGTCTTTTCCTCCTCTTCACCTACAACCATGGGTGGCTCCTCAGAAGTGTCCTTATCCTTATTTTAATTTTTTCCTTCATGCAAAAAGGATTTTCATACTCCACTGGTGTGGCCCCTGGAGTCACATTTCTAGCAAAAGAGGGTAGCATTCTTGTTAACCAGGGCCTGAGTCCATCTACCCAACTTGAATTTGAAAATAACAAAGTTGGGGAGGGTTTTATTTAGTGAAACATTAACACAGAACCCTAGCAAACACTAGCCTAGATTTAGAGTGGGTTACCTCATTTGCCATAACATATGTGCCAAAGGAGTCACCAATCCATCTCAACACTTGTTCATCCCAATATTCAAGTAGAGGACTAGGGAGATGCACCCACAGAGGAGTCTCCGTACTCAGCTCCATCGCCAGATTAAATCTGGGTTTCGATTTCACCAAAGCGAGGAAGTGCTTACCCTAGACCCACAAGCCTAACAGGATGGAGGCCAAATCCTCTAAAGTGTCAAAGATGAAGAGGAAGAGTCCACTAGGCATAGCAGAAGTTGAGATAGTACCCTTAACCTTCCACTAGATAGCCACCTCCTTTTTGACAATTTCATTGGTAGGTCAAAAGTTGAAGAAATGACCCACAAGCACTAACTCAAAATCAGTCATTGTCTTGTTAACCACCAAATTAGGGAGCGAGAGTTTAGTGCCTTCCTCTCTCTGAATAAAGTCCACCAGTAGTGACTCTAGAGTATTCTGGGCCTCACCCACGAGAGCTCCCTTCCAGTTTGTCTTTAGCGGGGATGCAGGGACAACAACAGAAGAGGATGCCCTTTGAGAATCTTTTGTTGACTATTTTATAGCCTGTCTCATGCTAGAGGGAATAGTCTTGGGACCAACATGGGGTCTAGTGCATGGGCCTACAAGAGGGGAAGAATCTCCCCTAGGGGAGGTGGGCATGGGAGCAAGCAGTTTGAATTCAAAGTTGAAGAGTGGGAAAGTTGCTTAAATATTTGTTACAATTAGATTGCTAAGAATGTTAAAGATGAAAGTTGTGTAAATTTAAATTTTACTTTTTAAAATTTTAAAAGAAAATTCCACAAGTAATAATTTTAAATGATAGATAGATTACCTAAAATAAGAGAATAAAATCAATTCTAGCTTTGACATTTTTGGAGTTGGGCATAAGGATATTGTTGTTTAATGAGTTTAAAATTTATTAACTATTTCTTAAGATAGATGATTATATTGGCAAACATTTACATCTATATAACAATATACAATTTAGACCAATAAGTCCTCTATAACATTAGCAAGTTAAGAAGTCATATGTTATGAACATATGATGTAAATATATGGCATAGAAATAAGTAGGTCAAAAATTAAAAATAAAATAAAAGAAGAGAATAAAATCAATTCTAACTTTGACTTTTTTGGAGTTGGGCATAAAGATATTGTTGTTTGGTGAGTTTAAAATTTATTAATTGTTTCTTAAGATAGATGATTATATCGACAAACATTTAGGAGATTCAAGTGGAAAGTTTAATAAATTAATAGTAGAGTAAGGTCTTTGCACATGTAAAATTTGTTATGGAAAGGATATGTGTGTGAATGGAAGCATAGGAAAAAGAATAAAAAATATAGTGGATTTTTTAGTGCTAAACTTAATAGTAAACTAAGGGTTTGGTGTATAGGATATTTGTTGTGACAATTTGGTTCTAAGCTTTTTATTGCAGGATTTCTTTTCAAAGGGAGTTTGGGCAACTAGGAAGCTTGTCATATTAAGAGGAGCATAGGAAAAAGAGAAAACATAGAGTAAATATTGTGCATGAAAGAAAGGAGTGCACACACACATACATACATGTTCATAAATTTAAAATAAATTGCATATCCTTAAGAGAGGCTACAAGATGATTTTTTAATATTTATTTTGGCAACATAGTTAGTCCTACAACTCTTTACACAAATTGCACTTAATTAGAACTATTACTATGTTTCTCTTTAATTAAATTTAAAGATTGTATTCTAGTGAAATTAGAAAATAATAATATCAAATTAGTGATAGATCCATTATCTTATACAAATTGCCTTTTAAAATTTTTACATTTCATACTTTTATTTCCAATAACAATTTTCCTCTCCTCTCTATTTTATTTTTTAAATCTTGCTCCAGTCTTTCTTTATTTAAATTTGAAAATTGTAAAAAAATAATATGATTTAAAAAAATCAATTTCACTATTTTTTTGAATTATTATTTTATTATAAAATTATTTTGAAAGATACTAAAATATAAACTGTTTAGTGATGATATTTATTAAATATCCTACATCTAAGTTAAAGAAATATTTTATCTACTTTGTCCTCTAAATATAGGTTACATTATTTTCCGCAAATAACCTTTTCTCTAGAAATAAAACTGAAAACAAGCCTTCCTTGAAAACTATAAATAACTGAAAACACAATTTGAAGTATCCAGAACTTTTAATTAAAAGTTATTTAAATTAACAAACAATTCAAGGGTGAAGAGTTATGACGAAATTAAGTAGCGTTTGGATCAAGACTCCACTCCTTTCAGGGGTCGCCAAGAGAAACTATTCCTCGCGCTTCATTCACTACAAAATCTTAGATGAATACAAATCCGTTTCGTAGTTACGCATACCAAATTGAAAACCTTTGCAATACTACGTTGCTAAGCATTTCGTATAAGAACAGTAAACTGAAGAAATGCAAATGCAGTAGGAGAAGCAAATGGTTGGCGTGGGGAACGAGCTTGCAAAGTTGTTCAGAAGCCTCAAATGCCGCATGGGAGATCTACGTAATGAAGCCACCGAGCTATTCATGCAAGCAAATCGTCTTGCGAACCGTGAATCTCTGTCTCAACTTTTGCAATAGCTCGATAGCCGTCACGATTCCTTACTTTCTAAATTCATCCTCATTCAAGTTCATGGACATCTACTCCCTGGTGATATTCGATGGTTATGTGGGGTCTGCAATACCTTCGATTATCTTCGGAAAAAGATCATCAACATAATAGAGAATGAAAGGAAGGCAAAACAATTGGTGGAAGCCCTGCCCATTGTAGCAATTTCGGATTTTCATGTTGATGATGGGCTGCTCTATGGAGTTTGTAGGGATGATTTTATTTTGGGAGAAGAGGTTCGGGAAATTCCTTGTATTAGACAGTTACACAAATATGTTATGGATATTTATTGTCAATATAGTAAGTATTTGTTATGTTTATGCATTGGGTACTTTTTTTCTTTTTAATTGATGAAGGGTCGAAGCCGGGATTTATATATATCTAAATATAATCATAAATTAACAAAGTATCTATTATCAGTTCAAGCCCACTGTTGCAGGGCCTAATGTTTAGAACAAAATCATTTCAACTTTCAACAACAGTAATCGGCTGATACCAATATTTACTTCTGAAACCATCAATTTTGGTACTTCCTATCGCAAAAACCATCTGCAAATTTAAAATTGAAAGACAACAGTCATATCTTGGTGCCTGCAGGGAATCGACAGCCCATATTCAAACTGAGACCAGCTTTAAGTCCTGACTGTAGACCCTCTTATCTTTCCCGGGCTTCGTGACTTAACCTTTATCTTTAGTTGTGCAACTATGATCACAAACCCACTAAGAAGTCTCCAACCACATCACCAGTCAGTAGCCAACCATAATCGAGCAACTCGGCAACATTGGCACCGTGGACCCGCTTTAACTCTGCAACGATGACATTCAACATTTGTCGCATGATCGCATAGCCAGGAAATGGGCTATGCGAACATGTGACACACCTCCACATCACCCTTCTACCTTGCCACATAACCGCCACCGCTAACACACAGGGTTTGTTGCATGATCGTGTAGCATGAAACTGGCTCATGCAAACATGCGACAAACTGTCAACACTTGCCACCATCAACCTCCAACCAAGAACCACCATGTTAACGAGACCAAACAACTGGCACCTCATCAAACACGTTACAACCTCAGCTCTGCTGATAACTTTCCACATCAGTGCTCCCCGACAAATGAAAATCACGCACACTAGCATCTCCATAGCACGTTGGACCCACTAAAAACAAGCCCCTTTAATTGAATGATCGATGTATGATCTCAAGGGGGGAGAATATTCCTTGAGATCATATGCCAGCCGTAGATCTTGATACATGCTGGCCAACCCACAAACCCCTCTGACAATGGCCCCATCGAGAACTTCCATGTCACTACCACATCGACCAATCAAAAAATGCCACATCACCACCTACCACCGAGCTTAGGAATAGGTGTCAACCAGTCGCATGATCACATGTTAGAAAACTCGAACATGCGATCATCTGACAGCCAACCATAGGATGCCACATAACTGCCAGCGGGACCATTGCCCTCCCCGCCAACGGGCCCAGCACAAGAAGTAATCGGTCGCATGGTCGCATGTCAAGAATTTTTGACATGCGATCATACGACAACCAATTATTTTAAAGCCCTTGAAGACCCGAGCCCACCAACTGGTCGAACTTGCGCAGTTAGGGAATGCCAACAAATAGGGTAGACAGGGATAGCCATAAAAATAGTACAAATCACCGCCTACAAAAAGCTTCTCAAGGTCAAAAACCTACTCCACCAGGTACAAAACATCACTATGAATGGTCACTGAGCCCCTCGAATCAGTCAGCAATAACTATGCCACCAAACCAGTTGAAAACCGCTACTAAAGCCATCAATTCTCGTACTTCCTGTGTTGAAAATCCTCTACAAATTTGAACTTGAAATGCAACGGTCATCCTTAGGGTGCCAACAGTCTATCAACAGTCAACATCTGAACTTAGATCTACTTTATATCACCACTGTTAGATCATCATGTTTTGCAGGCTTGGCAACTTTAACTCCGCAATGCCGACATTCCCTTAATGGTTGTCACATGATCGCATAATTTGAAAATGGCTTATGCAAACATGCGACACCCCATAAACCTTCACCACCATTACCTACCCTTGGCTATGGGACCCACGATGCATATCCATCTCAGTGCTTGCTGGTCAATCAGAAAGGGACACGTCAGCAAGGCCCGACACATGGACCCACCTTTAATTCCACAACAACATCTTTCAACAGTTGTCGCATGATCACATAGCAAGGAAAAGGGCTATGTGAACATGTGCCACACCATAGCCCTTTACCATCGTTAACCGCAGCCACATAAAGTTACCACAAAGGGCTTGTCGCATGATCGCATAACTCAAAATTGACTCATGCGAACATGCGACAAGCCTCCAACACTCACCACAAACCTTAGTTCCCACTTTATCTGCAAACTGGTGAAAACTTTGATTGAGCCCGCATCTGAAAGATTGATGGTCGTCACATCTTTGCGTAGACCTCCAAGACTCTACTAGAACATGCACCCACTGTCAGATCATCCATGCTGTGACCCCACTGAAAAGTCTAGGCCCACCAATGTGTCAACATTCCCTTTCCAGCTCAGCCAATCACAACCTGACACCTCGGCGATGAATCATCATGCGGTCCCATTGCAAACAAACCATCAACATCTAATCAGACAGTGGGCCCATGATCACATGGGGAGAGAATATTCCATGTGATGACACGCTGACCATCGATCAAAATCTCTAACACAAGCCCCGCTGACAACACTCCACCTCATATTTTTCTGATTGGACGGTGGGTGCATGATTGCATGGGTTGAGAATATTCCATGTGATCACATGCCAACCATCGATCAAAATCTCTAACACAAGCCCCGCTAACAACACTCCACCTCTTTATTTCCTTCGGCCAATAGGGGAGCGCCATTTGTGCATACATGTCACCATGGACCCATAGATTGAAACCCTACACCATAAAGAAGAATCAATGGCCGGCTTGATTTTACATAGCTCTGGCAAATCCCTTGCACTTTAGCGACCACCGTTGATGCTCTAACATGTCAGGACTGTCTGACTCATCCAGAAACTAGGTCCCACCATTGAGATTCAACAACAAAGGAAAACTCCCAGTTGCTGGATAGACTTTCTTCATTCCCCGACCTAGTGACGACTAACATGATAAAGAATTGGGCCCCACATAATCACAGCAGTGCACATAGGAAATGCTAGTGTCAGAGATTTAACTATGCAGAGGTGAATGACCGAAACCAACCAAGGTTTTTTATGCCAGAAGATAACTCATGTCTGAATGCCATCACTCTTCGATGGACAATAGGTATCTGCTCCTCTTGTCCTAATCCTACTCCTCATTTAATGTTCTAAACTCCTACACGTGCTATGCGCTATGAGAGAAGACGCCCATCTTATCACCACAAGGAGCCATTCTATCAACTTCTAAGGCAAAAATATATCAGGACCTGATTTGACCATTTTGATTTAGTGGTTAGATTCAATGAGCTCTGTTGAAACTCCGCTGACATCGGATAGAATTTTCAAATTTGTTCCTCTAGCTGCTAGGTCAGATAGCTCATCCGCTTCAGTGTTTCCTTCTCTGAAAGTATGGTTAATGGTTTTCGATTCAAAATTATCCATTAACTGTAAGATTACCTCTAAAACTGCCATAAGATGCTAATTTGGGGTTGATCTGACTTTGATTGCATTGATGGTAATCAGCGAGTCTCCCTCAATTTCAAGCTTTGAGATCCCTACTTCCCGAGCTAGTATCAATCTAGACAATAGTGCTTTAAATTCTGCCATATTGTTGGTATCTTTGGGTAATGGAATGGCTTGTTTGGCAAACACATTCATAGTTGTAGAGCGTATGATGCATCCCGCACCTAAGGGGCCTGGGTTACCTTTAGAAGCTCCATCAAAATTTAATTTGTACCATCCAATTGGAGGGGTTTCCAGACACATGCCTTCCTTAGTTCTTGATTTCTTCTATATCCTCTGCCTATAGTGATTGGAGTTTTTAACCCAAACCAATTTTTTGTCATCTAATCATCCCAACTAGTAAAGAATTTATGTTGTGCTGATTGAGTTTGGATCTGGGAATTCATTACCTCAACTATGGCTGCCTCCAATTTGTTAATTATAGTTTCAAATTTCAAAAATTTATCTTGGAATAATCTTCTATTCCTTTCTTTCCAAATCTCCAAAATCAAAATTGATGGAGAGATCATTCATAGATTACTGAATAAACTTCCTCCCATGATTCGTGGCCATGATATCAAAAGCTGGAGTAAATTATTTGTGGGGGCTGATGACCATCCTAATCTCGAATAAAGCTAGTACCAACAATCTTTAGCAAAGGGACATGATAATAATAGATTATTTATGTCCTCTTCATTCTTAAAACACATAATGCATCTGGATGGACCCTGATATCCCATCTTAATAAATTTATCTGCAGTTAAAATTCTACCCTAGGATGCCGCCCACATAAATAACCCAGCTTTTGGGAGTCCAACCTTGTTCCAACATAATTGTGCTAGGATCTCTTCTATTTTAGATGTGGATGATTTGGCCATAAGATTGTAACCCTCTTTGACACTGTAGGATCCTGATTTTTCCCCATTCCAAATGATTTCATCTTTTCCTTGTTTGAGAAGAAAGGGCCTATCTTTGATCAATGTTTTGAGCTTATCTACCTCTCTTGTATCTAATTGAAGTGATGAGAAGTCTTTCCACTCCCAATAGCCATCTATAATAGAAGAGGATGAAGGGATGATATAGTCACTGAGATATCGTCCCCAGGATGAAGTACAAATATGACTGATCTAATTGGGGCCTAACTGTGAATTGATGGTTGGATGCCCACCCCAAGAGTCTTCCCAAAATCTTGCTTCCTTTCCATCTTTGATATTCCAAGATATGTTATTGTTAATAATATGTCTTGACTTAGCTATGAAGTTCCATATTCTCGAGCCTTTTGGGAACTCTTTAATTCTGACTATATCTTCCTTATTAAAGTTGCCTAAATATTTAGCTCTGAGAATTCTAATGCATTTGAATTCCTGATTATTCACTATTTTCCAATAAAGATTTGCACCTAGATTTTTGTTCTGCCATAATTGATTTTTAATGCCAGTGCCACCACAAGATTTTAATTTACATATTTTATCCCATGAGATTAATGCAAATTTCCTCTTAGTATCTGTACCCTGCTAAAATAATTTCCTAAGTTTCTTCACCATATCCATATATCCCTCTGTGGTGAGTGAAAGGAAAGACATTAGGTATATTGGTATTGCTGATAATGTTGCTTTGATCATGACTAATCTCCCGACCCAAGATAGCCATCTAGTTTTCCAATTATCCATCTTCCTGTCCATCTTTTCATTGAGAGGTTTCCAAATTGATGTTGTTCTAAGGGATTTGTCAATCGGGATGCCCAGGTATGGACATGAGAGAGAGCCTGATTTACATTCCAAAATTTTTACAATTTTCTGTTGGATTTTCTTTTTTGTGTGAAAGAAGAAGACCACTGATTTCTCTTTATTGACTAGTTGCCCCGAAGCTTGTCCATAGTGATCTAGTATCTTGGAAATCTTCTTAGCTTCCTAGATACTCCCCTGACCCATGAGAATAATGTCATCTGCAAATTGTTGATGAGTAACTAGTCAAATGGATGAGGATATTGTAAAACCATTGATTAGGTTTTGATCTTGCATACTGATCATACTTCTCCCTAATGCCTCAACCATAATTATGTATAAAAATGGCGATAATGCATCTCCTTGTCTGATGCCATTAGAGCCTTAACAGAAGACTTGTAGCGATCCATTCACCGAGACAGAGAATTTAGGAGTTGAAATACAATAAAATATCAAATTGATCCATGCTTTAGAAAACCCAAATCGTTCCATACATTTAATCAAGAATCTCCAATTGACCTTGTCATAGGCCTTCTTGATGTCCAATTTTATAATCATGTTGGATTGCTTATTATGCTGAATAGAATGTATCGCTTCTTGGGCTATGATTATCCCATCTAGAATTGATCTACCCAGGACAAAACCGGTCTATTCCTCCCCAATTAGTTTAACTAAGACCTATTTTAGTCTATTTGCTAGAGCTTTAGAGAGAATTTTGTAAATTGTGTTACAGAGAGCAATTGGTCTGAATTCATGGGTGAACCCACAATAGTGGGTTACACTTTTTTGCCTGAACGGACACTATCCTCTAAATTTTGAATAAAAATTTTAGATTCGAAAGCATATTGTCGTTAAACCATTAAGAAAATGAAGTAAATTAGAGTCTTTTAGGATTTTCCACCTAGATTCTAAATATATTTTTTATTTTTATTTTTTAATTAATTTGATTGGTTTTTTCGTTCTCCCACAAAAATTGGTATGTTGCTAAAAACATCATTTTCAAAGAGTTACATTGTTTTCGTAGAGCATAACGTTTTTCTAAAATAGATATCAATGTGATTCTTTCAAATTTAGTTTTTTAACATCTATATGGAGGGCATACAATTGGTTTTATGACATTATCATGATTATTTCATATTTTATTAACGTTTGAAGTTGACTAAGCCATAATTTTGACATACCTTGACTACATAACTTATAACTTTTTGTGTATTTGTCCAATTTTATTTTTATTTTTTTTTGATAGAAAGATAACTTCAATACCTAGGGCATAGATATTTTTTAGAATTTTTTTTCTCTCATTTACTATTTTTCCATAAGCATCAAACATAGAGGTGGAGATACGGTGAAATATCTATGTTTAGTAAAATTAAAAATACAAAGTCATAATAAACTTAATATATATTAACATTATAATAATTGGAATGAGTTTTCTTAGTAGTACCTTACTACATAGATAGGTTTTTTGAATGGATTCATTTGATCTACCAAAAGATAAAGCCGAAGTGATTTTTTATCAGCATTTTAATAGGTGTGAAGGAGACTCCATTTTAGGTATGAATGAGGAGTATATATGTTTTATCAATGATTTTTTTATCTAAGAAGCTTTGAGCTAACCATTTCTAATTAATTACTTCAAATTGAACCTCTCAAGGCTTAAATAATCATATTTTATTAAAAATGTGTCATTTCAGCAAAAATCAGCATGTCTAAAAAAGTGTAACCCACTATTGTGGGGTCACCCTAATCCAAATTAATGACTTGTTCCTTTGTAGGTATTAACACTATGAAAGTATTGTTGATTTCAATTAGAAATCTACTTGAAGCTCTTGCGGCCTCCAAACCATTAGTGAGGTCTTTGCCCAAAATGCTCCAGCAATGAAGGAAGAAGCTTGGAGGAAAGCCATCCAGTCCTAGAGCTTTGTCTGGAGCCATTTGGGAGATAGTATGCCAAATTTCTTCTTCCTGAAAGGGTCTGGATATCATCTGATTATCTACATCAGTAATGATATTTGGGATGTTTTCCAATAACCCTTGTTGAATCCTCAAGGGAGTTGAGCTAGAACAATTGAGAAGCTAAGAGTGATATCTGGTGATTTCTTTGATGATCTCCTTCTGATCCTCCAATATAGAGCTAGCAGCATCCTTGAGTTGAGAAATCATGTTAATACCTCTCCTCTGTTTTGTACTTGAGTGAAAAAAAATTATATTCTTGTCTCCTTCAGCTAGCCAAGACTCTCTAGATTTTTGTTTCCAGTATATTTCTTCTTTAGCTAGGATATCTTCCCAATCCCTTAAGAGAGATTTTTCTTCTAAGTAACTGTCATGGTCCAATCCTGATTGCATTATTTTTAGATTGAGATTCTCCAATTTTTGTTCAATCTCCAATTTTGATGCAAAGATGTCGTTAAAATGAGTTATATTCCATATGAGAAGGTTTTGCTTGATGTATTTCAATTTGGAGACAAAGAAGAATAACTTAGAACCTTCAACTTTGAAATCCTTCCACCATTCATCTATGGGCTCCAAGAAATTCTCCTCTTTAAGCCACATATTTTCAAATTTAAAAGGACATCCCAAGGGTTTGTTGGCCTTGAGAATGTTAAGTTGAATAGGGAAGTGATTAGATCCTGAAATTGGAGTGATAGAGGCTTTTAAGTCAAAAGGGAATTCTGTAAGGCTTCCTTTAAATAGAAAATGATCTAGTTTTTCTGAGATGTTGCATATGCCCATTCTTTGGTTTGACCATGTGAAGGAGCCATTTTGCAGCTCCACGTCCATAAGACTCTCTTTTTGTAACCAATCCCTGAAATCATTCTGTGACTGAGAGGTTCTTAGATATCCCCCTAATTTATCTGATGCATGAACTATAGCATTGAAATCACCCCCCACTATAAAGTTGTCCTCTAGCCATTGAGCAAAGCAATTAGAGATTTATGCCCATAATTCTGCCTTCTTCTTGTGTGAGATGGGGCCATATACATTCACTGTATGAATATTTAAATTGGATTTGGTGCTAATTAGGTTCCCAACTATCCAATTTGGTCCATGATCCATTGGAATGAAAGAAGAAAACCTGGAATTCCATAAGACCGATAAGCCACCTGAGGATCCTATTGCATCTACACTATGAGCCTTCCAATCTCCTAAATTCTTAGCAAAGATTTCCAATTGCTCTTTATCCATCTTTGTTTCCTGAAGTAGAACTAATTTTGCTTTAGATGATATGATATAGCATTTTACTAAACGCTATTTGTTAGGGGCATTGAGGCCCCTAACATTCCAGGAGATGATTCTCATTGCAACTTGGGAAGGAACTTCCCCTTCCCTACATTAATGTATGATGTTATTTTGGTTTGATCTAATTCCTCTCCAACTTCCTTCCTGAGTGATGCATTAGATTTCCTTCCTCTCCCCTACTTTTTGATCTTTCCACAATCCATGTGACAATCTTGAATAGATTGCACTAGTCCTAGGTTGTTGCATTTTGAAGAAAAATCTTGCCGGTGATTTTCCTCTGATTCTTCTTGGATGAGCACTGAGATGTCTATTAGTCTTTCTTCATCCTCAATATAATCCTCATCTAGAAGCCTTTCCACATATGTTAACTTCTGAGTATCCCCGGTTGGTTGTTTTAATGTTGTATCACCAAAAAGATCATAAACTTCCTAAAGTTTTGGGGAGATCTGTGTTTCCTCATACACTTGAGAAATTACACCTCTATTCGATTGTATATTATTAATTCTGAGGTGATCCATATTTGCTTCTAATGGTTTGAGATTAATTAACCCTCCTTTGACTCTAAATGTGGATGAGGTTTTCTCCATTTGAGGGGCTAGCAACTTAGTCATCTCTTTTGGTTCTTTGAGTCTCAGTCTGTAGGATGTTCTCTATCCTGAGTATGAAGAAGATGATGAATCAGGAGTTTGAAGGTTAACCCCTTGAAAGGTTGGTGAAGAAGATGTTGTGGCCAAACTTTTTGTTTTGGTTGAGGCTTTGAGGTCACATAACTTAATCTTAAGAATGTCGTCTTCTTCTGTTGCTTCTTCTACATTTAAGTTTTCCTTTTCCAAATCAATTGAGGATGTTGGCTTCTCCAATAGCATCTCCATTGGCTTCAGGGGTCAATCTGAAGATTCCTCCTCCCTCATTACGTGATCTTCTATTTCCTCTATCAAATCCAATTGGACTTCTGATACCCAATGAAGAATGATTTGCTGTAAAGTTAAAGGATTGAACCTGAAAGGCTTTAAGAAAATGGCCTTGTGCAAGGGAAAAAATGGAGATGATTTAGGAAAACATCAAAAACCTAGAATCAAGGGAGAAATATGAGGGAGCCCTGGGTCCTGGAGACTCTTTATCGAAAGAGTATCCTGGAAACTATTGGAAGACTTGTCTGGGTAAGTTATTGCAAGACCAGGATGATGGGGTTGTTTTACAAACCTATCCATGACCCAACCTAACACTCAGATAAAAGACTCCAAGGCCATTGACTCTTCCCAGCTTGAATGGCCTCCTCAAACATTGTGGTTCAACGACTATTCTAATACTTCTATAACTTCTGAATGTAAGACTCTGGCCATCTCCATTTCTTGATGAGAAAATGAGAGATTGGTATTAGCTTCTTGATCTCTTGCCAAACCTGAATGGAGCTCCTTGATTATTTTATCCACCTCCATCTCCTGGTGTCTTTTCTTAGATATGGGAAGATTCTCAACCCCTTGGGTAATGAGTTGAATCCAATTGCCTTGTCTTGAAATAATTTTAAGTAAAGCAGGGAATTCCCATTCTAGACTTGCAAGCAAACATATCTTCACAGAAGTAGAAGAGCAGTCTATGTGATGGTCGAGATAAATTCCTATTTTATTAGCTAGGATATGAATGATCTTTTTTCCTCTGTATTCCATAGGTAATTTTTGTAGTGTGATCCACTTGGGTATGAACCTGATGACATTATCCTTGCTGTTGATGTTGGGCATCCAATATTGCATATGTAGACCCTGTGATTTGTAGAACCATTTTTTGTTTTGGAAAACCTTTTCTCGAGATAATTTATCCTAAAAAATGACCAGAAAATATCCTAGTTCATTATCTAAAGAGTAAATCTGGACAAAATTTGACCAGTTTGTAGATACCCAACTGTGGAATACACCATATTCCATGTAGATTTCCCAGAATTTGCAAATGATTGCGAATTTGAAGAGGTATGCCTTCCTCTCAGCTAGCATTTCCTCTGGAAAGGTGATCAAAGGAGTTTGGTCCCTTGTTAATACTGGCTTCTCCATTGCAATATGTAAAGAATCTACCCTATTGCCTTCTCCATCCTAGTCCAATGGAGCTTCATTGAATCCCTTTCGGGTATCTTCCTTGTGGATTGGTCTCCAAATCTGAAGCCATTTTTTAGAAGCTCCCCAACTCTGGGGATTCCGGTTTAGGTTCCCTAACAGGGCAAGTCTTCTTCTATGAATCTTCCAATAAGTGACCGTCAGGCTTTTTTTGGCAAAGGATGATTGATCGGAATGCCCCTTGAAGATGTTTGGAATATGGGTATTAAGTTGGGATTCAGAGTATTGTCTCTCCCTGATGCAAGGTTGAACCCATTTTTTGAAAACTTAAAAAAAGACCGATTATTCACTATGGCGCGAAACTGAGGAATTTTGTTATGGGATCCCCTATGCAGATGGAACTCTATTTTATTATGTTGGAACGGTTGAGTTCTGATGTATTGACAAGAGTAATGTACCTGGGAGATTCCTTGCTTGTCGCGGTCTGCATTCCACTTCTTCTCCTGGATGTGAGGCCATCAATTTCTCTGGTCTGCTTCCTTCTTCCTTTTTTAGGGCCATTTTCCCTTCCATCTCTGGTATCTTTTCTCCTCATGGAAATCGTTAGTGTTTCTATGGAAGCTTGCAACGGTCGCCATTGGTAATGTATTTCTTTTCAATTACTGTAGATTTATGACACAGGCAATATCTTCCTTCTCTTGACTAAAAGTTACCAAAATAGCTAAACCTCAAAATGTAAAATTTTGAGCCTTGGTTGTAAGCACTATAGGCAAGATGCCCCACTCATTCACCAAGGGTCAAGGTAAGGGCTCTCAATTGTTGACACGATAGAGAGCGACCCTGTGGGGATTTGAACCTTGGTTGTTGGCTCTACAGGCAAGAAGCCCCACCAATTCACCAAAGGGTCACACCCCAATAAATTTTGAGCCTTGGTTGTAAGCACTATAGGCAAGATGCCCCACTCAATCACCAAGGGTCAAGGTAAGCACTCTCAATTGTTGACACGGTAGAGAGCGACCCCGTGGGAATTTGCATCAGGTACTTAACTGGTCACTTAAATTTAATTTATTATGATATTATTATAAAAATTCAATTGTGTAATTTTTTTAATCAAACTCATTGATCCATACTTCATGATTAGTAGTTTACAAGAACTCATCTCTCATGAGAATGAATGATTAACAATATTTATTTTTAATTCACTAAAAGAACAACTCTTTTAAAAATCACAAATATTTAAATTATTTTTTTATATTTCTAAATTTTGAAACATTTAAAAAAATTAATAAATTAACAATATTAATGATCTTTTTAAATTATTTTAAAATTAATAATAAATTTATTTTTATTTGTGTATCTCCTTCTATGTATATTTAATAATAATGAATATCATGTATCTTAACTCTGAAACGAAAAATAATTATAAATTTACAAACTTTTTATAAATTAGTTAATCAATTATATTTAAAATTTATAAAGAATATTTGAGAATTAAAACTAAGTTTTTAAATTTATTAAAAGCATTTTGAAAAATCAATTATAACAAATTTATAATTTTTTAATATACTAATAGAAAAGTTATATTTAAAATATTATTCCTAAAAATATATTAAAATTCATAATAAATTAACAAAGCTTTTAAACATATTAGAAATGAGAAATAATTCATAAATTAAGTACTATTAAATTGCACGACTAGCTTGTTTCAAGTGAGCTTTATCTCATAACTCAAATTTTGAGTTAATTATTTATTGATAGGTAAATAGAAAATTTGTAAAGTCATTAATATAATTTCTCTATTATTTATAAATGAAAAATAATAATAATTCAAGATTTAGTATAATTTTTAATGTACAAATATTATATATGAATTTAAATTTTTAGAGCATACTAAGAATTTTCTTTCATGACAAAATGTACTTATCAATAGAGTTGAACAAATTAAATGAATTATTCAGTAGTCTCTATTAATCAACTTACCAAAAGACAAAATCAAGGTTTAATCAGGTATGGCATCGGTATGGTGGGGGTGGCCTCCCTTTCGGTAAAAATAGGTTGAAAAAATAATGTTTTTTATTTTCTCAGTCCACTATAATATTTGCTCATTAGTATCTAATTTGTCGTTCACTATAATATGTCGTTGTTCCAACTTTTAATTTTGATTCATTGTGTATCCGGTTGCAACTACTTGTCAAAAGTTAATATTTTCAATTGTTCGTACTTGGAAAGGAGATTTAGAAACAGACAACTCTTTATCGTCGTTCCACAAATATGTTTCTTTTATTGATGGCTTAGTTATTTCGAAGTGTACATTATAAAAGAAAATAAATCATATTTTAATACTACAGCTATTTATAATTTGTCAGGAAAATAAATAATTAAACCAGGAAAGAGCAGTATCATTATTCTGCAACTCTACTTTGACGTACGCATTGCAGTAGAGAAATATAAAGCATACAATTATGGGGGACTCGAAAAGCCTAACAAATATTTCTTGAGGTAATTAATATTGATAATAAAGAGAAGACCTCAATTCAGCGAAATTTTTTTAGCATTGAAGAATATGAATGTACGAAAGAAAATATAGTCTACAAAATATTATATGTAGATCTTTAAAAAGATTGTTCAGTATGTGGATCTTAAAAGGATTTCTTTTCACATTTGTATTTTTATTTATTTATTATAGAAATATTATTGGAATAAAAATATAAGTTAATTGTTAATAACTTTAATTTTAATTAAGAAATTAAGTAATTTGTTATTTATTAAGTAATTAATAAATTTGTAATCAAGTAATTAGGTAGTTGATGAATTATTAATTATGTAAAGAAGTATTCAAGTAATTAATTCATGATTAATTATGTAAATAAAGTAGCTATAACAAAATATGAGAACAATTATTCCAATCAATTTTAAATTGGCATGAGAGAATAGACTCAGCGTTCACTAAGGTTATTTGGTTATGTGATTCTTGTTGGTTTTTATTAAGTTTGCACAATCATTTTGTAGAAGTGTCTTAAAAGTTGTCAAGAAAGTGCAAAATTCCACCAAATGTTGCAAAAAGGAAGATGAACAGCCATAAGAGTAGCTGGATGGTTTCTAATGGCCTAAAAAAATATAAATAACATGTATTGGTAGAATATATCATAATAGAAGAAGAGGAGAACATTTTATAGCAAGTTGTGCATTGGGGCAAGTCATTTTGATTGGTTTCTTGTGCTAAATCTATGTTTCCAGTCCTTGTACAGCTATGTATGACCTGGAAACCTTGTAATATAGTAATGGTTAGATATAGGGGTGAATCCTCTTCCTTATTCTTTTTGTTTGATCAAATTTCATCAACTATTGTGAAAGTTACCGATAAAAAAAAAAAAACTATTGTGAAAATTATGGGGGATTCAGTGAAAGTTGTTGATTGTAGTTTTGAGGTCTTTAGGAAACAATCTTGTAGTACAATGTCTGGTACAAACATATATGAAAGACTTAGGACCTCTAAATATATTCATTTGAAATATATATGTGTTAGCTTTCTTATGCTTTTGGTTTGAGTCGATTTCATTTAGTTTTGAGAAAGTTATGTTGATTTTATTGAAAGTAGTTTTGAAACCCTTCATGACTAGGTGGACAGAAAATGTTCGCGTGTTTCTCTTGAATCCTCCAATGGAAAAATTTATATCTTATAATTTTTGGAAACTATATTCATATAGCTTTAAGATTATTTTGGTTTCATCTCGAATGGATGTATATTTTGTGATATATTGGATGCCCTAACAACAAGAAGATAGAAAAATTATTGTATGTGTGTTTTATGATAGTAAAAATGATTCTCAGCACAGAGACCTTAAATTTCAAATGAGCCATTCGATCTTGCTAGATCTTGGATATGTTGTTTTTATCGTATTTTTCTACATTTCCAATGGAGTAATTGGTCAAATATATTTTGAAAAAAGTTACAGATATCTGAGTGTTGATTGCAAAAATTACTAAATTAACGTTCAGGATTGTTAGGATAATTTGATGAACATGATAGTTGTGTTTCTTGCAGATTGAATATGCCTCTTATATGATGAAGTTTCTAATGAATTTATTGAAAAGGTTGATTGGATTAGATAGATCCTAGATGGTTGATTGGTTTTGTAGTATGCAACTTTCCTAGTCCCCTTACCCTAATTTTCTTCCAACCTATGAAGAGTAAGATTCAAAGCGAAGGAAATTTCTATTGTAATTTCTTCTACAACATTAATGTCTTCAAGAAGAGTACGTGGAAAAGGAAAGGGTGTGAAATCAATTCCAAATGCTACTAATACTAAGTGAGTCGGTGATAGGGATCCTACTTATCTTGCAGTCGTCATGTACTATCTTACAGTGGAGATCCTCTTTACATTTGGAAATCATGATGCACAATTCAATGTGAAAATAGGTTCCTTTTGTACTTGGTAAATATTATCACCCCTTTCCAAAACCCAATGTGAGATTCATATGGGATTTCATATCCATTACACAACAAATGTATTTATTATAAGCCCAGGCCAGACTACAAATGATCTCCTCACAATCAATCACAAACCAGGAAAATACTACATATCCACCTAAGCATACACATACTACAAAGCCACCAGAGCATACACTACACAAACACCAAAAAAGTAGATTTTTATAACATTTCTAACTTTTATTCTTTTACAAATAGTGCAGGGAGAAAATTAAAACCAAACAGAGAAAGAATTTGTCTTTATGACTTGGTATTAAGAATTATTATTTTCTCCATTTTTAGTATAATTTATTAAGGGGAATACATAATTTGAGAGACATAAATTATATAATTATTGCATGTCAAAATTGGCAGCTAGCCTTGTGAGGCATTTCCCCATCAACAACTTTTATATTTTTGTGGAGTATCTAGAATACTATTCGGTGACTTGACACAACTACCACCTATTATGTTTAAATTGATCTATATGTCATACTCTAGTGCCAAGTTATTGTGGAACCAATTTACAATAGTTGTTACTTTACAAATAGTTGTCCAAAAAGAAGGTGAGAGAAACACTCAAGAAGAATTCTACCAATTGTTGTAGAATACACAAGATGAAAACCCAAAAGAAGATGATTGGAAACTTCTAATGACCCATACACACATCCACCTTTTAGTGGATGCAAACAAAGCATTTGACAATTCTATACACTTGTGTTGAATTTATTAAATCATCTGATCACAATAAGTACAAGAATAAATTGTGCAAGTAGAAATAATAATGGTATGCTTACAACGAACATATGGATAGAGACAAGACTTGTTAATGGATCTCTTGGTTAAATTGTTGACATTGATGCTATTATTTTGCATATATAGAAGAATAAAGATTGTGTGGACAAACATTTCACATCAACCATACAACATCATCATTTAGTTATGCCATAAGTGTTTCCTTATGAAAGGGTTCAAGCTAATATTTTCATTCGACATTGGAAAATCCTATAGATACAATGAATACCATTGAAGTCATCTTCAAAGCATTCAAATTTTTCCAATTTACACGTTGATATTAGATATTTATTATTTGATTTCCCGTGTTGTTTTGAACTTTGTTGTTGCAGAATTTAGGTACCATAAGGATCAACACAATGTTCTTTAGGTGAACCAGTCGGGTTATGACAATTGCATGACGGATAACCCTATCAGTAACTAGACCAATGGCAAACATTTCATGGAACTAAATGACTGAAAGAACTATTGGTACATTAACGGAAAGGGTTGACACTCCACCAACATGAAGATCACTTTCAAGGTTAACAAGACTGCACCTATATTGTTGCCTTCTCCAAATGCTTCATCGTACACCAAATCTTCAGATGTGGCTGACTAGGTTCTTCGGCTTGGCGTGCCCCTCTCTTTTGCATTGTCAATGTTTCTGGGATCTCTTCTAATAATCTGATCTGTAAGTTGTTCCCTTATTTTAATCCTAGAGCTTGAATCTAGCTTTCTGTATTGATTGATATAATAACTTGTTCTATTTAGTTTTCATGGTTTTTGTATTGTTTGCTTGCCCAACTTTGGTGAAGCTTTTTACCTGCTACAAGGGTTTCAAACGCATCTTCCTCAATTTCGATTGATAGTGAATGTATTATTTCTTTATTCAATTTTTAGTTTTTTTGTTGCTTGATTTATTAGAATTAGAAAGTTATATAATATACTTTAGTTAGAATAAATATGAATATAATTTTATAATTATTCATATATTTATAATTTAACATTAATAAGAAAAATAATTGATTAATTTAGTGATAAAATAATATAATATATGAGTAGTATAATTAGATTTAATTAATTAATAATATATAATATAGTATAAGATATAATATAATTGGTATTAAATTATAGTCTTAGTATATTTAATTTAATTTAATAATGATATAAATAAAGTATAATATAATAGAAAGATAATTTGATATTATAAATATTACTATTGATATGATAAAGTTTTTGATTAAGTAGAACAGGTTCTATAGGGTTCCTGAAACCCAGAGGTCTAAAAAATAGGAAGAAAGCAAGAACAAAATATATAAGAAGTAGGCCACAAAAAAGGTCAGGGCTAGTAAGCCACAACAAAGCAGAGTAGACAAGGCTAGAGAAAGCCAAAAATACCACGAACCATGAAAGCAAAAGCTAGAGGAAATAGTCCGAAGGTCGAGCAGATGGAAAATCGGTTCCAAATGTGACTGAAATGGATGCAGCCACCAACCTCGAGCAATGGATTCTTTCATTTTCTAGGATACTCTTCACATCAATGGGAAAGTCATCTACATTTTTCCTTGAGTTAACTTAGCTTCCTTAGTAATGACCAAGTTAGAAAACCAATCAGCCAGCCTATTGGCTTCCTTATACACATGGGATATGAACGCCTTATCAAAAGAGTTAAGGATGGCTTGAGTCTCAGCTATGATGTTCACTATAGTCCATGATGGAGGGTGAGAAAGATTAAGGTAGTTGATGATGTTCATCGAGTCTCCTTCTAGACAGAGCCACTTGACCCCCAAATCATAAGCAAGTTTTGTGACCTGAAGAGTCACACAAGCCTTAGCATAATGATTTGTTTGAATGCCCAAAGGGAGATTAACAGTTGCTATGCTAATGCCATAGCCGTTTCTGATGATTCCTCCACTTCCAGCTTGTCCTGGGTCCCTTTAGTAGCACTGTCAAAGTTGGCTTTGGTCCAACTAGTTGGAGTGCTAGTCCACACACAGTTCTGTCTTTTGTCCTAGGTAGTGTTATACACTGAATTTGCACCTCTGATCTCAAGCTCTCATAGTCTTGATAATCTAGTATAACATGAGACTCATCTCAAGGTTGTGGGACCTTTTGCTAACCGAGATGAGACCTCCAGATTCTAGGCGGGTTCCTCTTGGATAATCACCCTGATTTTCTCTTAACATGAAATGTAAAACTTTGAGGGAAACGGATAGAAGGAGTGCATGGAAAGGGAAATGATTGAAAGAAAATCTATCCTACAAGGTGATGCATCAAAAACTGGGGTATGAATTGCAGTATGAGGAATGAAACCAGTGAAAGACTTAGGTCTAGGAGATCACAGCTTACTGAATAGGCTGGCATAAGTATTTCATAAGAGGGCCTAAAAATTAGACACAACCTATGACCTACAAGTAGACATTCTCTTCAGCAAAAGGGGCACAGGAATGAGACAAGATGATAGGGGCTGAAGAATACCCACAAACTCACTCAGATCATATCAGACACAGTAGTGCACATTCAAACTGAAAGTAAGAGGAATCAGGGAAACTAAGAATCACTAAAAGCATTCATAAACTTCAATCCAATAAGTGATAATGCAAACAGGGAAAACACAAGGACATGAAAGACTGTCACAAAATGCCTCTGCAATGCTTGTATTATCAATGGGAATTTTACAACCGTAGAAATCCAAAGGGGTAAAAATGCCACAAATTGCTCTCTAAGAAAGAAAACTCTTTCCTTTTACAATTGGCCGATTCTCCCTTACTACAGGCTCCAAAAAATGAATATATACATCCCCTACACGCACGCAGGAATAAATTTTTTTTAGGGCTACATAAATATGCATTATAATAATCAACCCTATAATAGTCACTTCTGATAATAAATCTGCTTTGTAAATATCATGGCCGATCAGATATTTCTCCCTTTGCATGTCCATTCTTGCACTTGATCATGCCTGCCAACAAAAAACCTCATCCATCTACCTCTCTACAAGCCCACTCAGCCATAAAGGCACCAAATCTGATCAGATACTGGAAAAGACTCAAAACGACACCCAAACCTCCTTCATCAACTCTACAACATCAATTTCTTGAGCTACCCACGCCTACAACATTCATCTTGGAAGAAACCTTGCAAAAAAATGGTTGCACCACCTTGAAAAAGCATTGGTCGCATGATCGCATGAACTCAAAAAGCCTCATGCGATCATGCAACCAACCTCTTAGAACCTATCTCTTCTTTGCACATGTCAACCGAATCCAATGCTGGTGAAAACCCCTGCAGAAGACTTCAAATTTCGGCCCCAACGGTTACCATTTCTTCTTTTAAAACTCAGTTGTTGATCACATTTCTCCTGGCATGTTGAACGATCTAGATCATCCCCAAAATAGTCCCAAGCCCCTATGAAATGTCAAAGTCCACATCCCCAGTCAAGAGCCAATTGGAAGCGAGCATGTCAGTATCCATGCAAACTTAACATTAAGTTAACCCCGGGTTTGTTTACACTTTAGTCGCAGAGTCGCTTAACCTTTCCTTAGCCCCGGCCAGATCTAGTGACCACGCAAAAACTCTAACTGTGCAACCACGCATTCACAAACTGAGATTCCAATTAGATGGCAGGTGCAAGATCTCATACCCTTCAAATATTCTTTCCGATCATGCATCAGCCGTAGATCCTATTAGAACTAGGACCCCACCAAACACACGTGTCTACTCGCAAATCCCCATCAGCATATGACAACCAATAGAAGATGAGCATATCAGCAAGAAAGGACCCACCATCAGAGCTTCAATAATAAAGCAAGATCGACGGTTGTCACATGATCGCGAGGCACAAGAATATTCCATTAGACCATGCACCAGTCGTAGATCTTACTTTATCTTTAATCGCATAGCTGAGACCGCCAAACATCTAGACACTTAGCGACTAAAGGAAAGATAACCGCCCACTAGGACGCAGGATGCTAAGGACTTAACCACGAGAAATGAGAGATTGCACGAACACACAGTCGCAAGATCACTAAATAAAATTAACCGCCAGGCCCAAGCATGACGTTAACCTTTTAACTTAACCCAATCATATCTAGAGACTAAGCGACAAAGGGATTCACTAAATCTCATAATCCTTTTGTTAACTAGTGTTAAACCCTAAGAACTCATGACTAAAGCAATCTCCAAGTCACTAAATAACCTTCCTTACCTCTGGGTCTATCTGGCGACTACAAGAAATCCTCCAACTACGCAACCGCACAAAGCCTACCAATGCTGGGCCCACTAATAGGTGTCATCCTGTCGCATGATCACAAGGGCAAGGAATATTCCTTGCAAACATGTGACAACTGTAAGAGTTTTGAGAAAAGCCAGCCACTGGGCCCCACCAGGTCGAAGTTGCGCACTTATGAAATGAATGCCGCTAGAGGAAGAAGTCCGAAACATAGAAGGGGTCAAAAACACAGAGGATTTTCAAGCAAAGGTTGAAAACACACTGAGATTTCAGACCAAAAGTTAGAAACAGCCTGAGCCTTCATAGAGAAGGTCGAAAACACACTGGGTTTTTGACACTTGAGCAGTTCTTTGGAAAAAATAGGACCGTGGCCAAAAATGAACGACAGGGAAATTTTGGGCAACAATTTTGGTGACCTCTGTAGGATGTCAGCCTACTAGACATTTAGACCAGTTGCCTTGAAGTGATCCATTGGGCATAGGAGTCATTTCTCGAGCACAAAAACTTTTGACAAGAAGAGGGACAAAAAACTGAACCAGGAAGACAAACCTGTGCACGAGCACTTCTTGGAAAATAGGGGAAAATCTAAACTAGAAAGCTAGAAGAAAGCAAGAAAAGTATTTACAAGAATTTACAAGAAGGACCTACAAAGAGGGATTAACCTCAAAGCAAGGCTTCAAGTGGAAACCATTCATTGAGATTGGCAGGGCAGATCCTTCAAAGTTTGAAAGTTGAAAAGTGTTAGATCCTCTGCATTCTATTATAACAAATGGTCCACCCCAAAAGGAATCAAACTTTGTGTGCTTGCCAGGTTTTGACCTGAACTCATCCCATTTGAGAACTACATCTCCAACCTTGAAGTTTCTGACCCTGGCTCTTTTATCAAAGCTTCTCTTTGTTTGACTCTGATGGAATGCCATATCTTGCATTAATTTATCTCTGATCTCTTCTAGCTCCATCAACTGGGCATATTTGATTTGCATAGGATCACTCTCTTGAAACAAGGCATACTAAGTGGCCAAGTCCAAAGCTATTAATTCAGTTGAAATAGATAACTTAGCCTCTCTACCATACACCAACATGTATGGGGAATTACCAATGATTTTCTTTGAAGTAACTCTATCTAGCCACAAGGCAGATCTCAATTTGGTATGCCAGTCCCTTTGACTATCTTGTAGGGTCTTTTTGATTATTCTAATCAGATTCTTATTTGTTAATTTTGCCAAACCATTCCCCTAAGGATAGTAATTGGAACTTGTATTCAAATAGATGCCCTTCTTGACTGCCCACTCTGAGACCTTGAGGCCTGTAAATGCTAATGCATTGTCTGAAACTATAGAATCTGGAAACCCAAATCTATGAATGATGTCATCATAAAAACTTAAAACAACACTCTCATTAGCTTCTTTTAAAGCAACTACCTCTGTCCACCTAGTGAAATAATCGGTTGCAGTGATTATCCACTTGTGTCCTGCACTAGATGAAGGGTTAATCGTGCCAATGAAATCTATACCCCACTTCATGTAGGGCTGCTCTATTTTGACCGGCTGTAGGGGCAGAGTTGCAAATCTTTCTTTCCCTGCAAAAATAGCACATTTGACACATTTTCTAACATAATCATGACTATCTTTGAAGATAGATGGCCAATAGTATCTAGCCCTCATGATCTTAAAAGTTGTAGTCCTAGGATAGAAATGGCCACCAGAAGCTCCATCATGAAACTCCAATAAGACATCTGCAACCCTTTCTGAATCTATGCATCTTAGAAGGACACCATTGTGATCCTTTCTGAAAAGAATTTCATCTATCAGCACAAAAGGAATAGATTGTAACCTGTAATACCTCCTTTTTGCTGAATCTAGGCCTACAGGACATTGTCCTGTCTTCAAATAATTGATCATATTAGGCAACCAGCTAGTCGCCTCAGCTTGCTCTCCTATAGAATGTGCCACCATAGATGCATCTATGTATTCCAATTTCTTTGAGCTTCCATCTTCTGCCAGATGCTCACAAAGACCTCTTCCTCTAACCAGCTTGGTATTCTGAATATCTATGTCATATTCCATCACCTTAGTGATCCAACCAGCTCTTTTTTCATTTAGGTCCTTAGAAAGAAAAAATTCTTTGACACTTGGATGAGTAACCATCAAATGCACCTTGCTATGGGTCAACAAATGTCTGAATTTTTTGAGGCTCTTTACCACAGCAAGAACATGTTTTTCTACAAAAGAGTATCTTTGTTCATACTCTTCTAAACCCTTGCTAAAGAAAGCAATGGGCTGCTCCAATCCTTTAGCATTTTCTTGAGTCAACATCACAGATATAGCATCATGACCCCCATAAGCATAAAGGATAAAATCCTTACTAAAATTCGGGTTTAGGAGAGCAGGAGCTTCTGTTAAGGCTTCTTTAATAGCTTGGAAGTTAACTTTTCCTTCTTTGGTCCTACTGAAGGCTGAACCTTTCCTCAACATGGCTGTCAAAGGCTTGAGTAACTCTACAATGTTAGGCAAGAATCTCCTAACAAAGTTAATCTTTCCTATGAAAGATTGGAGTCCTTTCTTGTGATGTGGTAATGGTAGTTCTAAGATGGCTGCAATTCTCTTAGGATCCACTATAATTCCCTCTTTGGATACTACATATCCCAATAGTTTTCCTTCATGAACTGCAAACACACATTTCTTGGGATTAAGGGATATCCCAAATTCTCTGCATCTTTCAAAAATTCACCTCAAATGCCTGATGTGGTCTACTGCATGCTTTGAGTAGACAGTTATGTCATCCAGGCAGACTAGCACAAATTTGTACATGAGGCCCTTAAAGGCCATGTCCATTGCCTTTAGAAATGTAGCACCTGCATTTGACAAACCAAAGGGCATCTTCTGATATGCCATGGTTCCCCACTTGGTTGTAAATGCAGTCTTATATTGATCCTCTTCTTTCACTAAGATTTGATTGTATCCTGAATAACCATCCAACAATGAGAATCTCTCAGATCCAGAGACACATTGCAGAATTTGTTCCATAGAGGGTAGTCGATGGCAGTCTTTTAATGAGGCTCTATTCAAATCCCTAAAATCAACGCATAACCTCAACTCCCCATTCTTCTTCCTGATAGGAACAAGGTTGGAAACCCAACTAGTATGTTTGATGGGGTAGATGATGCCACTTTCTATTAGTTTGAGTACTTCCTTATGCATAAGTGGTTCAAGCTTGGGATTAACAAGCCTTTTCTTTTGCCTTACTGGTTTAGCATTAGGCTCCAATTCAATAGTGTGCTGAGTAAGGGTAGGATCAAAACCCTTGAGGTCTCCATACCCCTATGCAAAAACATCACTAAATTCTCTGAATAATTTAGTGTAAGCTTTCTTTTTTGAATTAGTGTTTACTTTTCCAAATTGTAGGCTCTTACCTGGCTCCAACTGTAATTGAGCACAATGTTCCTATTGGACTACTAGGCCAGATTTATTTTTCTTGACTTCATCATCCTTGTTGAAGATAGTCTCTAAGGTGACAAGACCTTTAGGCATCTTATTAGATCTAAGTTGTATCACTTGATCACCATAGCTCTGTGATAATCTCTTTTGATTGTGCCTTGAAAAGACATCTTCAAACAAGAACTGCAGAATTTCTTCATCATTGTCAAACACTTGCCAACTAATATTATTATCTAGAATTGAAGGTCTGACAATAATCTTGATGTGTTGCTGATCTACCTCTTTTGAAATGCTATTGGGGATGTCAAACTGAGATCCAATAGCAGCTAACCTATTAGCATTTTGATTTAATTTTCTAGGGATAGCAACGATATTGAAAGCATGGAAATCTTCAATTGCATCCCAAACTCTATGTTTGTATGCTTTCATGACATCATTTTTGGTTGCACTCATCCCTCTTACTTGGCTAACAACAAGTTCATTGTCACCATATACTTTTAACACTTTAAGCCCTCTTTTTCTAGCCCATTCTAGTCCATTAACCAAACTTTCATACTTTGCAGTGTTGCTGGTGCAGGAAAAATTGAACCTAAAGGTAGTATAATACCTTTCTCCTTTTGGGGACACCAGCATAGCACCTCCACCAGAACCATGTCTACTTCTAGCTCCATCAAAAAATAGCTCCCAGACTTGACTATCCCGATCATCTGATTTAGTGTATTCTTTGAGAAGGCTTGGTTCTATGGCTCCACTTTCTTGAATCAGATAACTCCCCAAACCAAAATCCCAAACAAGACTCTCTTGGATCTTTGAGGTTCTTTCATCTAGGAGAATATCGGGGATACTCTCTATTTTGGTGCTTGCTTCACTAATGGTTGGAAAATCATTGTCATCAAATATAGGATAATTAGTATTGATGGAATTGGGCACATATGGATCTATATGATGTATTGCTAAGGCTTCTGATTTAATGGTGACTTTGGTACCATACCTTGCAGGAAAGAGCATGTGAGACCAGTCGAAAGAAAGATAACCTCCTATCTTGGCTGTGAACTCTCTTGAGAGACATATGGAAAACAATGCAAGGAGATCTATGATATATATGTCAAGGAGAATGGAAAAATTAGGACTAGCATGGAGAATTAGAATGGTATCCTTGGCCACACCTATAGTACTAACTAAGGATCCATCAAGTTGTGTAACCTTCTTTTGGAAGGGTTCATATTTAAGTCCTAATTGATCAGCCACTTTCTTGGGCATTACAGTGCTAGTAGCTCCACTATCTACCATACAATTATGCACTAAAGATTTCCCAATAATTAAAGATACGTAAAACGGAGGTGGCTTTAAATTCATACCTTGCACGGTATTGGCCTTGGAGTTGCTAGTTGGAGTCTCCTTTTCTTGATCAGTGTTGACCAACATTGATTTTGCAGTTTCTTTTGCAGGTTGAGGATTTACTGCCTCTCTCATGGCCTTCTCCAAGATTTCAAGTTGTCCTAGAATAGACAAAGAGTCCCACATAGACATGGTGACATTCACCTTCTTCATGCTGTCTACAATATTATAAGGTGCCACAGTGTGTACACTTTGTTGTGCTTTTACTATGATGGGTTCTGCCTCTTTTGGAACTTGGCCTTCTTTGCTTGTGAGGACAGGGGCCTCCTTGGATGTGATAGGGGCAACTTGTTGCAGTGGCTCTACAGATGTAGTGGCCTTAGTACCAGAATCTTCTCTCTTCATGTCTTGGGCTCTCCTCTTTCCTCTGGTGTAGGCAACAAAAGCAGCTTCATCATTGACTCCATTGAAATCTGGTTGCTCCCAATTGAAAAGAGCAGTCTCATTCTCTTGTGTTTCTTGTTGAGGAGTTGTCCCACTAGAAGGAGCTTCTATCTGAGCTTGTGAAGCATTTTGAACCATTAGTGCTTGGTTCATCCATCCATTAGAACACGTAGCCTGATTGTGAGGCTGATTGCAAGGGAAACACCATTCATTATCCATGGCCATATTATTTTGACTAG
Source organism: Chamaecyparis obtusa (assembly GCA_027943335.1). Lineage (NCBI taxonomy): Eukaryota > Viridiplantae > Streptophyta > Pinopsida > Cupressales > Cupressaceae > Chamaecyparis > Chamaecyparis obtusa. The sequence goes on from BSBK01009121.1 coordinate 196,215, forward strand.
GAACCATATCCCTGACTAGATTTATAGAATTAAGAGGTGCAGGGTTATATGATTGGAATGGTCTTTGATTAAAATTTTGTCTTTACCCTTGATAGCCTCCTTGGTATGGTGGCCTATTTTGTTGATAAGGTGGTCTCTGATTTTGGTATTGCTGATTAGGACTTTGGCCTTGTGATTTGAAAGGTGGCCTGATGCCTTGGTTTTGTTTCTTCAAGTTTGTGACCTCTTTGGTTAGAGTCTGTAGTAAGTTTGCCATTTCTTGTATACTAGTTTGCTGACTACTCTTCACCTCTTGCAACTCTTGGGAGAAATTTGTTGCAGCATGTTCCTGACCACTGGTACTAGCTTGAGGTGCTAAAATTGTGGGAATAGTGGTAAATGGGGGTACTTGTGTAGGTGCAATGGGCTGAAGACTAGGGAAGATAGGCATGGGAGGTCTTCTCTATATCATGCCTACTTGGATCAAACAATTTTCAACTCTGACAACAGTGTCAAAGGCCTGGGGTAAAGTGGTACCACCCATAGACTGGATCATGATAGAGATTTGTTTATTTAGACTTTGCAAGTACTACAGGAAGGCATGGTTAGCTGATGGCCTTACAGAGACTAGGATTCTATTCCATGTTTTAAGGAATCTACTATTATAATCTATCATTTTCTCTTGAGGGTCTCTCTTTATAGTTGTTAATTTCTCAACTAGAGATAAATTATCTGATTTATCCTCAAAATGCTTCTTTAATGCATCCCCTAATTCATCCCATGAAGTAATAGAACCAACAGTTAAAGTTCTAAACAACTCTAGAGCCTTACCTTTCAAAGATGCTGCTAATAATTTGGTGGCCACATCCTCTTGAGTAATATTGTGTATGCTGCAAATGGTGGTCACATCTCTTATGTGCTCAAAGGCTATTGTCTGTCCCTCCCCTGTGAAATCAAATATACTTTTTAATGCCATCAAGGGAACATCATGATGCACTACAAAATTTAATGGGCTCCCCTGATTGAAAGGTGCAAAGGCAAAATTTCTAGCCATTGTAGGAGGTGTAACCTGAAGATCAACAACTATATGAGTTGTATTTGCTAGATTTAGATCTTCTTCTTCTTCTAGATTTTCGGTCAAGATCTACCTCTTCTTCTAAAATGAAAGAGGAAAGGTCTCCTCTCTAAAGTATCTGGAGGTGTAGATTGGACTCTTCTTGCAGGAGATCTTCTCTAGGTTAACCTACCTTTGTAGCTTCTTTTCAAGGGCAACTCTAAAAATTTAGTAGGCTTTGAACTTCTAGTCTCGATCCTTCTCATAAACCTTAAATAAGGTTGGCCTGAATCTTTAAAACCAGTGGAGTCACCAGATATACTTGATAGAACAACCTCTAAAGGTCTGTATTATGCAATCTCTATATCAAAGATGATACAATCTTCAACAAATGAACTTCTTTACTGTCCCACCGGGCGTGCCAAAACTGTTATACACTAAATTTGCACCTCTAATCTCAAGCTCTCATAGTCTTGATAATCCAGTATAACATGGGACTCATCTCAAGGTTGTGGGACCTTTTGCTAACCGAGATGAGACCTCTAGATTCTAGGCTGGTTCCTCTTGGATAATCACTGTGATTTTCTCTTAACATGAAATGTAAAACTTTGAGGGAAAGGGATAGAAGGAGTGCATGGAAGGGGAAATGACTGAAAGCAAATCTATCCTATTAGGTGATGCACCCAAAACTAGGGTATGAATTGCAGTATGAGGAATGAAACCAGTGAAAGACTTAGGTCTAGGAGATCACAACTTACTGAATAGGTTGGGTTAAGTATTTCATAAGAGGGCCTAAAAATTAGACACAACCTATGACCTGCAAGCAGACATTCTCTTCAGAAAAAGGGGCACAGGAATGAGACAGAATGACAAGGGCTGAAGAATACCCACAAACTCACTTAGATCAGATCAGACACAATAGTGCACATTCAAACTGAAAGTAAGAGGAATCAGGGAAACCAAGAATCACTGAAAGCATTCATAAACTTCAATCCAATAAGAGATAATGCAAATAGGGAAAACACAAGGACATGAAAGACTGTCACAAAATGCCTCTGCAATGCTTGTATTATCAATGGGAATTTTACAACTGTAGAAAGCCAAAGGGGCAAAACTACCACAAATTGCTCTCTGAGAAAGAAAACTCTTTCCTTTTACAATTGGCCAATTCTCCCTTACTACAGGCTCCAAAAAATGAATATATACATCCCCTGCATGCAGGCAGGAATAAAATTTTTTTAGGGCTACATAAATATGCATTATAATAATCAACCCTAAAATAGTCATTTCTGATCATAAATGTGTTCTGTAAATATCATGGCCGATCAGATATTTCTCCCTTTGCATGTCTATTCTTGCACTTGATCATGCCTACCAACAAAAAACCTCATCCATCTACCTCTCTGCAAGCCCACTCAGCCATAAAGGCCTTAAATTTGATTAGATACTGGAAAGGACTCAAAACGGTGCCCAGACCTCCTTCATCAACTCTGCAACCTGCAACCACCCTGACAACATCAATTTCTTGAGCTACCTGTGCCTGCAACATTCATCTTGGAAGAAACCCTGAAAAAAATGGTTGCACCACCTTGAAAAAGCATTGGTTGCATGATCGCATGAACTCAAAAAGCCTCATGCAATCATGCAACCAGCCTCTTAGAAGCTGTCTCTGCTTTTCACACGTCAACCGGATCCAACGCTGGTGAAAACCCCTACAGAAGACTTCAAATTTGGGCCCCAACGGTTACCATTTCTTCTTTTAAAACTCAGCTATTGATCACATTTCTCCTGGTAGATCAGATGATCTGGATCATCCCCAAAATAGTCGCAAGCCCCTATGAAATGTCAAAGTCCACATCACTAGTCAAAAGCCAATTGGAAGCGAGCATACTGACATGTCAGCATCCATGCAAACTTAACATTAAGTTAACCTCGGGTACATTTTCACTTTAGTCACAGAGTCGCTTAACCTTTCCTTAACCCCGGCCAGATCCAGCAACCACGCGAAAACTCTAATTGCGCATCTACAAACTAAGATTCCAATCAGACAGTGGGAGCAAGATCTCATACCCTTCAAATATTATTTCCGATCATGCGCCAGTCATAAATCCTATTAGAACTAGGACCCAACCAAACACACGTGTCTACTTGCAAATCCCCATCAGCATACGACAACCAATAGAAGATGAGCATATCAGCAAGAAAGGACCCACCATCAGAGCCTCAATAATAAAGCAAGATCGACGGTTGTTGCATGATTGCGAGGCATAAGAATATTCCATCAGATCATGCGCCAACTGTAGATCTTACTTTATCTTTAATCGCATAGCCGAGACAGCCAAACATATAGAGACTTAGTGACTAAAGGAAAGATAACCGCCCGCCAGGTCACAGGATGCTCAGGACTTAACCACTAGAAATGAGAGATTGCGCGAACACACAAATGCAAGATCGCTGAATAAAATTAACTGCCAGGCCCAAGCATGACTTTAACCTTTTAACTTAACCCAATCATATCTAGAGACTAAGCGACAAAGGGATTCACTAAATCTCATAATCCTTTTGTTAACTAGTGTTAAACCCTGAGAACCCGCAACTAAAGCAATCTCCAAGTCACTGAATAACCTTCCTTACCTCTAGGTCTATCTGGCGACTGCGAGAGATCGTCCAACTGCGCAACCGCGCAAAGCCTACCAACCCCGGGCCCACTAATAGGTGTCATCCTATCGCATGATCGCAAGGGCAAGGAATATTCCTTGTGAACACGCGACAACCATAAGAGTTTTGAGAAAAGCTAGCCATGGGGCCCCACCAGGTCAGAGTTGCGCACTTATGAAATGAATGCCGCCAGAGGAAGAAGTCTGAAACATAGAAGGGGTCGAAAACACAAAGGGTTTTCGAGTGAAGGTCGAAAACACACTGAGCTTTCGGACCAAAAGGTAGAAACATCCTGAGCCTTCATAGAGAAGGTCGAAAAAACACTGGGTTTTTGACACCTGAGTAGTTCTTTGAAAAAAATAGGACCCTGGCAAAAAATGAATGACAAGGAAATTTTGGGCAACACGTAGCAACCTGGGACTTTCCTGGAAGAAGGTTAGATCTTCTACAATAGAAAAATTTCTCCTGAACAACATGATTAATTTTTTCAAAGATGATTTTGGGAGGAGAGGAGCAATCATGAAAAAATGCGATTGTGATGCTCCTTCCAGATTCCCCAATAAAGATGAGGAAGAATCCAGGTACAAAATAACCAAAAATCTTGATTAAACCTTTCTAAAGCCCATTGGGAAAATAGATCACTAAAGGACAGGGGAAAACACCAAGAAAGATTCAGGACCGAGAAAAGGAGTTGTCAAATTTGACTTACATAGGAGCAGTGAATGAATAGGTGTTCCACCAATTCCTCTTGACATTTGCAAAGAACATGCTTGTTTACAAAATGGAACCCATGCTTGATGAGATTATCCAAAGTGAGGATACAGTTCTAGAGTAGGAGCCAAAATAAAACATTGATTTTGTAAATGAGGCCAGGAATCCAAGCTTTGGCCCATAGTGGTTTCAGATCATGGGTTTTAGTGGTCTACAAAGAATAAGTAGAAGCCACAGTGTAGGAACCATTTGAAGAGTCCTCCTAGATAATCTTATCCTAGTTGGGTGAGAGAGTAACCACATTAATATGATAAAGTTTAAATTATAATATATTTGCATTGATTAAATAGTTCAATTAAAGAGCCAATTATAAAATAACACATTCATTTTTATAAAGACTTAGTAATTCACCAACTTCTAAAATAGTTTTGTACTAGATCTAATTTATAAAATGCTTTCATATTTCTCGAAAAAGTGCTCTTATGGCTAAAAATTTTTAGCCAATGAAGTGATAGAAAATTAATTTTGTAAATATGTTTTGTTAAAAAAATTGCAACTATACTTTAGTTAAGATACAAATTTTTGAAATAAGAGAAACTATATTGCATTTGATTTGTTAAAAAATAAATTATTAATAACTAGTTAAGTTAGGTGGATGCCTATAGTTCTAGGCCTATATATAATAAAATATAATCTATTATTTATTATATTGTATTAAAATAAAGATAATATAGTAATAAAATAATATCAAATATTGTATTGTTTTCCCTATAATAATAAAAAATTATAAAACAATTGATATAATGATAAAGAAGAAAAATAAGATAATCTAATAATAAAATAATATTAATTATAATATGGACTAATAATATTTTGTATGCTTTTCCATTTAGATTTTGATAAATAAAAATTATTTGACGTAAAAACTAATTTTATTTTCTATTAAATATAAAGCATGCTCATTACATCAAAATTCTAGAAAAAAAGAACTGAAGCGGAATAGAATCTGTGAAATCTAAACTAGATGCGACTACGAGAGTGCTCATCTTAAACTGTTCAATATAAGACTGATTTCGTTTATTTATATCAAATGACAGATCATATACATTACATATCAACTAATTTTTAAAAGTGAATCATTCGATATCTTTGGGCTACTAGGCTTCCCATGGAAGCGGACCTTCTGAGCATCTGAATATGGTAATTTATGGGACAACAACCACCAATAAACAACATCAATAACAAGCTCATGGGTAGCTATTTCAGATTGTGCCTTCTCTTTGTTCTTCATATTCTAATGTATAATTCTCAAGAGTAATCTTGAACATGGTTCTTTCTTTTGATCTTATGGTCAAAGTATATCCATGTGAGACTTCACCGGCCTTTCAAACTTATCTTTTGAAATTCTCATGCTAATAGTGACTTTCCATTCAATATCAGATCAAATGAGTCTCCTCGGAGACTCGGTAAGGGTTCTATCTCGACCATTTAAAATCTCAATATAGCCAAAGAAACTCACAAGAAAGAATAGCTAAAAAGAGCTTAGTATTTTTCCTGAGATAATAAACTTTCCACCAAATGATATCAACGAGACACGTAAAGAGATCAAACTTAATGCCAAGTAGTTACCAAATTTATTTTGCAAACAAATAGTTAAAGAAATATGCTTAACATTTTTAGGTGTGCTACAAAGAGGACAAATGATGAGATCACCATCAAGTTTAGTAATGGGAAGTTTGACCAGCACTAAAGACCAATGAAGAATTTATTTTTAGTTGCAAGGGGGCTAGACCAGAGACTAGAGCACATTTTTTTCCATATAGATGAGTCAAAGTTCTTTTTCAAAGAGGACAAAAGATGAGAGATTTAATATATATGTTATCTGCAAGAAGGGAGTAAATAGCCTTGGCCTTAATAGGAGGGAGAGGCATTCCATCTAGCCACAATAATTTGGAAAACCGTTCTCCATAGTAAAATAGGGTCTCGGAAGGTAAAGGGTTGAGAAAGAAAGCTTAAGGATAGTGTAAGTTCACTATAGAGAGGGGGGCATAACATACTTCTGAGAAAGATCCTGCCAATAAAACAATTATCCATATTTGATAATATCGTTAAAGGTTATCAGACCTTTATTAGCCCACAATTTATAAAAGCATCACTATATAAGGGCTAGTGGGTTGTCATTGTGTTGCAGATTCCACCATACCAACCTTTCTTCACAAATTTATCCTTTTCCATCTATAATATTGTTTCATAAGTAATTTTGTTTCATAGACAACAAATTTATATAAATTATTATTTATGTTTAAAAATAAAAGAAAATATACTTTTTTTTATGAAATATTATAAATTAAACTAATATATCTTATTATGGACATTTCAAATTTTTTTTTTTATTAACTATAAAGGTTTCAAAAAATTTACAATGAAGAGTACATAAAGAGGCCAAGCCTTAATCCAAGAACATTAGAGTGGTAACAAAATTAATTACAATACATGTTCAAAAGGAACAACAAAAAGAAGAATTGAAGCTTAATGAAGAATATCCTCATGGGATTCAACCTAGATAGTCCAAGCCAAAGGGCCTTCCATCCAAATAATGCTCTTCTTCTCTTGGATTTTGGCCAGCATGATGATTTGGTATTTTAAATTATTCTCTTTAATTTAATAATTTATATATAATTAAAAAATAATTTTTTAAAAAAAAATGTGATATAAAATAATTAAATATAAAAAGACTCAACAAACAGGGAAGCAAAAACCCAATCAAAAAATGCAGAAAAAAAGTCCTATATACATATAAATTTGTGTGCTTATGTATATGTGCATATTCAAATGTACATAAGATAAACAAGAAGTATTATACCAAAGCTAGAAATTAATATACATAAGAAAATATGAATATGTATGTATTTATGTCTATATACATATATTATAGTATACAAATTCTTGTATTAAGTTTGACAATCATTTACATATCAAAAGAGTAATATTAATTATAAACATAATATTTCCAAAATAAATTTGATAAGAAAATTATAACATTAACTCTCTATCATAGACATACAACCTTTTATATCAAACTTGGAAATTATTTTCAAATCAAAAGAGTATTACTAATTATAAACATAATATCTCTAAAATAAAGAAAAATAAAGAATAAAACTTAAACCAAAAAAATATTTTTTAATATCTACTAATAATTTCAAAAAATATTTTAAATTTAAAAAAAAATTTATTATTTTTTAGAAATTTCTTTAGATCAAGTATTGAAGATATGTATAATAGTATTTAATTTCAAGATTAAATATAATTTTAATTTTAAAATTAAATCAGGGTAAAATATTAAGTATAAAAATATAATTATTAATTTTGATAGAGAGAATGTATGGCATTGTCTTATTATGCTATTACATGTATCCTACATTTTTTAAATAATAAGACAATATCATTTGTCTAGAAACCAGTACATGACTCACATTCATAGCCCAAATCTCTAACAACTTTCAATTCAAGTCAAATAATAGCTATAATTGAACATATGAATATATTTTCTTGGGAGTAAAGACACTTAACATCAAATACCATTGCTACAAATAAGAACATTCAAGTAGAAAATAGAATTATCCACTGTATAATGTACATCTCTCAACTAGTTCTAACAACTTTCAATTCAAGTCAGATAACAACTGTAATTGAACATATGAATATATTTTCTTGGGAGTAAAGAGAATTAACATCAAATACCACCGCTACAAATAAGAACATTCAAGTAGAAAATAGAATTATTCACTGTAGCATGTACATCTCTCAACTAGTTCATGAAATCCTCTCTTGATATCTCAAAGAATAATGAACCAAAATTTAATATAAATGGTAAAGAATACATATAGAAAATATTGAAATAAAAAAAAAAAAAATTTAACCAAAGAAAAATTATTTAAATAAGTGATTATAATTTTTTTATTCCTTTATATTAAATATAAATAATGATAATTTTTTTCTCTTATTTTATTATTTATGTAGTGACAAGTATTGCAATTTGTAATTGTGTCAGCATTGATCTAAAATGTACTAAGAAATCATCAACATGGAAATATTCAATAACTTGAATTCACTTCACTTCTTGTTTGAGGTAAAAGGCATAAAAGCCTAAAAATTTTATAATCACTTGCATGGATGATGTTTTGGGTTGTCAAGGATTTGTAAAAGTATGAGGTTAGTACCCCAACACAAACACTTAAACTCTTAGACCTGTGTTCAGTGGTTAGTACTTCTCTCAAATGGTCTCCAACAATGAATTTCACAAACAACTTTGATGGTAATGATACAAAATAGAAAATTTATTGCCACGTCAGTTTGGTGTAGCATCAAGTCATCTGTTCAACTTGATCACTTGTAATAGCTAATCACTCACTTGACATTTTAGATCATGATGTCAAAGGAATATCCTATATGATGTAAGGCCACAATTGCATCACTCTTCTTGCACAAGCCTTTATTAGCTCTAGTGTTAAGAGAAATATCCAGAAGATATGCAAACTAGAAGTGTATTATTGTCATATTTTTGCACATTTTGGAAGCCTAATTACTAGATGAGCTACTGTACTGTAGTTTGTGTTATTAGTGGTCTTGTTTAATATTTGTGTTCATTTCATTGCAAAATACTTGAACATGGAAAAGAAATGAATTGCATCTACATCTACACATACATCTATCTGTGGCATTTATACTGTTCAAAGAAGCAAGAAACTAAAAAGAAAAGCATCTATCTATGCTCACACATGCCATGAGCATAGCCTTTACCAGAATTAAATGGATGAGTGCATATATACATAAAGAAATAATTGATATGGGGGTACCAGACATTACTTGGTATTGAGGTCTGGATCCGGTCCTATCCAGCAAGCTCCTGAGATCCAAAACCTGCAAGAAGTGAAGAAGAGGAGATGGGTTAGATCCAATGGATCTATGCAATGGCTGGTATCACAACATCATAGAATGCATACATACACTCAGCCATGCACCTCTAACAAAGGTTGTGCTCAGGGAATGTGCATGAGAATCATCCAAAGAACCAAAAGAGGCATCATTTTTTCATTGACGTGCTTGTTTCATGTGCAGATACAGGAGAGCTGATCCATTAATGATTTCATGAATGATCTGGGCCCTTGATGCAGATAATGATAGAGAAACCTCTGGTTCTCTATCTGTTATCCCATCAAGGGCCAAGAACACACACAGTGTGTACAAATAGGGAACATTTCAGATGATCCAGCATCAATTAGGCTATGATAAAAGAATAACAAAGAGCTACATGGCATCAAGTTGAATAGAGCTAATGACACAGTACACAGATCTATGAAAGAGATAGGACACTCTACTGCATAGGTGTTCACATGACATTCATCATCAACATGATTAAGGGCACACAAATTCCATATGTTTAGAAAGTACAACATAAAGGTGTTTCAAAATGCATTAATTTTATAGTATAATGTACTTCAAATCTACATTCTATGCATATGTTGTGGCATGATTATGTTAATTTGCATTGTGGAACAAATACATGGGTTTCATTTATGAATCAGTGATGTTTCTTTCTATGATAGCATGTCATCAAGGAATAGTAATGCACAGTGGCCCAAATAAGGAAGCCCAACATATCATGATGCCATAATAGACATACTTGGTGCAAATATAATATAATATTACCAGGGCACACATATTATATCTCAGTAGATAAAATATAGAAGGGCTCATTTCATACAGAGGATGTACATTCTACATGGTATCATCATTACTGTAGCACTCAATATGCAGGCATGCAATGAAATGGGGCACCATGGAGTTCATACAACAAGAGGTGACAAGATGTTACATCATGGTATAGCATTGAACAGTGGCAATTGTATAAACATCAAGCATGTGTCATAGATGACATCTCAACATTGATATATAGAAAAGTCAAGAAGGGCATCAATTCAGAATGTGAAATGCAACATAACATGTTTTGAGGCACTGACAATAGAGCACTGGCACGGGGACATTCAAGCAAATGAAGCAATATCAGTGAGTTTCCAACCAAGGTACAAACAGTGGTCATTCATGTTTTCGGCCCCAGCATAACAGTAGATGAAAAGCAATCACAGTATATAGCATGGTATGATACAATACCCAAATACATGGTGAGCTTAGGTCTTTGGGCATTCAATACATATGGAGGAACAACATTAAGCCACAGTTCTTTTGAAACATTGCAAATTCAATACACCAAAATGGGAGCAAACAGTGCCCTAGCTTTATAGCTTTCGGGTTTCTATGTTATAGCAAGATCATGTTACAATAGTGATACATCTTCACCAATGCCCTAGCTTTATAGCTTTTGGGCTATATGGTTAGCAAATTTCGTGAATGCCATATTCATATCCTCGAATATGCATTCACGAGGATACATGCCATCTTTGAGAGTGGAATGAAACATGAATAAAAATAGTGCTTTCAGCATAACAATACAGTCATTATAGAGGGTTTCCTTAACCTCTAATTGTCGTGAATGCCATATTCATATGTTTGAATATGCATTCACAAGGAGGCAATGCCACAGTATTATATTGCAAAGTTTACAACAATGCTAAAACAGAGATCATATACATACAATAAATACCACGCAAATAGTTCCCTCGAGTGTTGTGAGCTCGACATATCATGATGCCCTAATCGGCATTAACAAACAAACAACAGTGAATTCCCTAGCTTTCGGGCTATCTACAGAGAAATAAAATGATCAGTGTATCAACAGTGCCTAAGATGCTGTGATCTAACAAATCATAAGTAGAGATTCAATATGTAACAGTGCTGAGATGCAATTCATAATATCATGCCAAGAAGAATAGCAAAAACAATCAACATGCCAATAATACAGTGCCTTTCAAATATGCAGAGAGGGAAGATGAAACTGATCACAATGCCTACCTTGATCTTTTTATCAGTCATGAGGGTTTTTTGTTTCCTGATTCGAGCTTGAGTCCAGTTCAGTAGCTGAAGATGGAATTGGCAACTTGCCATTTGTCGGAGGTTAATCTTCACATAGCCACAGCCGAGAGTTGAAAATAATGAATGGCAATTGATTCATCTTTCTTTTTCTCCCCTTTTTTAGGGTCGAGTTCACATTAGCTTCATTCTAATGTTATATTTTCAAAGCTAATATGTGGAGATTATTATTTGAGCTATGACCTAGGGTTTCTAGGTTGAGGATTTATTTTAAAGGGCTTATTTTTAATTTGAATTAGGCTATTAATTGTTTCCTCCCCTTTTATATTGGGTTGAGGCTATTATAGTCTTATTTTTTATGCTAGGTGTCCTTGTATATGATGTGGATTTGGTCAAAATACAGATATTTTTAGACATTCTCCTCATTTTGATTTGAGTGTGTCTTGAATATACATTCAGAATCCACTCATATTTGATATAGTGGGGGGATTTATTTTATGTAAAGGTCATTGTTTTTCCATTGTAAGATGTCGGTAAGTGGTATTTTTATGAGCCCTTGTTAGATATCAGTTATAAAAACATGACTTAATGGGTGTAGTGGTCATCTCTGACTATCTATTTTTAGGTCCCACTTCCCTTGCCCCCTAGGAATCTAGGAGTTTGACTTTTAGACCATGATGCTACCTCATGGGTCCTATTTTGACTTTTTTTATTGTTAGGACATAGTGGAGTTTGATGGCAGATTCTAGGCCTTTGTTTTTATACCTCTCACTATTGATGATTGAGGTTAGCTCTTCACTTTTTCTCTTTGATATGAGTGTTGTAGCTCTGAGAGACACAATTGTACCTATTTCTTTTTAGCAATAAAAATTGATCCTTCTTGTTCTCCTATAATTCTGGGTTTTCTGTTGAAGCCATATGTGAGATTATTGTGATGATTCTATATCCTTAATCTGCATTTTGGATTCAAGTGGGTATTCAAGGATTTGTCTTAATTCAGTGGTGTGATTTGTGTATAATCAAGAATATTAGATTTGTGAAGATTCTTCCTTTTCTGGATTCTAAGTACCTTATTTCATCAGAAGTTAAGAAAGTAGGATTGAGTTGTGAATTAGATTTGAATTGTTGATAAAGTGAACTTATTTCCCAATTGTGGTTTCTCCTCAAATTCGGTGGATCACCTTCCTTTCATTTCAAGTTGCAGTTATTTATTTTCAAGCATTTTCTATCCTTTGTCCCTCCAAGTTTAGATAAGTTTCAAGTGATCCAAAGGGAAGCCGGCCCTTAATCCGGAGGTCTATTCTTGGATAGCTTACACATAGCCTGAGAATAGTCCCATGTTTCATAGGATTGCTGAGTTCATTACTTAGCAAAACAGGGTGCAATCCTTAGTGACAACATGTATCATATACACAATCTACAAATTCACACCAAACTACAAATTCGTACCCAATTACACATGATTATATGTAAGAGAATAATCTCTACACAATTAATTAATGCAATACATGAAAATATTCCTAAAAGAACAAATATGCATTCTCTAAAGAATTCCCATGACATGAGGGATGTTGCAAAATATTTACACTTTTGGAGTTTCAATGTAATATGGGAATGAAAATAAATTACAAATATTTTCAATACTTTAAAATGGAAGTGAAGTATATTATAGTAATGTACTATGCAATATGATATTTATATTAATCATCGAGAGTTCAAAGAGTATCAAAATACAATCAGAGACCCAAGGGCAACCAACAAGCCCAAGAGGTCAAACCAAAGTATCAAAAATCACATAATATAAAATATGAAGATATAAAATGTGAGGAAGCTCCCAAGAAAGATAGCTAAGTGAGAATATCATCCCGGTTTTCCAACCTTGTGGACCTTCCATCCAGATAACCTTCTTCTTTCCTAGAATTTGAGCGTACATGTCGAGCTTCTCATAAGGAGGAGTACCATTGTTTTTAATTTCTTTAATCAGATTATCAAGGGCTTTGTCAAAAGCACTTTTGTCTTCTATGATACTGGCCCATTCATATCCATGCTTCATTTCATATATGAATATTGAGGCGTGCCCATCTTCAAGAAATCTCAAGAGCTTATCACGTTCCAAGTTCATAATGTAGCAAACTTGCGAGGCAATCTTAAAATGGGTGAGTTTTCTATAAAACCCAGTAAGACTTCTATCAATGCCTTGAAATTTGGCTTCATTTCTAAACTTCCAAATGAACCAAAGAATGAGAGATGAAAGAATGTGCCAAAAAAGGTTAGCATCTTTTCTCAATCTTTGTATAAAACCAGTAACAATCTCAAAAGTATAAACATGTTTACCAATATAAATACTGAACATTAACCAAATTTCTTTAGCAAAATTGCAATCAAAAAATATATGCCTCATAGTTTCAGGGACTCTGCATATTGAACAAGTATCAAAACTAGTATGATGGTTTCTAACAGGAAGCCTATCAAGAAGAAGCTGCCATTTAAAACATTTAACTTTAGGAGGAATAGGAGACTTCCAAAAATTGTCAAAGGATTTTTGCCAATCAGTAGAACCGAGATTATAGTACCAAATCTTGTTAATATGATCAGTCACAGCAGTGTCATAGTTAAGAAACTTATATATGTCTTTGGCTTTAACTTTGGTAAGCAAAGATCCATCTCTCCATCTAAAAGAAAGATAACAATGGGAGTCCACATCAGTACTCCTGGGCAGATTTAAAGAAGCACAAGCATTCTTAATTAAATTATAAGTTCTAATTTGTGAATTAGGAAGGTTGTACATTCTGGATAGACTGTTCTAGCTAATAAGATTATTATGTTCCATGATATCCACAATGCATTTAATGCCCTTAGAGTTCCAGGATCTAGCAGACCATCCTTTAGTAAGAGCTAGAGGTTTGTCAGAGTTGGTAAGGTTCCACCAAATAGAACGCTCTCTATGAATAGAGTATTGATAATCAAAGCTATAATTGTCAATGAAACCTCTGACCATCTCCCAAGCCTTCCAAATGGATCTAAAGACCCAGGTCCCTTGAATGGAAATAGCAAAATAGCCAACAACCAAATCACAGAAAGGAAGACCTTTCCATGATTTGGCTTTTTTGGGAACCCCACATTGAATGTTATTTTTGATAAGGACCTTCCAAGGCTCATTACCCTCAAGGGCCTGGAATATCCATTTAGAAGCAAGGCAAATTCCTTGTAATCTCAGATCTTTCAATCCGAGACCACCAACTCTTTTATCCAGATGGCACCATTTCCAATTCACCATGTGAGCTTTTCTTTTTCCTTTACCATCCAACAAAGGAAATTACGAATGGCCTTTTGAATTTCAAAGATCTTATAGTTACTAAACATCCAAGCGGATGAGTAATATATGTTATAAGAAGATAAAACTTTTTGACACACTTGAACCCTTCCAGCAAGTGAGAGAGTCCTATGATTCCAACTATTAAGTTTATTCATAATCTTATTCTTAACCCACCCCCACATATCCTTGAGAGAGGGAGCAATAGAAAAGGGGATACCAAGGTACCTAACAATCTTGTGAGGTCCACCCCAAGAGTAAGAAAATTGATTAATCTAGTTAGGAGGAGACTCTTTCCAGCCAAGCATAATAGATTTAGGACTGGAAACCTGAGCTCCAAAGGCTTTCTCAGAGAGCTCAAAGAACAGGGATGTATCATCGGCAAATTGAATGTTTAAAAGTTTAGAATTATCAGGGAGGGTAACCCCATTGACTCTAGGAGAGAGGGAAACATCACAAAGAAGGTAAAATAGAGCATCAGAAGCTATGACAAAAAGGGAAAGAGCAAGGGGGCATCCTTGTCGAATAGAGTGAGAAAGAATAATAGGCTGTGAAAGATTACCATTAACTTCAATAAGAGCAGAGGCATCAACAAGAAAAATTTTAACATAACTATAGAAAACAGGAAGAAAACCGAAAGCTCTGAGCATTTTAACAATAAAATCCCATTCAAATCTATCATAAGCCTTTTCAAAATCAACAAGCAGCATAGCACTGTTCTGATTAGAAGTCTTAGCCCATTCCATAGTTTCCCAACTGGTGATTAAGTTTTCCAAAATGTATCTGCCCTTAATGAACCTAGTTTGAGTGGGGCAGATAAATTTAGGAAGAACTTTTTCAAGTCTGGTGGCAAGGACTTTAGCAAGAATTTTGTATGAAACATTAAGCAATGTAATAGGCCGACAATTCTATACAATATGATATTTAAAGAAATACAATTTAAATTATGAAATTGAATTTTTTACAAACATGAAAATTATGTTGAAACAAACCTTAGTAAATAATTATAAGATCACCAAAAATCTTCTTGACAAACTTTTTTTCTCCAACTTCTACAAAGTTTTGAATTTAACTATTTCATTAATTACATTACACAAAAGTTTAGTTTTAAGAAGTCTCACTAGTCGAAAGTCCTAACACAAAAAGTTGTAACATTAGATGAGATGGATCTTTAGAAATTTTCTATGAATCGATATTAAATTTTAAATTTTTTTTTTTCTAAATTTATAAGGTTTTAATTTAAATAATTTATTATTGTACTCAAATATCACAAAAAATCAATGTTTTAGGATGACCCAAGAAATTTTTGACTAAAAGCTACTAAAAATAGGATTTGATAAAACTAAATACCTTTGTTCAATTAATATTTTGGGCATTATGCAACCATTTTAACTTTGTTTTCTATATCATAGTATCTCATCCACTTAATTTAAAATTTGAAGCAGCTATAGAGTGGGTCAAACTTAAGAAGGGAGGGTGACACATTGTAACATGGAAATATATTACTTGAGAACATACATTACTAATGTAACAACTTAAAAATGTGTCTATGGTCTATTTAAAGAAATGTACCAAAAAATTTTATCATATGTCTTTCAAACCTTATATTAGTATTAGTATAAACTCTAAAATTAATTTTGTCTTATGAATACTTTGAACATTTTTCCACCATTGTGAAAATCTATTTTGCAAAACATGGTATCTTATCCACTTATTTCAAAATTTCAAGGGACACCTACAAATTGTTTAAAAGTTAGGAAGGGGAGGTAATTTACATATAGATTCTAACTTGATAATATATTAGTAAGTGAATGGTTAATAAGATTATGCATGTGCTATCAACATACACATAACAGTTCATCATATTTGTTTTAATTCTTATATTAGTAATAGGATAAAATTTCAAATGGAAATATAAATGGTTCAAACATAAGAAGTATTTCTAAATAAATACAACAATGGTATAACTTTTTAATAAGAAGAATTAAAAATAATGTGATTTTGGAAAATCATTGTCAATCCAATTGAAACTGATGGAGTGTAAAGCTTAAAACAACCTACTAGGATTGTGAAAGTCATGAAATGTCCGTTTTCTTATGTGTCCCTTTGCTTATGTAATGCATCTAATGTACAATTATAATCACTCTTAAACAATATTTGTTTGTATATAATGGTCATTTTCATTTAAAAAATGATTCATTTGTAATTTCTGAAAATCAAAAAATTTATATCTATGAAGAACTTTTAAACATTCATTATTATAGGTTAAAAAAAATCATTATTAGTACTTGTCTATATGGCATAATACTATTGTAATAAATTTTGGATTCTACTAGTTAACTAGTTATTAAAAAACAATGAACCAATGATAAGTAAGTTGTTTTCTTATTTTTCAAATTTATTTTATTATTCTAAAGTTTACATGTATGTTATTTAAGTTTTTAAATTCTAAAAATTATTTTTCCTCATTATGACTGCTTAATAAATTTGAGATGTTATACACGGATTTTTAGGAATGATTGTTTCTTTCTCCACTTTTTAAGTCATATTAACAAATGGTCTTGGAAATATTTTCTTTGTTGCCCATAAAAGAAATTGTTCTTTAATTTTTTTTTAAATAGTAAACATAGATATCTATATAATATCTATTTGATGTATTTTTAAAAAATAAAAGAATATAAGAGTATGTTATATTGTATTGTAGTTTATTTTAATTAATTTTTTTAAAATTAATTATATTTTTTAAATTCTAATTATATTAATTATTTTATTATTATTAAAATAATAGTTAATATCAACTTATATATTATTATTTTTTTATTTTTTTTATTTTAATATCAAATATATAAAGTTTAGTCAATTATATTACCTCTTTATTATTTAAAATATAATAATCATATTATATTATGAATTCATTCATTTATGGTATTTTTATTTTAAACTAAATTAAATATATATATATTAAAATTTTAATTAGTTGGTGAGCTCAATGTAAATCAATATATATTCTAATAAATTTATTAAATTTTGAATTATAATGACATTTAGTATTAAATTGCAATTATGATAAAACTAAAAAGATCAAAAAAATAATTTTTAAAACTATATGCTAATACAATTAAAAGCAAATACTAGTTGTTATATTTATTACAACAAAATCCATATTTACCTAAGTAATGCTGTAATTTGTAGCTCAGAGAATCAAATTTTGATAAAATATTTGATTTTTAATCTCCACAATGTTTAAATAGAATGCTTATTACCTACTAAAATTTAAAAATGATGTGTTGTCATCGAAACAAAGGGAAACTACTTTCCTTACTGAAAACAAGAAAATATGTAAAATCTCCATAAATTATCCACGTTAACTAAAAGTGAATAGAAACTCTCGAAGTGCACCGATCTCACTATCTCCAATAACTTTCCTCCGATACGCTCGCGTCCTGCACATGGGACAATTATTTTGCCTCTTAAACCATTGACTTGTGCAATCGCTCTGAAATATGTGGCGTTCATGGCAATGCAACTGGCACGCCTCTTCGGCCGCTTCAAAATCAGCTAAACAAATCGCACACATAACATTTTCATTCTCTTGATTCTCTGAAATTTCTATTGTAGGTAACATTTCCACAACATATCTTATCTCTCTCTCCGTTTCTCTGTGTATTCTCTCTTCCGTATCGGTTGTCCAATGTTCCCAAATCAAAATAATTGTTTCGTTCAAATT
The DNA here is from genome assembly GCA_027943335.1 of Chamaecyparis obtusa. Classification (NCBI taxonomy): domain Eukaryota; kingdom Viridiplantae; phylum Streptophyta; class Pinopsida; order Cupressales; family Cupressaceae; genus Chamaecyparis; species Chamaecyparis obtusa. The sequence goes on from BSBK01009121.1 coordinate 214,647, forward strand.
AAGTTCGATCATTGCTAGTGAATCCCAGATTCCTCTGTTGTGCCATATACAGCTGCCCAATTCCAGCTCGAACGCGTCAAACTCCTCCAATAACAACTCGTGAACAATGTCAAACAGTTCGAGATGAAATGCAAAGTTATCAGCTTGGTTTTGCGGGTCTGCTTCGTAGGCTGTTCTCTCTCTAATCACATCACTTTTCAATTCGCACACACGATTGTTAGGTTAGTTAAAGCATCAATTAATTCTCCTGTAATGCCATTATGGACCTGATATGCTTCTGCTTGCTGTTCTTCACCCGAATGATTGCTCGGATCATTACTCATATCAGAAACTTCTCTTGCGTCGTCACGAACGAATTGATTTGCCTCTGTTTGCTGTGCCATTTTCCTAAGTACAGATTAATAGATTTGAAATTTCAAATAGCTGATTTATAATGGGTGAAGTCAATCTCACGCCGCATTATATACATTGTATGAATAGATAGGAGTGCTCAAGAAAGAGCCGACATCTAATTATTAGGGTTTAGGAAAACCAACTAACATTAATAACTAAATCTTTGTATATATTATTTTATTATTCGGTGAAAAAATATAAGTTTCGTAAAATGCTGTTTAGGTCAATTCGTTGAATAAAGAAATGCCAATTAATTTAGGTAATCAAAGATGAGGGTTAATATTAAATGTTATATTTCAAATGAGAAAAACGAATTTGATTGAGGTATTTTCTTAGTTCGTTGAAAGATTAGCAAAACGAGTTTGATTATTCCTAGAATCTAGAATTATGCTTAACACAATCACTGACCCTAATCTCATATCATAGGTCTAGCTGAATATATATGACACTAATGTAGCCTCAAATATGTGGCGCATCATAGATTTCGATTGTTCAATTTATTAAATTATTTAATTTATGTCAAATTATTGAGGATAGCAATAGTCAAATCTATATTATGAGTATTTAACTCTAAGTTTGTATTATTGAAGTTATCTAGTCATTTATAAGTTAAATAGGGATATAAGAAAAATGTTTGGACCAATTACAATATAGGTTTGTTTTTTCATTTTACTTTAAATTTGATTGTTTCAATATTCTAAATACATATTTATTATGTTTTTAAATTGTGAAAAATATTTATGACTATTTGAGAGGTCAAAACAATTCCCATGAATTTGTATTCATTATCATTTAACAATTATTTAAGCAAATTTTAGGATATGTAAATTTTAGTTATATTTAAAACAAATTACAAGATAAATATTTGGTTTGTAGGTGCTCAATCTCCTATTTAAATTGAGTACTTTTAAAGTTAACATTGAAATGTGAATCACATATTATATATTTATTATTGAATAACATTAAATTTATTATTCTACATTACATAAAATATATTATTTAGTCTAGAATCTAAAAATTTTCAAATTGTAGGGGTTTCTTTTAATGGTGAATATAATTATGATTATTACAGATATCAATTCTTTTTTATATTAGTTAGATTTTTAATTTTTTGTGTAAATTAAATATTTTATATTATTAAAATTTAGTTTGTTTTAACAAAAAATAATGGATTTATTGCAGGAAACTTCTGGGCCTAGGGTTTATGTTGTTCTTGCATAGCGTGGATCACTTCAACAAGCCTTGATTGAGAAAGAAGTAAAAATGATAGTGCCTTGTGCATAAATCTTCATGTTTGCAGTGTGAGGAGAAGGAGAACATTTGTGTGAACATATTTAATGACATAGGAAATGGTGGATTTCTCGCACTAGAATATAGAGGATTGCAATGTTTAGGGGCTTTGTTTAGTGGTGACAGTGGAATTGGAGATGAAAACTCAAATGTTACTCAGGGGATAGCTCATGCGGCCCCTATTTGACTCTTTCCATAGTTAACTAGGATTTGAAAGGGAAGGAGATCGAGTACGTTAGTGGGGGGATGGTGCTTGATGATTCAGGTGGATCTAGAAAATGTGAAAAATTCCATAGCCTCATATTCTCATGAAAATAATATCAATGCATGGAGTTCCCTAACATGATCCTCATGCAACATGAATGAGATCAAAAGGAGTTTGTATACAAAAGTTATGTAAAATCAAAGGTTTGGTCAAATAAGGAATTAGATGTTCACAAAAGTGAAAAAATGATTTTCTCAAATCCAAGCAAAAATGATAACATGTGTAGTTCTTGTTGCCTTGATTTTGAAACTATATTTAGTTTTGAAAATGGACGTGGTATGTGAAAGTTAAAGCCAATCAAAGGTGGACTAGTGATGACATCACCATGACATGGTAATGAGGGGTGATGTGGTAGTTTGACCAATTCTCTATTGACACGTGACATGGCAATGCATAGTTGATCCAATCTAGGTGCCAGATGGCATCCAGTTGGCGGTTTTATTTGAGATCAATTTTTTTTTCAAAAAAGTTTGTTCTAGTGGTTCAAACCATAAACCTTCCATTTCCACCCTCCCATCTCTACCACTATACCATCTGTGATTCTTGAAATTCATTTTGGTGATATTTATTTTTACTATTTGTAAAAGAAATGGTAAACTATCAAAATAGGGGTCAGGAGATTTGAACTAACAACCACCCATATTTTATTTTCCCTCTCAATTGAGTTTAAAGGAGTATGAACTCAAAACTATAATCTCTATGGTTTAAAAGCATAACCACACATTACTATTGTGATTAGGAATTAAATATATAATTGAATTAAGTTGGTAAACTTTAAGGTCCTAGTTTACAAATCATGCGGATTGGGGGATCTAGAAAGATAGGAGCTAAGGTTACCTTTTTAAATGGAAGTGAGAAAAACATAACCCTTGTGAGAAAATGGTCTATCCAAAATAGGTCTCTTGGGCATTGAGAAATACTTCATCAACACCTAATGGTCGCATTGATAGTGGCATTCAAACCACGACGAGTGAGGGATATAACTATAAATTTGGTAGAAGAGGTAAAAATGGAGGTTGATCATAACATGGTTTTATTTTATAAGCTTGGTTAGATTGGAAGATTCTAGGGTTTGTGGCCAAGTTTATGTGAGCTCCACAAGTGGATTTCAAAGAACTCAGAGATGATGTCGAATGGATGTCTTCAAGTTTACCTGAGTGGTAAGGGTTCTTTCATTGTAGTGTTTGAAGATATTTGAGATAAAAATAAAATAATATGTGAATTTCTTTATAGTTGGGACAATAAGCATCACCTGACGTTGAAACCTTGGCATCTGGTTTTTTTCCTAGCAAAGAAAACCTTTGATGAGGTTTCACTCTAGGTAAGATACTTGAATGTAGTCATTACATTTCTAGTTTGATTCATGTTTAGAAGTTATAGAAAACTCCTTAGGTATACTTTTATTGGTAGATCAAGAATCATAAAATCTGCCACATTCAGTCTATGCTTAAAATTTACTAGAGATGAATATGGTTGAGGGACTTCTTGCATAAATTATGCTCAAAACCTCAAAAGATTTTTTGGTGTAGCCTGTGGATTATGAAGGGGTACCCTTTAGGTGTAGGAGGTTTTTTCAAGCTTGTCATATGTATGACCAATGTGCTAAATATAAATTGGAAAAGATGATATCTTGGTGAAAGCATTTTTTCCACCATCATTATACAGTGGAGAAGAACCATCTTATGAAGAACATGTTATGAAAACTTCAAGTATTATCCTATCACATCTCTCCAATTTAATCTACTTAAAAAATTCTCATAATGTGCATGAGATTTGCATCTTAGTCACCACACTTATATATAAATTTTATAGATAGCTTGAATAAATTGTCAAAGTATCATACCCACACACATTAAATATTAGATTTAATCTATATTAAAAAAAATATATGCATTAAACCATTACTTAGAGAGTTAAAATGACCTCAAGCATACTTACACCATCTACAAGTTTATGATAGGAATGGGTATATTTCTTTTACAAATATATTTCAAATTTCAGGCTATTATTTTTTATAATAATGTTAAAATGGAATTTGAAGAAGGGGTTTTACAAGTCAATTGAGGAGAAAGAACTATTTGAAGAAAAGTGAAAAATAATGTGTAAAAATAAGTGTGACAAATACCATGAGAAACTCTAATTCGTTCTTAGCACTTGTTAAGGTGTTAACAAAAATTAGTTAAACAATTTATTCAATAATATGTCAATGTGTTAGGGTTGATATGAAATATTTAAACTGTAGTCAAAATTAGAAACTTGTAGAGTGAGGAATGAAAATATATTACAAAGATTTTATCCTACTATTGAAGATTTTAAAATAAAGATAGTGAGTCGTAGAACAAAGTAATCTAACAATGTGATATTTTATATAAAGACAATTAATTTCACTCCACTACTAATATTCAAGTTTAGAAACAAGAAGATTCTTATAGAAAAATAACCATTTCAACATATTATATAAACTCGGGACCTTGTACAATAAGGTTCCCAACAGGTTTTCAAACATGAAAATTGATTGTTAATGCATTAATTTCACTTTAAAATAGTCTCTTCTAAAACCTTGCCACATTGTTTATGTTCTCGCCATCTTTTTACCAAAATATTTTTCTAACTCTTAAAAAAATTTGAATTTGATTATTTCCATAAACCACCCTACAAGTATTATTTTTAAAATTTCTAACTAGTTGAAAGACATCCTAACATAAGAAATTACAACATTAGCTAAGATGTTCTTGCTCCAAAATCATAGTAGACTTAATGTTTGAGCGTGTATTGAAATCTTTTTGAAAAACTCATATTGAAAACATGATCTGATACAAATGCATAATTTTTTTTAATTTTAAATGCTAATCTATGAAAGAAAGTCAAATATATTTCTTTCATTAATTTATGTTCTCTAATTTTGGAGCAATAACATCTTAGCTAATTTGAATTTGATTATTATCTCGAGACATCAAAGAGGCAGCGACTCCAAGTTTAGGGACAGCAGTCCGAGTTTAAGGGCGCAGGTCTGGCATTAGGGGGTAGCCCTGCGACATCTAATTAGAGGGGCAGCGCCTTAATTTTGGGCAGCGACAGGAATCAAGGCCCTGCAACAGCATTTTAGAAGGGCTGCGATATTGATCTGGAGCAGTCAAAGCAAGGGCACCTTGCCTCTCCTTTCTCATTCCATCAAACAGCGAATTCACAAGTAGAGGAGCAGCGAATTCGGGCAATAGCAAGGCAGCGAACTTGATATCAGAAGTTCAGATTTTCAATTTCCAGGGCAGAATTTTCGATCTTGGACAATAATTTCCAGATCTCATTGCAAGCATTTCCAGATTTTAGCAAAGGTCAAATTTGGAATTGCAAAGTGTAAGGAAATCTTAGAAAGGCAGTTCCAGATTTGAATTCTCCGTTTTGTGAAGGGATTCCAGGGGTTTGTGGAGTTGCAGTTCATAGATGCAGTATTTTCTTCAAGAGGGGTCCTGAATCGTGAAGAAAGGCTTATCATTTGGTTTGGGCCATAAGATTGATTGAAAAAGGGAGACATCTAAAATTCAGATCTGGGGCATACACTCTCAGATTTTTGCAATTAAGGGCAAGATCTCAGTCATCAAGTAACCATTTCCAGAATTTATCAAAGTTGAAGTTCTGATTTTGCAAGGAAGATTTCGATTTGCAAGTATATAGAGGCTGTAATTTTCGAAATTGGGGAAGTAAAGTTCATATTTGAGGGCATCAAGGCTCAGATTTATCAATTTGCAAGGCAACACACTCAGAATTTTCATTTGGCAGGGTGGAAAGTTCAGATTTCGGTGTTGAGTTTCAGATTTTGACAAGCTAGAGGCCTCATTACAAGATTTTGAGGGGCAATTAAACTAAAAAATTTGACAATCAAGGGCAGCGAACTGTTGTTTGGAGGCAGTGATTAAGACTAGCAGAGGAGCAGTCACGACATCTAGGGCATCAGCAGAGATCTGAATTTGGAACAGCAGGCCCACGATTTTGAGGAGCACCGAAAATTATTTGGAAGAGATTCGAATCTGATATTAAGGAGCAGGGATCTGCTATAAAGAAGGGTGCGAAATTTCATTTAGAGGGCTACGAATTGTGGAAGGAAGACACAGATTTTGACAAAGAGGAGGCTGCCATTTGATATAAAAAAAGTCATGAATTTTAACAAGAGATCTCAGTTTGACAAAGAAGAGAAGCTTCAGATTTGATACCAGGCCTGCCGATACAAAGAGGACATATTGGCAAAATTCATTAGTTTGAATAGGAGGAGCCAGGCCCTTTCTTTCAGTTTCAGCTAGCAATCCAAAGGGAGCAATTCAGACCAGTAAAAGAGGCATCAATAGTTGTTCATTCCAGGACAACTATTTGACAAAATTTCCAGTTAACAAACAAAGACAAATTCATCCTATTCTGGCACAAGACATTACACAATCAGCAAAATGCAAACTTTTCATTCAAAAAGGAAATCCACCTTACAAAGACGTCAGATAAATGTTGGTCTTTTCCATGCGAATCGAGATGCAAAGAAAGATTTAGCCATATACTGTAAGGATAACCCTAGAGCAGAAAGGCCCAATATGGCTACAGGTGCTGCAAAGAAGCAAGACAAAGAAGAGGTTTTTTCAAGTTATTGTTTTAATTGTTGGCTCTATGGCCACAAGAAAAAAAATTGTTGTAAACCAGTACAACATCACCCTTCATATGAGCATTTGAAAGATTTCATAGCAAAATAGAAGAAATTAGCTGAAGAAAATACAGATTTGAAATTGCACGCAGTCTTCACTCAAGCAAAACCTTATCCTTTCATTGATGTCTCTGCTCCAATTAAGGGTTCCTCTGAATCTTCACTACCAGATAAGCAAGAAAAGGATTCCCAGAAAGAAAAACTTAAGGAAATTGCTAGGGAGGAGAATCCTTGTTATGCACTTAGAATAAACAATTTAATCCCTAAGCAAATAGGGAATGGTAAGCTAAGAGTCTTCTCAGTCAAGGCATTGGACAGACAAATAAATATCTATTCCAAGACTAAATATGCAAAATCAGGCATAAGCATTGGGACTACTAAGGTGGGAAGACCTGAGTACAATTTAAATTGTAGAACCAATGAACCCCTATTTGCTAAGGGGGAAGGCAGGATCTTACCTACTCAAGCACCTCCCGTTTGCATGATGAAGAATGAATCCATTTGGCAGATGGTTAAAAATAGGAAAAAGGTTAACAGGTATTAGCTATCTCATAGTCCTTTTAATCTATCTCTGAATAACCCATTTGATTTTTTTAAAGAGGAAGATAATGGGAGATATTCACCCCCCCAGAAAGGCCATAAGGCAGGATAGAATAAGTTCCATACCAATGTCTTAGAGATCTACCCACAGAAGGATCAAACACACAGAAAGAATCTAAAAGGTTTAACAAGTAACAATGTATTAAGGAAGTTTCAGGAACAAAACATATAGGTATGCACGCCCCCTCATAAGTGTAATAAAACTATGGAGAGTAACAATGATAAAAGAATAGGTAATTTCTTTCAGAATCCTAACATGATTAGAATAGATCTAGATGGAAAATGCATAAAACAAAGACAAAATTCTTTTGCAGATACAGGGCTGATTTGCCGATGGTCTGGAGTAGGAACTTCTACCACAAATCTAATAGCCTGGTTGAAATCTCAACTCTCGAATAAGGTAAGTATATCTATCTTATTAGAAAATTTTATTTTCATTAATTGTAAAGATGGAAATATTAAAAGTAAAATTAGAAATGAAGGGTTAGCTAAGTATAAAGACTCTGATTTTTATATTTTTGACTGGGTTCCCCTATTCAACCCAATAAAACTTAAGGACTTTCTTGTAGAAAAAGCTATAGTTCTTAAAAATCTGCCTATAGAATTATCTGATGTAGAAACTATCAAATTAATAGGAAAACAAATTGGTGACTTTCTAAGCATTATTGATAATGATAATAACCAGTATGAAAAAATCATTAGAGTAAAGATCAACTATCATAAAAAATGGATACATCCCATTAGAGTATGCTTTAATTCTAACTCTATTATTATTAACCCCATTATTCTAGAAGATTTTGTAGAAAGACAAACAAATGATCTAGAAACCAATAATTTAGGACAAATGGACACACATATTCAGAAGACATCGAAATTGAAGGAGAGCTTTAACCTAGAAAAAGGAGGTTTCACTATGACTTCTCCTAAGAAAACTAATCTGATCAGCATCTCCACACAACCTTCAGACTCTGAGAGTCAACCCCCTTTTGCTCTAGAAAAGGAAATATCAATAAATAAGACCTTAAATTTTGAGGTCAAATCTCCCCTACCTTTATCCATAGAACATGAGAATAACCTTAGCACTCAAAGTTTCAAGCAAGAAATTAATACTAAAATTACCTCTTACAGCCCGAATAGAATCTCCAACAGTCCAGAAGATAAAGAAAGATCACTTCTTAAGGAGAACCAAAAAATAGAAAAAGAAATAGTTGAGATCACCAATGAGTTAATGGACACCCTTATAGATGAAATATGTGACAAAGAGGAACTTGAGCACCAAAAAAGTTTGCTAATTAAAAGCATTATAGAGATGTCAGCATCAGATAATACTCAGGAAAATGGAGAAGAAGACATGGAAACGGAATGCTTTCCAAATCTAGATGAGATAGGAGACATGGAAAGGGATATTAATGAAAGAGAAGATCCCTTGTATGGTAGGAAAGAAGAAATAAATAATAATACAAGGAATCAGAATAAGGAAGAGATCAGAATTTTCCTAGAAGGTATCAAAAATGAAGATAGACAATTAGGAATGGCAACAACCATTGATGGAATCAAACCCAACGGCAATCTCTCATTGGTTAAAGACTCCATAGAAGGCCTCTTTGGCATCACCAGCCAAGATAGGTAGTTAGGAACAGAAATGAAAAGAGGAAGTTTGAGCACCCCTAATATCAATAGAATTAAAAAGAAGAGGGGGAGGAAATCCGAAGTGGAGTTAAGAACTATAAATGTTAATGCAGGTACCCAAATAGAGATTGCAAATATTCCTAATATTGATAAAAACTCAGAACTCATCCATTTCGAATCTTTCCATCAGTTAAAAGAAATGCAAAAAGAAGAAATGGAAAAGTCCCCCTTAGTGGAGACCATTGACCAAGGATCGCTGCTAGACTTTTTAGGATTAGACCCTGCCTCTATTCTAGAAGATTCTAGGAGTAATGATATAATAACAGGAGTATTAGGCTCGCTATCGAAAGAGGAACTCTATGAGGAAAACAAAGAGAACATCATTAGGAAAAATACAGAAACTTTAGGTTTAGGAAAATCTATTAAGGGCAAGTTAGAAGCTGATATGGGGAAACTAGTCAAACCAAGAGGTAGAAAATCTCTTGCTGAACTAAGAGCTAAGGAAGGAATGGTGCCAGGTCAGGTTAAAATTACTGATATACTATACTCTGGGAAGGGGAAGATCCTTCCCGAGTCCTCATGAAGATCATTAGTTGGAATGTTAGGGGTTTAAATGCCCCTAACAAACGAAGCCTTGTAATAAGGCAATTAGCGAAAATTAAACCAAATATGGCTATGATACAAGAAACTAAACTTTCTAATGAAGCATATGAGAATTTAAAAAAGAGTATAGGGATTAGAGAATTTATAGGTTGCGAGGTAGAAGGTGCTTTGGGTGGGATTGCTTTTATTTGGGATCCAAGAGAAATAGTTTTCAATATTCATGAAAAACATAAAAATTGGATTGGAGGTCAAATCAAAAGTTTAAAATCAGATTTAAAATTTAATCTAATAAACATGTACACTCCAAAATTCTTACATGAAAAGAGAATTGTATGGCAGGAGGTTAAGGATTATATTGAAAGCTTCCCGAACGATACATTTATACTAGGAGGAGATTTTAATGCTATCCTATCCTTAGGAGATAAACTGGGTGGGACAAAACACATATCAAAAACTACTTTAGAATTTCAGGAATGGATAAATAGTTTAGAGGCTTCGGAAATTGAATCAGATAGAGGGAAATATACCTGGATTAACAAACAAAAAGACACAGAGTTAATAGTAGAAAAATTGGATAGGTTCTTCTTTATTGGGGAATTGAGAAATTTTGACTTTGATCTTACTAATGAGGTACTACCTATTGCCGGTTTCGACCACTTTCCTATAGAACTAGTAATTTCGGAACCAATCAGAAATAAAAAGATCCCATTTAGATTTGAAAAAATGTGGTTACTTAATGAGGAATGTTTGGATCTAATTAAAAAATGGTTTACAGAGACAAGATTTGAAGGCTCCAAGATATATAAAGTCATAAGGAAACTAAAATTAATAAAAAGAAATCTATCTCAATGGAGTAAGAACACTATTGGGGATATATTTGTGAAAAGAGATCTTATAGAAAAAGAGCTAGAAAATGAGAATAAGGAGATTACTGAAGAAGGTAAACAGACTTCAGATGATAACAAAGAGAAAGAACTATTATGTAAATACTATGATTCTCTTTCACAAATTAGCTCCTTGTGGGGGCAAAGAGCGACAGAAACATGGCTCAGGGAAGGGGACTGAAACACCAAATTTTGTCACAATAGCATCAAAGCTAGAAGGAATATAAATAACATTTCCAAAATCAAAGATAGCAATGGTAATACAATAGAGGATCCCAAAGAAATTGCAGATTTAGCAGTCTCTTTCTTTGAAAAATCTTTGAATAACTTAGGGAGTGTGGATTTGTTGGACCAGACCAAGCTATTAAGAAACATCCCTCGTATAATAACTTCACATCAAAATAACCTCCTAAATGCTGCATTTACAGAAGATGAAATAATCAAGGTTTTAAAGGAAATGAACCCAGATAAATCCCCTGGTCCTAATGGATTCCCAACTTTTTTCTTTCAAAAGTGTTGGTCATTTATGGGCAAGGAAATTACTAATGCTCTAGAGGGAATGAGAAACTTAGGACATATTCTTAAAGAGCTAAAAACACATTCATTGCTCTTATTCCCAAAAAGGTCAATGTAGAGAAATTTAACGAGTTCAGACCTATCTCCCTGTGCAACACTTTGTATAAAATCTTCTCAAAAGCTCTGCAAGCAGAATGAAACAACTTCTTCCATTGATTATATCCAAAGAACAAACAGGATTTGTCCCTTATAGGTCAATTTTGGATGGAGTGATTATTGCTCATGAGGCTATACATTCAGTAACAAATAATAAGGATCTGAGTATGTTGATTAAGTTAGACATTAGTAAGGCGTATGATAAAGTGGACTAGAGATTTTTGTGTAAATGTATGGAAGCTTTTGGATTCTCAAAACAATGGATCAATATGATTTTTGAATGCATCTCCACCCCTCACTTCTCAATTATGGTGAATGGGTCTCCTGAAGGCTTTTTCAACTGTTCTCAAGGTTTGAGGCAGGGAGATCCATTATCTCCTTTTTTGTACATTATTATGGCAGAAGCTTTAGGGAGAGGTATCAAGAAACTTCAGGAAGAGGATAAGGTTAAAGGAATCAAGATTACTTCGGGAGTCGAGGCTACTACTCATCAACAATATGTCAATGATAATCTCCTTTTTGGAAAAGTGCTTTTAGAAGAAGCTCAAGCTTTCAAAGAAATTTTAAAAACTTATGCTAACGCTTCTAGACAATGTATAAATGAGGAAAAATCAGAAATTTTTTTTATCAATACTAAAGAGAGACGAAAGAATGAGATTAAACGTATTCTAGACTTCAAAGAAGGTTTCTTCCCATGTAAATATTTAGGTTTACCTCTGGATAAGGGGGTCAAATCAAATCACTTATGGGAAAGCACAATTCAAAATATCTCCAAGAAACTAGATCAATGGAAAGGTAAATGGTTATCAAATGCGGGAAGGGCTGTTATGATCAGGTCAGTCCTCTCTGCAGTTCCTATTTATCAGATGATGAGCATGAGAATCCTGACAGGTATTAATAAGGAGATTGCTTGAAAGTTAAGGAGATTTTTCTGGCAAGGGTCGGAGGAGAAATCTAAACTAGCTTTAATTGCTTGGAATAAGATTTGTAAGCCAAAAGAAGAAGGAGGTTTGGGAATAAAATACCTTATGCTTCAAAACAAGGCCTTGGGGGTGAAATTAGTATGGAGAATGATTAAAAACCCAAAGGCAAAATGGGTTAAAATACTAAGATATAAATACTTACTAGGAGAAGAGGAGGAAAGTGTTTGTCATTCTGATAATTATCCGACAGGCTCATGCATATGGAACTTCATAAAAGAATGTAAAGATATAGTATTAGAGTCCCTTTCTTGGGATGTGAAAAGTGGGGATAAGGCTCTTTTCTGGGATGACTCATGGGGTGGAAAACCGACCCTACGTGAAATTCTTGGGAACGATCAGCTAATTGAACTAATCAAACAAAGTAAGGGAGAGCGGGTTAAAGACTCTTTTTCACAAATCAATAATAGTGAGGGTAGCAGCTAGGCATGGAAATCTCTAGAGGAACTCAAACTTCCCCTTTATTTCTAGAATAAACTTAACAAGGCTCTACAAGAATGAAACTTCTATCCACGCTCTGGGGAGGACACAATTATATGGGCTGCCTCAAAGAGTGGTGTATATAACTTGAAAGAAGGTTTCAAAGTTATTTCTGGGATAGATAATCCACCCACCAATCTTCCCATTGATCTATGTTGGAATAGAAACTATCTTCCTAAGGCAGGTCTATGCTCATGGGAAGCTTTACAGAAAAGGATTCTCACCGCTGAATGGTTTGAAAAAATAGGGTACCATGGTCCTTCTAGGTGTGCCCTATGTGAGAAAGAAAGTGAGATGATTAATCATATTTTGTTAAATTGTGAGTATGCCAATAAATGCTGGCTTTGGGTTCTGGAGAAATTAGATCTGAAGACTGCTCTTCAAAATGATATCACAGAAGTTTTTATTTCATGGCAAAGATCATGTAAGGAGGATTTATACAGTAAAATGAGATACATAATCCCATCTCTATTAATCTGGGAATTATGGAAGGAAAGGAACCGTAGGATTTTTCAAGATAAAAGGATGAACATTGACAGTTTTTTGAACAAATTAGAGGCAAATATAGTAGAAATTACAAACAATAGAAATATACTGGGACAATCAATGATGGAATTCTCACTAGAAGACAACAACCAGAGAAAGAAGTGGTATGGCTTGAAAGTTCCTCCCTAGATTGGATCTAGCATTGACAATAAATCCTTATCAAGGGTGAACTGTAAATGGAAACCACCAGAGCAAGGATGGATTAAGTTGAACTTTGATGGGGCAGCTAGGGGAAACCCAGGGGTGGCGGGTATAGGGATATGTTTACATAATGCGGAAGGAAAGTTATTAGGAAGGTTAGCAAAACCTATAGGAATTAAGACAAATAACGAAGCTAAAATAGAAGCTATAAGATTAGGTCTGGCTTGGTGCAAAAAATGGAGGCTTAAAAGAATTGTGATTGAAGGAGACTCAACTATTATTATAAATGCAATAAGATAGGGTAGAATGCCGAACTGGAAACTAAATAGTGCTATTGAAAAAATATTGGAATCTCTTAAAGTTATAGGAGATTATACAGTGAATAACATTTACAGGGAGGGCAATATAGACGCAAATAAGTTAGCTAACCTAGGAGCTGACAGGCAAGAAATTGAAGAAATTCATGAGAGTTTGAAAGAAGAACTCGGAAGGTGAAGAAAAATGATTTCAAGATAGGAAATCAAGATTAGATGTAAATAAATGTAAATGAATTTAAAGGTAAACAAGTATAGATACATTTGCGAGTATAGTATAAAAATGCAAAAATACACACACAAACACGCACAAACACACACACATATATATACTACCCTCTTACATAGCAGACTTCAAGATAGGGAATGCAAGAAGTTAACATCTCATTTAGTCAAAACAATCATCATATATTAAGGGCATGCCAACCTACCATGAAGTCTCATCGATCACAAAAATGATAATCTTTAAAATAGAAAATGTTATGACAAATTAAAAGATTCATAAAGTGCCCAAACATTTCTTATGTTCATAGCATGACTGTCAATAGAAATGGACTCAGAATGTAATGTTTTATTTAGTAGACTAACTCATGGATTAAGATTTGAAATTCCTTAATTTCATTAATACCTAACCTGAACTAGCTTTATGAGGATTGAATCATGAAAATGATTAATTAACTGTAAATTAGGAGAATAGAGGTTGCATGGTGTCTTTCTATTTTGTAGGTATACAGGGAAAGCATAATAGACCAAAAAGGTAGAAATAAAGAAAAAGAGGCTCAAGAACTTATCAAAGCTAAGGCAAATACTCGAAGAGCGAGGATGAGAGAAAATAACATGACTTTTCAAAAGCACAGTTAAAATTAAAGGAAGGCTCATTAGCTCTAAAGATAAGAGCAAGGTATATGTAATCTCAATCTAAATAAATGTACGACACAGGATGGGAATGCTCATCAATTCTTCTTAAAAGACCATTGTATATAAAAGATTAATATATTTGTGTTCACTATCATGGAGGTATGCCTCCATTAATCTGTACTAAAGAGGGAATGCCCTCTTCGACTCCATCAAGTGGAGCTTTGTAATCCTACTCCTGTAGGAACTCTAAACTTGATTTGTTTCTGGACAAAAGTCCTGGGCCAGACTGGAGGTTTTCTTCCCCGTTCTTTCCTACCAGTGCCCGCACGAACGGAGGAAAATGTAAAAAGATAAATTTTAAATAGATAAAATCAAGGCTTCGACCGTTTATTGATCAAAAAAATAAAAAAATAAAAAAAAATTTGAATTTGATTATTTCCATAAACCACCCTACAAATATTATTTTTAAAATTTCTAACTAGTTGAAAGACATCCTAACATGAGGAATTACAACATTAGCTAAGATGTTCTTTCTCCAAAATCAAAAAAATGAATTTGGTTGGTTTGTGCTTAGCTTGTTAAAATATTATCAAAATATGTGGCATTCATATATAACTATTATTCAATTTATTAGATTATTTAGTTCAAACCAAACCATGAAGGACTGGCAATAGTTAAATTTATCTTGTTAATAATTTTATATTATTTTGAAGTAAAGGGTCATGAGGCTAGAATAATTTAATTTATTAGTGTCATTGCTAAATAATTATTTAAAAAATTCTTTGAAAAAGTTATAATATAGTTTTGTTTTGTTTTTGTTATAAATTTATTTTTTCTAGTTCTAAAATTTCTTTAACAAGAAGTTTTACAAATCTATTATCATAAAATAATAGTTTTGACAAATTTTTAGAATTTTTAAATCTCTTTTTAGAAGAAATATATTAAATACAATAATTAATGATATTAGAAATAAATTTTCTTTTGCTAACTCAAATAAAATTATTTAGTTTGTAGGTGCTAAATCTTTTATTTAAATTGTGTATATTTAAAGTGTCAACTTCATAAAAAATATTGGTATATATAAGTTACATTAATCTATAATCTAATACTTGTATATGAATATATATAACTATGAATCTTCTAGTGACCTAAATTCTTATATACTCAATAAAAATTATTTATTTTAAAAAATGAATGTAATATTAATAAAAAATGTTTTATTATAATAAAAAATAGAATTAAAATGGTCTTTGAAATATGAGCTATGGAACTACAAAATAGGACATGCAAATCAATTTGAAAATCCTCATTCCCTTCCTCCTTTTTACAGACATAGAAATGATACAAGGGTAGGGAAGGATTTCCTAGTTAGAAATACCAACTATCATTTTTCTTTCCAAAATCGATCTAGGGTTTCATGGTGCCCTAAACCTCCATAGGATAGGAATAAATATCCCCCTTTAGCAAAGAAAAATAGGCTTTCTCTTATAGCATTCAATAAGGGTGTGGATCGGTGAATAGGGAACCCTGGCTCCGAAGAGATTAAAACATAGAATTCTTATAATGGATGGTAGATTGTTAGAGGGTGGAAGGAGAAAAGGGCTCTGAATGTGAAAAGTAAAAGGATGGATTATGGCTCTGTGAGGAATAGTAAAAAGAAGGAAATGTTATGAGTAATCCCCATTACTAGGAATATCCCAATTTTTGGCAAAAGAAGATAACTGCATTAATCTAGGGCATTGAAATAATCTAGATTCTCAAGTTCAAAAAGACCCCAATCTGACGATTCCCTTCAAAAATCTACTAGGTAAGCCCTATAGATGAGTAGAGAAGAGTTTCATAAAGGAAAAACAATGATTTTAAAAGTAATATATTTAGACAAGATAAATCATCCAATACTCAAAAGCAAGAATTCAAAAATCTTATATCCCATATCTCAAATAGGAGGAACCCTCGGCATGGTGAGAAGAAGGAAGAACTCAATATTGTGGAGGTCAAAGATCATCTAATTGATGTAATGTGGGGTCCTATTGTGCAAATCATGGTCTATTTTCCAAATGGTGTGGTTATGAGCTTGACTATGAAGATATTGTTCGATGGTTTGAGGAAACCTACTTGAACTAGGTAAGTATAACTATCCTACATGATGATTTCTTTTATATTGACTGGAAGGATGTTAATCTTAAAATTTGGGATATTGATAGTAATGGGAATTACTCATAAATGCTTGTTAATTTGGATATTAATGCAAAATTTATTAGACCTATCAATATAATAACTAGTCATTCATCATATCTAATCAACCCTTACATTTTTTAGGAGTATATTCAAACTAAAAAAGTTATAGATAAACGAGTCAACAGATCTCTATAAAGGCAATGTTTCTCATAGATCATTGTATATCACCCTTAAGCCTCTAGTAGAGGTTAGAATATATTTCAATGAGAATAATGGAGTTTTTTTTATATCAAATAGTTAAATGATCTAGAACCTAACCTCCATGAGAGAAGCAACAACCCCACTAAACATAAGGTGGATAAGGTTGAAAATGTAGAGAACAATGAAAAGCCCTAGCAATAGATGTCTAGAGATATAGCACACTCTTACTCTTAGCCAACCTCTCAAGATGGAAAAATATCAACAGGGAAGAATGGGCTCGAGATAGGGAAAATTTAAGAATTTGAGGCAATGGTTCTACTAGTATTGGGAGATTTAGATTCATATAAGAGTAATCATCCATAAGGAAGAGATAATATGATATGAATAAATAATGAAAAGGTAACATAGGAAAGGCCTGATGTATTCAGTGATCTTATAATAGATTTAACAATCCTAACCAATTCAATGTTAACCATCAAAGATGCAGAAGAGCCTAAGCAATTGCAAAGTAACATGAGACAACAGGGAGAAACAAAGAGTAATAAGACAAGTTCCAATGACGAGGTAAAATTTGTTAGAGAGTAATTTAAAGATGATGATAAGAAAGCTCGGTTAAGTATGGAGCAAGTAAAATATGGATGGATCATATATGTAATGAGGTAATTTAGGATTTCATAGCTCAGGAATAGTTGTTGACTTTATCAATGAGGAAGAGAAAGAGAGATAGTAGTTGATTCCAAAAATTTAGGAGCTGAAAGAGGAAGAAGATAATTAGGATGATTTCATGGAGGAGATCATAGAAATAGGTAGGAAATAAGAAGAGGAGATGAAGGCTGATATGGGATTAGCAGCTTTGGAGATTAGAAAAATACCCTTGGTTGTGCTAAGATGAGTAGAAAAGGGGAAAGAAGATCACTCTTAGAATTGAGAGCCAAAGATGGCGATACAAAGAACTACGATAAAATCACTATACTCATTAAAGTTAGGAATGGAGAGGTCCTTCCCATAAAAGAATTAAGATCACTTGATAGAATGTTAGGGGCTTGAATGCTCCTAACAAGCGGAAGATTGCCAAATGCTACATTTTTTAGATCAAAGCAAAAAATTTAGTGTTACTGAAAGAAATAAAATTAACTCAAGAAGAAATTGACAACTATAATAATAAATTGGGAATCTTGAATATGATGAGAACCCTGGGTCAAGGAGACTCGGGGGTCTAGAAATTATGTGGGACCCAAGGGTGAGTGTATTCACTAAACTAGATGTTAAGAAAAACTAGTTAAGTGGACGGGTAAAAAGTATAAAGAGTAATCTCCAATTCATTGTAATTATTTTTTGTGGCCCAATCCTAAATAGAGATAAGCTTTATGTTTGGAGAGAACCAACAGATTTCCTCAGAGCATTTCCATATCACACAAGTATTATAAGAGGACACTTCAATGTCATCCTAGACTAGAGGGAGACGAGAGGAGGAATTAGTAGAGTACCCCAATCTTCAAAGAATTTTAGAGCATAGGTAAAAAGTAATAAATTTTTTGATATCAAGATGAAAGGGCATGATTTTACATGGAATAATAGAAAGGGTGGGGTTAAAGCCATATTACAATAAAATTAGATAGATTCTTTCTTAAGGTTAGTTTGTTGGATTCTACTATATAGTATCCTTAGAATTCCTTCAAAATCGGGTTTAGATCAATTCCCTATCCTATTTAACATTATAGAGGATCTTCAACAATTAAAAAATGGACTTCAAAAATTAAAAAAACTATGTTAATTCTTGTTCATTTAAAAAAATAAAATTATAGGCATAAACCTAATCCAATTTTATGCATTTCATTAATTTACATCATCTTCAAATTCTAAACATAAATATCACTTTTATGTTGTTAAAGTTGAAAATTTTATTTTCTATTAACCTTTTCATTTATAAAAGTGTGACACAGGTTTGTACTTTAACCCTTCAAGGAAGTCCTTACATATCGACTACCAAGAAATATCTACTTGATGAGAAAAAAATGTTACAAAGGGAGATCTTCAACTACTAAAACACTTAATAGAATCCTAATTTTCTAAATTTATTTCAATTTATTTCTTTTAATTTTCTTCCATAACCTCTTATAAACTCAACTAAGTTAAATCATTTACATGTTTCAAAAGTGCATCAACCTGAGCATTACTTGGTGTTTGAATTTTTAGATTTCAAATTTATTAGCCATTGCAACAACTCCTAAAGAAAAGGAATTATTTCATTAAAAATTGATGCAAATTTTTTAATTTTGTCATATTATTAGTTAAAGCTAAAGCATAAGTCCTTAAACATGATAATATTTTATATTACTATAAGCACTAGATCCATATAAGCATACCCGGATATACGTAACTAATATTGAGTTAATATGAACACCACATGTATATTTCTCTAAGGCTTATTAACATCCATTAATTTACGTCTTTCCATTGTATTTTAGTATTAAAAAAATCAAACAAGATGTCACATTTTCCAGATAAGGAAAATAAAGGCAATTCATAATATGGATTTGCTTCCCTTCAGTGTAATGATGAATTTAATTAAGTAAAACAAAATTCAAGCACTACACCATGGTTTGATATAGACCTTAGATTCATTACATATGGAACTCAGTGACAATGAGCTATATTTAATAGATCAAAAAACATATCCTGAGAACCTAATTGGTAGCACATTTTTGCCTAATAATTAATTCTGATCAGTGTGACTACCGCTGACTCAACTTGTTTCTTTGTTTGTTATTAGTCCAATTAAAAATCTTTGTCTTTATTTTCAAACTAACCCTCTTTTCAATCCAAATCAATGTACTGCATGGTAATGGCACAAAACAATTTTATATAAATATGAGTAATTATACATATCTTTAAATGGGACCTTTTATCTATATTTTATTGTGTCCTGATCTGTGAGATATCATTTAGGACTTATTCATACCATGTAATATCAATACAAAATTATAACTTGTTGAAATAAAATATTTATATTAAAATATTAAATGCAGACCAGTAATGTAGTTATTTTTTAAAATTATGTATTTAGGAAATATATTCTTAAATGCATTATAGTAATGTAAATGTTTTGTAAAATTATGTATTTAGTTAATGGATTTTTAATAAATTTATAAACTTACTTGGAATCAAGTCTCTAGAATGTGCCGGTGACAAAATGGGTAGCTTAAGGTTCTACTCTATCACAAGAAGAATATTTATGAATTTATATTATTATAGATAAATCCAAAATATATTATAAGAGATTTTTCTATATATAATTTATTCTAATAAAAGAATTACTAAATAAAAATTAATGTCAATTATAAATATTTTTAATACTAGACGGTGAGATTTTTCTCTTACTTAACTTTCCATTAATAAACTATCAATAGTACAATATTAATCAAGAAAGGTAAATAAAAAGTCACACTCACAAGTCGAATCAAAATTAATGGAAGGACTCAGCCTTAATTGGAATTGATAATATATAGGCATGTAGGATAACAATGTTAGTATATTTTGTGTATTGTATATTCATTTTAAAAATAATATAATAGTTATATTTAAAATTAATTATAATAGAGATTAAAAAATGAGTCATATTTTGTATTAAATATAATATGCAGTGTATCATTATCATAATATATTTAAATAATATAATATATACATTCAAAAAACATATTTAGCATTTAACATGATATAAAGTGTATAAATTTAAATAATATCATAATTATGTATTGAACAAGGGTCATGGTTTGTGTTTGTGAATGAGAGAGGGATACACAAATAGAGATAGAGAGGGAGGGGGGAAAGAGAGGAAGGGAGAGAAATATAGAAAAATGAGGTTAGTTGAAACCTTTGTTACACAAACAATATCATTTTCTATTTAATTGCTCATCATTTGACCTTGTGTACTTTATTAATGTATGATAAAAATTGACCAAAATTACTCCTAATTGACCTTCCACACCTCTTTGGCGTACCCAATGCACACATAATTGCAATCAGGAAAAGCTCAGTCATTTGTATTGCGATAGAGGATATGTCACGTCATATTTGGAAGCTTTTTGGTGAAAGTGAAACTGATGGCCAATGTTTAGCACTGAAATCTTGTGAAGTTATTCTGATGTTGCATGGAAAGACATGAAAGATTGCTTATTTATGAATATTTTCCCAATAAGAGATTGGACACTTTTCTCTTCGATAAGTTAAATTCTCTCTTTATTCATTATATATGAAGTGATAGATAGAATTGGGTTTATAGATCTAGAAAAGAGTAGATAGCTAAATTGGCAACATAACTATAAATTCATCATTGGAATTATCTATGGCCTTTTGTACCTCCATGAAGATTCACAGATGAAAATCATTCACAGAGATATTATAGAAAATAATATTTTTCTTAACATCAAACTCAATCCTAAAATAGCAGACTTTGGTTTAGCTAAACTTTTCCCTGATGATGAAACCCAAATCCAAACCAAAGTTGAAAGCACATAGTAAGGACTGCATTGATGTTATTTTTGTGCTTCTTTTTTCAAATTATGATAACTTTTTATTTTTTCTAAAAGGGATCTCTTTGTGGTGTAGCGGTTATATGGCTCTAGAGTATGCGATGTGAGGACAACTATTGGTAAAAGCATACATTTATAGCTTTGGCGTGCTACTACTAGAGATTGTGAGCAGAAGAAAAAATATAGATCTCAATCTTTATCAAGAAATGCAAAATATATTAGAATGGGTAACTTTTCTAATGTGTCATCATTCTTTCACATTGAATTATGGTTTTCAACACCAGAAGTTAAAATATTGAAATGAATTGATGACATGCATGATTTTTTATGCAGGCATGGAAACTGTATAGAGGAGGAGATATGATAACTATGGTTGAGGCAACTCTAAGAGAGTTACCCAAAGGAGGTGGTGACATGATGCATTCATGTTGCATTGTTGCATTCATTTTTGCAACCTTAGACTCTATGGGAAGAGCTAATGCGTTGGTCATATGTTATGAACACTGATATTATCTTTAACACCTCGTAGAGACAACTAGTATTGGTTTTGACAACATTCTCAAAAGATTGGTAATATTATATTGAATTATAACTTTACGAAATCTATATTTAACTAATATGCATCCTCACAGGATGAAACTAGAAAGAATAAGGAAGGAATAGTTGCACGGTGTGCAATGTGGCTTTGTGGAAAGGGTTTGGAACTTTTAGATCAATGCAATCGACAGTTCTATAGCTGATTCCTCAAAATTTCAAATGTCCTCTGCCAGTGCCAAACTAGGAGCTATGAAACAAGATATGGGTATCAACCAAAACATAAATGAGTCATTGTCAAGCATTTGACATATGTATACTGTAGAACATGTGGAAGTGAAGATAAGATACAAAGCCATTTTCAAGACATTTCATAGAAGATTGATTTCATAGACTATCATGACTAATACAACTATTGGATGTTTACTTGATGGATTTAGTGTTGGAGGCTCCATGACAGGGTATAGATCCATCAAAGCAGAAACAAAACAAATTTGAAATAGAAATACATTTGTGAAATGGGTTCAGAAACCCTTGAGAAAAGATGTTCAAGTTAATATGTTTGCAAAATGTGGAAGCTCAAATAGGGCTTGTGCGATTGTTTGGTGGAATCCCCAATTAAGTGTGGTCTCAATGGCACCATGATCATAGATCGAAATCATTCTTACACTTCTCCAATATCTACTTTAAATATGAACAAAATATAGACAACAAAATGTCTTCTCCCCTCCCACATTTCGACGGCATACCCATTGCACACTAAGGTGTGATTTCTGGTATATATAACACTATAAGTGTAACCCTTGCAATGTTTAAAGATAGAAGCGCTAATTATATTAAATTTACAATTTTTATATACCCTAATAAAAAAATTATATTTAAAATATTTATTCCTTAAAATATACTAAAATTAATAATAAATTAACAAAATATTTTATAAATATTAGAAATGAGAAATAACTCATCAATTAAGTACCATTAAAATTGTATAACTATCTTGTTTCAAGTGGGCTTTATGTCATCACTCAAATTTTGAGTTAATTATTTATTGATAGATAAGTAGAAAAATTATAAAATCATTAATTTAATTTCTCTATTGTTTATAAATAAAAAATTAATGATAATTCAAAATTTAGTCTAATTTTTAAGCTAGAAATATTATATATGAATTAGAATTTTTTGAATATTCTAAGATTTTTCTTTCATGACAAAATGTACTTGTCAATAAAGTTGATCAAATTAAATGAATTATTTAGTAGTCTCTATTAATCAAACTACCAAAGGACACAATCAAGCATTAATGAGGTATGGCCTTGCTATGGTGGGGGTGGTGAGAAGCATGGCTTCCCTTTTGGTTAAAAGAATGGTCTTAACTTTTCTTAAAATTTAATCTCGACCTATTACAAGGTGACTAGGTATGCAACTACTAAATGCTAGGAAATCAAATTAACTAAGGCCATCATGGCAGTCGGTGTAACGATTCTACAAGTCCCCATCGGGCTAAGGGAGAAGGAAGAAGACAGAGAAATTTGTAAAGAGGGAGACGATGCCCTTTATCCAAGTTCTCAAATCTTTTATCCTCTCAAACCTTATTGAGTTTGGACAAGCTGAATCATGTCCTAGGAATTACATATAAAATATAAGAGGTTTGGAAAGGAGACGACGCCAAGAAATAAATGAGGGGGATGGCGTGAGGGACGAGAGCTCTCGTGGCCTCCTTTCCGATCATCATCCTTCTCATTGTTACCTTCACTCTATTATTTTTCCAAATTGTCAATTTTCTTTCCTTCTGGTTACTTGATGGATGCCCAGTTCCTGATCTAGAGCGCCCATTTTGACGTAGGAGGGATAAAACTAGGAAAAAAATCGCGGAACTTGGGATTAGATCTATTAAATACATTAGGTTGAAGAGGTTTTCTAAGTTTTATTTGCAGAATGTATCTAAGCTTCATAATTGATTGTGAAATGTCTTTTAGAAAAATGTTATTAGAAATGACATTTTATTTTCTAATTAAAAAAATATATTTACTTACCATGGATATATGTGCTAGGGAAGAATAACCAAACAAATAGTTATACACTTATTGGATACTAATAATGGAAGGAAAAAAAGGAAAAAAAAACATGTACAATCTTCTCATTTTTGGATCTGGCTTGATTTTCTAATTCAAACTGAAGATTGTCAATTTGCTTAGCTCGATTATAACTTTCCATGACAATGATATTTTCACTTTGAGGTGGTTAAACCTTAATCTCAAGAGTCCAAATCGCTGAGACCAATCGTTAGATTAATGGTAGAAAGTTAAGTACTAAGAGGGGAGGGGTGAATCAGTACTGCAAAACCTTTTATCAACTATACTAACCATTTATGGAATTTTAAACTTTGCATGAATCATTAACAAATGTAGAAATCAACACTTAAAAATATAACTCATAACGCTATGATAATTTGGTCTCGCAGAAACCTTTGGTCAGAGGGAACCCTGTTTAAAATAGAACTCCATAATTTCATGGTAGTACTCAATGCGCATAGGGGGAGGGGAACCTTCAACTAGAGGAAGTTGATCTTGAGAAAAGAAACCCTCATATATTTAGAAGGAGTTTACTAAATCCATACTTTCATACCATAAATTTATGGAGCAATGTCAAAACTTTCATTACAAGCATCTCTAGAATTAAAAATACAACATGAACACCTTCTACAAGGAAGGAGCAAGAAAATAATTAAAACATTTCTGAAGATGCACCAATTACAAAATTGAAAGATTATGATCGAATGATTAATTGTAAATTGATAAAATTTAAACAAAACTAAAAATATTAAACTAGAGTAAGATATGCAAACTAGGAGTGCATCATATGCACAATCTACAAATTCATTCCCAACTACACTAGATGATCCTAAATTTAGGCTCAATTACACATGATTATATGTAAGAGAATATTCTTTAGCATGTATACAATTAATTAATTAATATATGAAAATATTCCTAAAGTAACAAATATGCATTCTCTAAAAAAATCCGATTCAATTTTATGTCCTCAATGTGAAGGTTGTTGTAAAATATTTACACTTTTGGAGTTTTAATATAATATGAAAATGAAAATAAATTGCAAATATTTTATGATATTTTTGATGGTTTAAAATGGAAGTGAATCATATTAGAGTAATGTACTATAAAATATGATATTTAAATAAATACAATTTAAATCACTTAATAACTTTTAATATTCAACCATTCAAAGATAAAATGTGGTGGAAAAAAAAACTATTCTAATAGATTATTTGAGCTCATGAAATTGCATTTTTTTACAAACATTAAAATTATGTTGAAACAAACCTTACTAAATAATTTATAACATCACCAAAAGCCTTCTTCTTTGAATTTAACTATTTCATTAATTACACTAGACAGAAGTTTGATTTTAAAAAGTCTCACTAGTTGAAAGTCTTAACACAAAAAATTGTAACATTTGATGAGTGTATCTCTAGAAATTTTCTATTAATGGATATTAAATTTTTAGATTTTTAATTACTAAAAATTTAAGGTTTTAATTTAGACAATTTATTATTTTACTCAAATATTAGAAAAATTCAATGTTTAAGGATGAGTGAAGAAATTTTTGTCTACGAGCTACTTAACATAGGATTTGATAAAATTAAATACCTTTGGTCATAATATCTCATCCACTTAATTTGAAATTTGAAGAAGCACCTATTGAGTGGGTCGAACCTAAGAAAGGAGGGTATGTAACACACAACAAAGTGTAATGTGAAAACATATTACTAATGAATGAGAACATATATTGCTAATGTAACAAATTAAAAATGTGTCTATTGTCTATTTAAAGAAATGTACCCAAAAAAATTATGAGATGTCTTTCAAAGCTTATCTTATTAGTAGTATAAACTCTAAATTTAATTTTGTCTTATCAATACTTTGAACATTTTCCTACCGTTTTGAAAATCTATTTTGCAAATCATTGTATTTTATCCACTTATTTCCAAATTTCAAGGGACACCTACAAATTCATTAAAAGCTAGGAAGGGGAGGTGATTTACATATGAATTCTATCTTGATAATATATTACTAGGTGAATGGGTAATAAGATTATGCGTGTAATATCAACATACACATAATACTTAAACATATTTGTTTTAAGCTTATATTACTAATAGGATAAAATTTTAAATGGAAAGATAAATGGTTCAAACATAAGAAGCGAAAGATGGATGATTTCCAAATAAATACAATACTAGTATAACTTTTTCATAAGAGGAATTATACACAATGTAATTTTGGCAAATTATTGTCAATCCAAGTGAAACTTATGAAACATAAAGTACAAAACAACTTATTAGAATTGTGAAACTCCTGAAATGTCCCTTTGCTTATGTAATACATCTAATGTATAATTATAATCACTCTTAAAGTTACTATTCTTGTATCTAATAAATCAAAGAGTCTTATACAGTATTTGTTTGTATACAATGACCATTTTCATTTAAAAATGATTCATTTATAATTTTTAAAAATTAAAAAAATTATATCTACAAATAACTATTAAACATTAATTATTATAATTTAAAATAAAAGTTCATTATTATATTTATTACAACAATATCCATATTTACGTAAGTAATGCTGTAATTTGTCACTTCAGAGAATCAAATTTTCATAAAATATTTGATTTTTAATCTCTACAATGTTTAAATAGAATGCTTTTACACTACTAAAATTTAAAAATGATGTGTTGTCATCGAAACAAAGGGAAACTACTTTCCTTACTGAAAAAAAGGAAATATTTAAAATCTGCACAAATTATCCACGTTAACTAAAAGTGAATAGCAACTCTCTAAGCGTACCGATCTCTCTATCTCCAATAACTTTCCTCCGATACGCTCGTGTCCTGCACATGGGACAATTATTTTGCCTCTTAAACCATTGACTTATGCACTCGCTGTGAAATATGTGGCGTTCATGGCAATGCAACTGGCACGCCTCTTCTGCTGCTTCAAAATCAGATAAACAAATCGCAGACATAACATTTTCATTCACTTGATTCTGTGAAATTGCTATTGTACGTAACATTTCCACAACATATCTTATCTCTCTCTCCGTTTCTCTGTGTATTCTCTCTTCTGTATCGGTTGTCCAATGTTCCCAAATCAAAACAATTGCTTCGTTCAAATTAAGTTCGATCATTGCTAGTGAATCCCAGATTCTTCTGTTGTGCCGCATACAGCTGCCCAATTCCATCTCGATTGCGTCAAACTCCTCCAATAACGAGGAGTGAACAAAGTCAAACAGTTCGAGACAAAATGCTTAGTTATCAGCTTGGTTTTGCGGGTCTGCTTCGTAGGCTGTTTTCTCTCTAATCACATCACTTTTCAATTCGCACACACGATTATTTAGGTCAGTTAAAGCATCAATTAATTCTCCTGTAATGACATTATTGACCTGATATGCTTCTGCTTGCTGTGCTTCACCCGAATGATTGCTCGGATCATTACTCATAACGAATTGATTTGCTTCTGTTTGATGTGCCATTTTCCTAAGTACAGATTAATGGATTTGTAACTTCAAATAGCTGATTTATAATGGGTGAGGTCGATCTCACGCCGCATTATATACAATGTATGAATAGATACGACTGCTCAAGAAAGAGCCGACATCTAATTATTAGGGTTTAGGAAAATCTACTAACATTAATAACTAAATCTTTGTATATATTATTATTATTATTATTTTTGATAAAAATGAACAGAGCTATTGTTTTTTTATTAAAAAGCTGTTTCAGAAGGGCTCCAAGAGGAAAGAAGTAGAAAGAAAACCTCCTTTCATAACCAGTAAATAATTAGCTAAGCAAGATATGGCCTATACCATAAAGAAGGATCCACTGTCTCAGGATATACACAGGAGAAAACATTATAATCCAGCGCGTCAACTGGAAACCATACGCCCATAAAAAAAACAGCAGAGAGGATGACCATGTTGGGCCAGATTAGGCCAATTTGTGAAGTGGGAAACGGCTACGGTGATTTCATACTGTGCACTCCAAAACAATTGAGGACCGAGGGAAGGCAAAGTTCCACCAACAGCTATGCACAAATATCCCAGCCATCCATCGAGAAAGATCAGTGATTGGGCACGAAACTGAACAAGATATTGAGAAGCTGAAACCTCACACACAGCAGTGTAGAAAAACCATGCACTGCTTGAGTGACTAGCGACTGTGATAAAGCCAGACGAAACTCCTAAAGTGAAAAAAGCCAGTCGTAAACATCATCACTTGAAAATTTAAATATCCGAAGGAGGGGCCATTTCTCTTTCCACCCAAGTGGCTCCCTTTTCCAGAGCTAGCTCGATTTCGCTAGAGGTTGAGGTTCCCACAAAACTGTACCACTGACTTGATTGACACCCTTATTGGCTAACCAATCTGCTAGACCATTTGCCTCCCTGAAGCAATGTGAAATTTTAAACTCTGTGAATTGTGAGAGTAACTTCCTCGCATCCTTGAGGATATATTGAATCTCCTAGCTAAGTGAGCTTTGGAGCAAAAGGGTGGATGTAATGATCTAAGAGTCCACCTCAATGTCAATATTGCTCACTCCATGAGCGACAACTAAAGATAAACCCAGAAATAAGGTCCTAGCTTCTATAATGTTATTTGAGCCAACTGGGATCTTCGTACTGGCTGCCTTGATTATCTCTAAATTTGAGTTTCTAAGGACATAACCCACCCCTAAAATCCTCGGGTTGCCCTTAGAGGCCCTGTCAAAGTTTAGCTTAGTGAAAAAATCATCTGGAGGATCCCACTTCACATCTTTTCATCGTTCTTCCTTTGATGCTTTCCCAATTAGAACATCTTTGAAGGGGATAACAATGGAAGGCCATGAGTTTAGAACCTTTGAATCATGTGAAGTGAATGTAGATGATAGAGTTTTGGATTGAAAAGAATAAGCATTGACCATTTTAGAAATTGATTTATCTACTGAATCACAAACCATCTCAATCGAGCTGATTTCTTTTCTAAAGATTTGTTTATTTCATTCCCACCAAATGCCCCATATGATAGCTGGTGGGGAAACTCTCCAAATATGAGCAAAGAAAGTGTCTTTATGTAGAAGGGGCCATTGCTCGAGAAGGTGTGATATAGTTGCCGGCAAAGGGCCCTGCCAGCGTAGTCTACCTAAAACCCAATAGCATACTTCTTGGGTAAAAGGGCAGGAAACAAATAGATGATCTGTCTCTTCAAGATAAGAATTACATAGAACACACTGGAATTTGTCTGTAATGCCAAGTCTACATAGTCATTCACTAGTGAGGTTTCTTTCCAAGATTACCAACCATAGGAAGGAGCCTACCTTAGGAAGGACTGTCAGGTGCCAACAAAACTTAAAAAGCTATGCACTAGGATGAGGAGTGTTGCTGGTTAGAGAATGATAGACCAGTTTTATAGAATATCTACCATTTGGTGCAGCTAACCAGATCAATTTGTCGGGAGCCAGATTAATATGAAGGGGTCTTTGTTCTAGGATACCATTCAGGAAATTCTTTTGATCATGAGAAATATTAACTTGAAGTATATTTTTCCATACTGCCTTTGGACCTAAAGATGTTGTGGAGATCTAGAAATAGTTCCTAATATTATTACCCCATTGTAGCTAGAAGAAATTTTTGGTTGAAGGAAGGATGGCAGTGATAGAAGAAATGGGAGGTAGCCCATTCCATGAATCATCCCAGAAATCTGCTATATCCCTTGTGTTGATTACCCAAGATAGGTGAGGAAGGAGAACTCCTCAACATTTCAAGACAAAATTCAACATTGCAGAGCCTAATGGAGGGCTCTTGATTGTAATAATATGAGCCGGATCATCATTATCTAGGTACTTTAGTCTGATGATCCTAGCCCAAAGAGATCCTGGGTTTTCATAGAATTTCGAGGACAACTTGGCACCAAGACTAATATTCCTCTCAAATATATTGTGAATTCCTACTCACCCACAATCCTTCAATTGAGAGATCATGTCCCATGCTACGAGGGGGATTTTAGATGCTCCATCTAGGTTGCCTTTCCATATGAAATCTTTAAGACATTTTCTAATTGTTTCAATGACAGCCCTAGGCACCAAGAGCACATACATCATATAATTTGGGATGGAGGAAACAACTGATTTGATTAGTAATATTCTCCCAGCGAGAGATAGCCATCCGACTTTCTACAAAGAAATCTGATCTATGATGGATTGGAATATACTATCCCATAGAGATGCCCTGCAAGGACATTGAAAAAAAGGAATTCCCACATACTTGCTAGGGATCCGAGCAACTTCAAAGCCTAACAAATTTTTAATATCCTCTTGGATGCTAATAGATGTATTAAAAAAGAAAATCTTAGACGTAGAGATGTTGAGTTTTTCACCTAATACATTGCAATATTCTTCAAGGGTCTCCTTGATAGCTCTAGCCTCCTATATGGTGCCCTTAGCATATAGCAGGGAGCCATCTGCAAAAAGAGTGTGTGTGACTACTAACTTGGATTGATGCAGGGAGATGCTAGCAAGTGAACCCTGGGTTTGTTTGAAGGAGATTAATCTACTGAGCCCTTCCGCTAGAATGATGAACAAGAAAGGAGACAATGAGTCACCCTGTCTGAGTCCTTGTGAAGGTGAGAAGAAACCACAGGGGGAACCATTAATCAACATGGAGAACTTAGCTCCCATAACACATGCCAAAATCCATCTAATTCACTTTATGTTGAAGCCCATTTTCTACATAACTTGTTTCAAAAAACCCCAACTGACTTTGTCGTATGCTTTCATCATGTCCAATTTGAAAACCATGGCTTGGAGACCCTATACCTTGATTGAGTGGAGGATCTCATGTGCTATTAGAGATCCTTCAACCATGTCCTTCCCTAGGACAAAGCCACCCTATTGGTTAGAAATGATCTTAGGAAAAATTTTCCCAAGACGAAGTGAAATGGATTTGGTTATAATCTTGTAGATTGTGTTGCAAAATGAAATAGGCCTAAAATCTGAAAAAGAGCTAGGATTTCCACCCTTAGGTATTAAAGTGAGAAAAGTATTGTTGAATGGCTTAAACATACAAGAATGTCTTCTGGATTCCTCCTCAGCCTCCCAAATATCGGCCTTGATGAAATCCCAACATTTCTAGAAAAAGAGGGTAGTAAATCCATCAGGCCCCAAAGCCTTATCAGCTTGCATGACAAAAACCACTGTCTTGACCTCTTCTAATGAGAAGGGGAGCAGCAAGAAAGCATTGTCTTACTCTGAGACCAAATTAGGGATAAAGTGAAGGTCTTTCTTAGAAGGATGAGCCATAGTGTTAACTAGTTTACTAAGGAGGTCTTGAAAGAAACTAACTGCTTCCACCTGGATGTCCTTTTTTGATTTAAGAATGTTACCATGTGCATCTTTTATTTTAAAGATGGCATTCTTCTGATGTTTAATTTTGGTCGAGGCATGAAAGAAACCATTATTTCTATCCCCTTCAGAAAGCCATAGTTCTCTGGACCTCTACCTCCAATAGGTTTCTTCCTTGAATAATATTTCTTGAAGTCTATCTTGCAGAGCTTTTTGAGTATCGTAAACCTGTTGGTTCAAACTATGCTAAAGGATATGTTCATTCTAGCCCTCAAATTGATTTTGTAGGCTTTATTTTTCTACAAAAAATTCCTCGAAACTATGTTGATTCTAGTCCTTAATTTTGGCCTTCATGAATGACATCTTTTTAGATAGCAGAAACATCTTATATCCCTGAACCATGGGGCACTGAATCCACCATTGTTGGAGGAGCCTGAGGAAATCTAGGTCTCTGAACCACATGCATTCAATCTTAAAATATGACTTTGGCTTGAAGATATTGGAAACCAACTCAATCCCCAAACTCACCGCATAGTGGTTTGAACCAGAAATGCCAAGGATATTAGATTGACAACACCCATGTGTCAACATCCAATGTGAATTCAAAAGAAATCTGTCTAGGTGGACACCAACAAGATGGGGCCCTTTTCTCTTGTTAGACCAAGTTATCTTACCATTGGAGGGACAACAATTAGAGAGGGCATTGCCTTCAACAAAGTTTCTAAAGTCTTGTGTGACTTTATGAGAAGGATCTGCACCACCCACTTTGTCCATAAACCCCATCGTAGCATTGAAATCCCTGCCAAGAATAATATTAGTGTTTCCTAGATTAGAGATTTTTTGTGATAGTAAATCCCACAATCTCTGCTTGTCGGTGCCTGAATTTGGACCATAGACATTAAACAGGGTAAAGGAGAGTGCAAAAATTGAAACTACAACTAGCATCCAATTTGTATCTAAGGAAATGACTTCCACTTTACACTTATGAGGCTTCTATATAATTGCAAGGCCTCCTAAAGTGCCTATGGATGGGACATGAGCAAAGGCCCATCCCTTCCAAGCACCAAGACCACTTTCCTCTTTTGCGTGAGATAGTTTAGTTTCTTGTATGAGAACAATATCTTCCTTGCTTACCAGAATTTGATCCTTGATAAGTCGGGCCTTGTTAGAGGAATTAATGCCTCTAACGTTCCAAGAAATAATCCTCATTGCTGGGTCAAAGAGCCTATTGCTCTCCTTCTCAGCTTCATTTGTTGGGCTATTGAAGTGACAACCTCATCTTTAGATTTTCTTGGTAGTGAAGAAAAGGAGAGAGTTGACTGGCCCCCTACAGCAATCTCGGCCTCTGTCTTCTTGCCTTTTTAGGTTACCCTCTTGGTTTTTTAGATGAGGGACATACTTTAATCTTGGAAGAAACTGCATCTAACTTCAAAATACTATAGGAGTAGCGAGGAGAGACCACACCAGTGGTGTCCAAGTTCTTATCACACCTTGTATCCTTTACTCTTGTGACCTCAACTGAGTTATGATCTGCTACTCTGAATAACATTAAGTCCACTACCATGTCTACTTCTAGCTTAGATAACTCCTTCTCACAGACATCAAGTCCCCTAAGAGAAGCACCTAGATTTTCAATGTTGTCTATGGGGTAGGCAACAGGAAAGGTGTTTGGATCAGACTCTTGAAAGAGCTTGAGCTGGAGATTATTACGAGCCTATTGTATAGGTGATTAAGAAAGACCCTCAAGTTTCAAATTAGCATCAAAAGGCCATTCAAGCTCGTATTCCAATGCGAGGCCTGTGATCATTGAATTCTGCCAAAGCCAAGGCCTTGTGGATGTTGCATTTGGAGCTAGTGAGATATGTTGAGAGACCAAGAATGGATTGTGCAGAACCTTGGGGGAGGCCGAGTGAAGGCTGTGGCAATGATCAATGTAAGTCTTCGAGGGAGTGTCTTCCTCCCTACCAGTAGCCTGAAGACATTGGGAAGAAAGCTGCAAGTCCCTTACCTGGCCGGTCTCAGACTATTCCCTTGAGTGAAGCCCTTGACTAGAGCCAACCTGATCGATCTCCTCTATGGACTTAATGTGCTGAACTATTTCTGAAGAGTTAACCAACACCCAAGGTAGGGAATTCTGCCAGGAGTCAATGAATTTACGTATTTTTGTGCTTGAAACATGAACGATAGTAGATTGAGAACTATGAAGGAAAAAGAAACAAGGGCAGGAGAAGCATTTGAAGCTGTGATAGGGTAATCTGACAAAGATGAAGAAAAGTCTTGGTAGAATCTACTTAAGATGGGAGCTCCTGACTAGCATTTAGATACCAAGTTGCTGAGATATGGCAGTCTTTTCATTACTAGAATCAGGTTATCTAAAGAAACTGATTGCAGAAAGGGGCCAAACTTGGATTCTAGGCAAAGCATATTTGTCCACTTAGCTTTAATATTTCTAAGTAGGCATAACTAGGGTGAGGCTTTGTAGTCCTCTAGCAAGACCCAATCATGTCACAGAAAAATGCCCAATTTATTAGCCATAGTTTCTAGAATTTCTGCTTGGTGATATTCCAAGGGAAGGGCGGGGAAAGATATCTAGAAGGGGAAAAAACTA
Organism: Chamaecyparis obtusa; assembly: GCA_027943335.1. Classification (NCBI taxonomy): domain Eukaryota; kingdom Viridiplantae; phylum Streptophyta; class Pinopsida; order Cupressales; family Cupressaceae; genus Chamaecyparis; species Chamaecyparis obtusa. The sequence continues at coordinate 248,427 of BSBK01009121.1, forward strand.
TCTTGGTTCTTCTGAGGTTGGAAGTTTGGGTACCAAATTTGTGTATGGATACCCCATACCCTCATAAACCATCCCTTAAAATGATGGATCTTGTCCCTACTGGCTTTATTTTTGAAATTTGCTATGAAGAAACCATGCCCATTATCTACCATAAAGGCTTCTTGCAATCTATCCCAAGTTTTAAATGCCCAATCAAAAATTTCATCATTTGATGGAGTGTGGTTCTAGATCTTACAAACTATCGCCTGTGCCCTTAAGTCTTCAACTACATGTGAGAACATTGATTCCGTCATGAGAATCCTATGATTGTCCCGATGTGTATTGCCTTAAGGTCCTAGGAGAGGAGGGGAATGCATGATAGGAAGCTTGAATGTTGGAATTGGATTGAAGGGAGCTTCCTATTAATTATCGGGTGGCATAGGAGCTGGAGAGACAAGGGTTTTGGCATGAGGGTTTTGGACTCCTCCAGATTCTTTGAGACAAGAGGGAGAAATGGAGCCACAAGTATCAAACCTAACATTCTTGACCGAAATCCTCCTCTATCTATGAGATTGGGAATGCTGAGCCACTGCCTTGTGAGATCGCCAATGTGGGAAAGGTTGCAGGCTCGAACAATTTTGACCACCCTTGTTCCATGCTTTATCGACCCATGAGCTTGATTGAAAAAACCATTGCGAGTGGGGTTTCACTAAGGGAAGAGGTTGGGATTCATCTACCCAATGACCCGAATGAAAAACCCAGAAAGGAGCATGATAGGGTTTGGTCACCGTTTCATTGAAAACTTTTTATCTCAGCTTTTGAAGTGGGAAAACCTGGTCTACCTCATCGCCCCACTATTCCTTGGATGTCTTCTTAAATACTCCATCCTTCATCTCCTATTCTTTGCTAGAGCCCCGTGATTTGTCACCATTGAAAGCCCTAGTTGTAGGGGTCTTGCTTGCCATTACCATTCCCCCTATTGGTGAAAGAAATGCCTCCATTGGGAAAGAGAGTAAAAATGATAGTGCCTTGTGCATAAATCTTTATCTTTGCCACTAAGGGGAAGGAGAACATTTGTGTGAAGCTGTTTAATGTCACAAGAAATGGTGGATCCCTCCCACTAGAATATAGAGGATTATAGTATTTAGGGGCTTTGTTTAGTGGTGACAGTGGAACTGTAGATAGAAACTCAAATGGTACTCAGGAGGATAGCTCATGCGGCCCCTATTTGACTCTTTCTATAGTTAACTAGGGTTTGAAAGGGAAGAAGATTGAGTAGGTTAATATAGGGGATGGTGCTCGATGATCTAGGTGGATCTAGAAAATGTGAAAACATTCATATTGTCATATTCTCATGAAAATAACATCAATGCACGGAGTTCCCTACCACGATCCTCACGCAACATGAAAAAGATCAAAAGGAGTTCATATACAAAAGCTATGTGCATTCAAAGGTTTGGTCAAATAGGGAATTAGATGTTCAAAAAAGTGAAAAAATAATTTTCTCAAATCTATGCAAAAATGATGCCAAGTTGTAGTTCTCATTGTGTTGATTCTTAAACTATATTCAGTTTAAAAATTGGACATCTTATGTGAAAGTTAAAGCTAGACAAAGTTCTATGGGAAAAGGTGGATCTAGTGGACTAGTGATGACATCAGTATGATGTGGGATGACAGGTGATGTGGTAGTTTGAACAATCCTCTATGGTTTGAGATGATGACATGGCATGACCAAGTGACATTTGAATGGTGGCATGGTAGTGCATAGTTGATCCAATCTAAGTGTGACACATGTCATATTGGAGGCTAATAATAAGGTGCCACATGGAATCTAGTTGGTCAGTCTTATTTGAGATCTATTTATTTATTTAGAAATATTTTTTCTAGTGGTTCAAACCATAAACCTTCCATTTCCACTCTCCCATCTCTACAACTACACCATTCATGATTCTTGAAATTCTTTTTGGTGACGTTTCTTTTTATTTTTTACAAAGGAAATGGTAAACTATGAAAATAGGGGCCAGGTGGTTTGAACCCACAACCACCCATATGTTATTTTCCATCTCATTTAAGTTTAAAGGAGTATAAAATCAAAATTGTAATCTCTATGGTTTAAAAGCATAACTATGCATTACTATTGCAATTATGAATTAAATCTATAATTGGATTAAGGTGGGAAACTTTAAGGTCCTAGTTTACAAATCATGTGATTTGGGGGATCTAGAAAGATGGGAGCTAAGATTAACTTTTTAAAAGGAAGTGAAGATAACATAACCCTTGTGAAAAAAGGGTATATCTCAAATAGGTCTCTTTGACATTGAGCAATAGTTCATCAATAACAAATGGTGGCATCGATAGAGGCATTGAACCCATGACGAGTGAGAGATACCACTATAAATTTGGTAGAAGAGGTAGAAATGGAGGTCGATCATAACATGGTGTTATTTTCTAAGCTTGGTTTGATTTGAAGATTCTAGTGTTTATGGCCAAGTTTGTGTGAGCTCCACAAGTGGATTTCAAAGAACTCAGAGCTGATGTCGAATGGATGTGTTTAAATTTACCTAACCGCTAAGGGTTCTTTCATTGTAGTCTTTGAAGATATTAGAGAAAAAAATAAAATATTATGTGAATTTATTTAGAGTTACGATAATAAGCATCACCTGATGTTGAAACCTTGGCGTCTGGTTTTTTTCACAGCGAAGAAAACTTTTGATAGGGTTCCACTCTAGGTAAGACACTTGAATCTAGTCATTATATTTCTTCTTTGATTCATGTTTAGAAGTTATATAAAAATCCTTAGGTATACTTTTATTGGTAGATAAAAAATCATAAAATCTCCCACATTCAATCTATGCTTAAAATTTATAGGAGATGAATCTGGTTGAAGCACTTCTTGTATAAATTATGCTCAAAACATCAAAAGATTTTTGTGTGTAGCCTATGGATTATGATTGGGTACCATTTAGGTGTAGGAGGTTTTTTCAATTTTGTCATATGGATGCCTAATGTGCTAAATAGAAATTGGAAAAGAGATATATTGGTGGAAGGATGTTTCCCATCATCATTATACAGTGGAGAAGAACCAGCTTCTGAAGAACATGTTATGAAAACTTTAAGTATTATCCTATCACATCTCTCCAATTTAATCTACTTAATAAAATTCTCATAATGTGCATGAGATTTACATTTTAGTGAGTACACTTATATATAATTTTTGTAAATATCTTGAATAAATTGTCAAAGTATCATACCCACACACATTAAACATTAGATTTTATCTATATTAAAAATATATATGCATTAAACCACTACTTACAAAGCTAAAATGACCTCAAGCATACTTACACCATCTACAAGTTTATGATAGGAATGGATATATTTCTTTTACAAAAATATTTCAAATTTCATGCTATTGTCTTTTATACTAATGTTAAAATGGAATTTGAAGAAGGGGTTTTACAAGTAAATTGAGGAGAAAGACCTATTCGAAGAAAAATAAAAAAATAATGTGTAAAAATAAGTGGGACAAATGCCATGAGAAACTCTAATTCGTTATTAGCTCTTGTTAAGTGGTTAATGAAAATTAGTTAAAAAATTCATTCAATAATATGTCAATGTGTGAGGGTTCATATGAAATATTTAAACTTTAGTCAAGATTGGAAACTTGTGGAATGAGGAATGAAAATACAATACAATGATTTTAATCTACTTTTGAAGATTTTAAAATGAAGATAGTAAGTCATAGAATAAAGTAATCTAACAATGTGATATTTTAAATAAAGACAATCAATTTCACTCCACTACTACAATTTCACTCCACTACTAATATTCAAGTATTGAAACAAGATTCTTATAGAAAAATAACCATTTCAATTTATTATTTAAACTAAGGACCTTGTAAAATAAGGTTCCCAACAAGTTTTCAAGCATAAAAATTAATTGTTAATGCATTAATTTCACTTGAATTCATAGTCTCTTGTAAAACCTTGCCACGTTGTTTATGTTCTTGCCATGTTTTTACCAAATTTTTATTTTTAAATCTTAGAAAAATTTGAATTTGATTATTTCAATAAACCAAACTACAAATATTATTATTAAAATTTCTAACTAGTTGAAAGACATCCTAACATGAACAATTACAATATTAGTTAAGATGTTCTTGCTCCAAAATCTTCACAAAGCCATTGCCAAAAGATACCTTTGAATATTTGATAGGTATGCTAGGGGTTCAGGCCTCTCATAGTCATAATTAAATGATGTAGAGATGCATTAGTCCAGAGGTTTTCAGAGCCTTATTATAATCTGCACTGGATGTAGAGATCTACTCCTCAAGGGGAGTGATCATGGAAGAAAAATGTTGGGAAGTAGTTGATGACTCATGGCACCCTTTTCGAGTGTTTTCAAATGGGGAGTATTTCTATGAGAAATTCCCTACTATATGGGAAGATTGTTTGGTTGCAGAACTTCTGATTGATATAACTTTGGGATGATGGATTTTTCCATATGTTGACATTAATGCCAAGGAGGAGATTGGTAGATTTTGATAATGCATGGGGAGGTGATTGAGACATTTAATATGTTTAATCACTATGTTACTGAATGGGCACTCATACTATTTTCATCTATGTTTTGTACTGACATCAACATATGTTTTTGTGAGGAGATCAGGTTGGTTACCACAATGTACAGAAATTGTACAGATGTTTAAATGTTGTGACGACAGAGGAGAGTTTGGGAAGGTGTTTTGATCTTATATCCAAGATTGTATCATGTAATGTTTCATATTGGATGAGTTACATATATTTTGGTGAAGACTGGTCATTGGATTGTGATAGTGAGAAATGCCAGAGTTGGTCTCTATATTTCTGGTATATCTTTTAGATGATATAGATGCAAGGTATGTGAGCTTTAGGGATGAAAAATAAGGTACTAAAGGATGTTCATTGGTTGGCGCAAGGTACATAACACTTGGTGATGTCATATGTGGCCTGTGTTCTAGAGAGGGCTTATTTGGAAGCCGACTTGGGAGATGCAGTGTGTATTTTGCTTGGTGAACAAAAATTAAGGGTGTCGGTCCTTAATTATTGTATACATGTTTTAGATACCGTGTGTATCTTAGCAACGGTTTATGTAATTATTTATAATTAGGAAAGGCTTATGTGCTAACTTGATCATGAGAATTGTAATAAGGTATAAATGAAAGGTCTTTTCTTTGGAAAAGATAGGGATGGGAAGAGATGAAATAAAGAGGTTGTGAAAGTTGTGAGCTTGTGTCTACTATATATAGAGCAGAGGTGTACTAGTGGACCTCATTAGAACTAATCAAGCAAAGATAGTTGCTACCTAATAGTTTAAAAGGATTATGTATTTCTTCATATACAATTGTGCTACAAATAGTGAGTTATTTAGGTAGATTTAACCTTCTTTGGGTAGTGAGCCTTGGGCAGTGATCTCTCCCTTTCTTCTTAACTTCTAACAGGGTCTTTCCTCTAACAAGGACTATGTATTGTAATGTTTCAATAAGCTCCTAACAGGGCTATATCTTCTAACAAGGATAACTATACTCTTAGTACATCATTTGTGGGTACTAATTCCCACTGGGGTTTTTACCTTTAATTGGGTTTCCCTACCAATATATTGTGTTATTGTGTTCATTGGATCTTATATTGTTGCTGCTTAATGTTTAAAGTTTAATAAGCTTCCATACAACTAATTCATCGCCACCTCTTAGTTGTATTGTGGATTGTTATTTGTAACACTTTAAGGTCAACCACCACCTTTTCTTTCCCTTTTGAAATATTTCTAGAGGAGGTCACGTTCCATCCTTTCACTTTTCCTCTAATGAGTTTAAATTTTTTGTGGAATTGAACCATAGGAGAATGTGAAAAATGGATATTCCATCGACTCTCATCCAGGATCCTAAACTTTAGATGAGATGTCTACACGATCTTGAATCTAAAAGGGAAATTCTATTTCTTTCTACCTCCATGCCAATAGAGCACTATAGTATTATGATCTAAGGTTTTCTTAGGTTGAGATATAAGGGAGAAATCAACACGATTAGACTAATTAGGAGAGAGAAATAATATATATTTTCTAACATGCATATTCTTTTTGCCTTGTCTCCTGTTTGACCTAACAAATTTGTAGTAATTCTATAAGGTCGCGACACCACTAGAAGCACCATCCACATCACTGGAGTCTCATTCATTAGAGAGCCAAATATGATTCATAACCTACCTTTCTCACTTCTATTTCTTGTAAAATCAAAATATCCATTTTTTAAACCAACATGAAACAATTAATCATGTCTTGTTTGATATGCCTATATAAGCCTCTTAGGTTTCAAGACAATACCTTCATAATTAACTTAAAAAACTTGAACAACCTTAATCTACAGAACCCTATTTTGGGTTTCCCTCTCACTTCAAGATTGATTGGAGCTTTCATTTAATTTTCTTTTTAATATCAAAGAACCCTTTAATATTTCTCTATTTTCTAATTGTTACATTGTTGGCTATTTTCTAATTGCTACATCTTTCATGATATCCCTCTCTCTTCTAAATTTTTGCATTCGTATTCTAAGTTTGGCATCAATTCCAATATTTGCTTTCTTTTCATTTTTACCCTTTTCTCCAGCCACTTTTCATCCAGAGCCCTCATCACACACCAACTTAGAAGCTAGAGTTGTAGAGGAGATTCCCAATATAGATAAGATTTCTTTAACTAGATGATCCATGAAAGTTTTTGACATATCTCAAAGTAGCTCATGGGTCATTATTTTCTTTATCATTATGTGGGAACTATCAACCAATCCAGATCCTCTCGCATCCTTAGTTTCTAAAATCCCCCTTGGGTATGACCAAATAGAGGGAAAATGTGATTATCTTCTCCCTTAGAAATATTAAGATCCATAATAACTTTATTCAAAATCTCACCTTGTGATTTCTCTATAGAATCATTATCCAGAGAGGATCACAAAGCATCATTATTTAAGGATGTTTCTTTGGTAACATATTTTATTCCTTCCTTGTTTCCTTTATTATTGTTTTCAAGCTTGTCATGGGCAAAGGCGTAGATAATGTCACCTAGGATCTCCCCTGGTTCCAAGACAAGATCAAGTTAAGACATAGAGAAAGAATTAACCAAGTCATCAAGACCCTTATTCTTTCTTAGGCGAAGGGGCTCCTTCAAATTACAACTAGATCGAAGAATACCCTCAATAGCTTTCTTATATTCCTTTCATCCCAAATCCAAAAAATCCAGAACCTTATCATCAACCATCTCATCATTCTTAAATTTTTCTGAATTTGGTACAAATTATATCTTTTTATATTTTAATAAGTCTTAGCACTAATTTCTAAAAAAATTTAACGTTATATACTAATATTTAATTTTTAATATTAAATATTATTTAAATTTTTAAGGTACGTATAAGAATAGCACAATTTTTATTTTTATATTGAGAGGCCAGTAGATTACATAGTGATAAAACCTACAATCAACATCAGAAATGAGGGTAATTGTGATAAAAAAAGAACAAACCATTTTGCCATTATTTTTCTTACTAAAGCAAGCATTGTTATCTAAGGAGGCATATTAATCATTATGATGTATATATTGAATTGATAATTAGAGGTATTTTATGAAAAATGTATTTTCATTATCTAGAGTTTAGTTCTTACTCAATGTTATATTAGATGACATATTATCCAAAAAAATGTGTGACATCATCTTACCTTCAAATATTTTGATAGCCAAGACAAGCTCTAAGAGAATGAGAGTGTGTTGGATTCATACACATTATTATTATTTTGATTGAAACATTTAAACCATATCTCTCTTGCACCGAAGTCACCATATGAGATAAAGATTCACTATTATTTCTTAATTGTTCATATCCGTTGGAGAGATCATTCATAGGAGTGTGAGCTCTATCCTTGTTATTAATGGATACTAAAAATATTAGATCTATAAATATTGAATCATAACTATGTAAGAGTAATAAATGTCAAGTTCAACAAATATGGGATAAGGAATAAAGATCCAATAGCTTAAACTCCACTAGCCTAAACTAGAAATCAAATGTATTTTCATCAACCCACATTGAAGGACTGATTAAATTGGCCAAACTTCAAACCTATTGCAAATAAATATGTTTAATTTTTTGGGAGTTACCCTTAATTTACGTTTCTTAAATTGAAATTAGAGGATTACGATAAATGATGCAAAATTGAGCATAATCAGCATAAACAATAAGTTACCTATCTAAACCATTCTAAGCCAAGTCAAAAGTGATAACGGTGAGAGGGGGAATAATATTTTAAAACTTTGGGGTTTCAAGGAGCTATGGATGTGCTTCTTTGGCTATTTCAAAATGGTATAGCGATGAAGATAAGTAAGATAATTATATTAAGGTTGTGTGGGAAAAATTTCCTTGGTGCAAGGGGTATTGTGAGGTTTCTTTTTTCATTCCCTATTGTTTATAGAATTCATTTGTTTTCTTGGGAGCTTTGGTTCTTTCTCTACCTGGTCTCTACCTTTTTCAAAGGATGTTGGGGCCACTATTCTTTCTTGTGGTTGTGTATTCTTTGTCAGCTGTTGTTAGTTTAATGAAGGGGGTGGCTCATGGTTTCCTCAAAGGTCTTTTCTTTGGTTTGATTATGGCAGGGTCTTCTATTCTCTTAGTCTATTTTGTTATTCCTAGAGCTCGACTCTATTTGGGTTTATGTTTCTAGGTGTGCATATTGTCTGTTCTTTTTGTTGTTGTCCTATGTCCAGTATCAGTTGAGGTGTCTTTTTTGGACTATCAAGCTTAGGTATTCCCTAGTTGTGATTTTTTCCTCGCTTCTACCTTTTATTTGGCATCAGAGTTCTACTCCTATTTTGGGTTTTTTTGTAGGAGCCTCGTTTCTTTTCCTTTTTTTATTGTTGGGTTTTGTTAGTGTCTTTTCTGTTAGGATTTGTTTTTCTTGTTTAGTTATCTTCTCTCTTGGGGTTCCTCTATTTTTTTCTATTCTTAGAGGGCAGGTGAACCCACAATAGTGGGTTACACTTTTTTAGACATGCTATTTTTTGCTGAAATAACACACTTGGGCCCAACATGTTTTATTTTCTTACTTGCTCAATTTTGGTTTTTGGGCTCTATGGTTTATGTCTCCTACGTGAGCTTTTATGGTCTCTCTTATGTGATGTTTTCTTGTTTATTGGTTTGTGCCTTTTTATTTTTTCTTTTAAGTTTTTTTTGTTGTATTTTTCTTTTTTCATCGGTAAGTGCTAGTATTTTTAAAGCCTATGTTGTTTCTTTTGTGCATTTTTTGTTAGGTGTTAGTTTTGGTAATTATGTGTTTGTCCTTTCTAATATCTGGCGCTTCTTAGTTTTTTGTCTGATGTAGGCTTGGGATGCTTTAAGCCAGATTCCTCTCTCCAAGAATTTGATAGAGGAGTAGTCAACACCTATTTATGTGGGGATTCTAGCTATGGTTTTGTCTTAGGGTTGGCACATATTTTTCTTCTCTTCTTCTTCCTCCTCCTCATAGAGGGGGTGGCTTCTTTTAGGTTGATTGTGCTATATGTGGTCTTCTTGTGAATGGGGTTACTCATTCACATAGGTTGTTGTCCTTTAAGCTCTCACCTCTAGAGGGACTTATCTCTTCATGTTTTATGTGGTGGTTTCTTCAATGGGACCGATGCCACCTCATCCAATTTGGTAGCTTCTAATTCATTAACAGTTGGTGATTTGGCTATTTGTCAGTGGGGCCATTGTCAGGAAATGTGCTACATGTGTCTGAGGGGGTGGTGTTTGATTGGTTGGTGAGAGTACAGTGTGGAGACAAGTCAGCAGGGGCCCAATGGGCTACCTTTCCCTTCAATCCAATGGTGGTCGCATGATCGCAAGGGCCCAAAATATCCCTTGTGATCACGTGACAACCATTGATCTTGCTTTATCTCTAGGCCCTATTGGGTGGGTCCTTTTCTAGTGATGTGCTTGTTTTCTATTGGCTCCCAGGCAACAACTAGGACTTGTCAGTGGGACTGTATCAGAAGGTCTGCGGATGTGTCAAAAGGAAGATCTATGGTGGTCATAAGATCTCATAGGGTCTGTAAGAGGCTTGTGATCTTATGACAACCATTGATCTTCCCTTCAATGCAATGCTTCAAGGCTCAGTAGGTCCACTGCCAAGTGTATGCAGTTGGCATTTCTTGATTGGTCCACGCGTGAATAAATCAGTGGGACCAGGTCCTTTTGGTGGTAAGAGGTTCTGACAGTCATCATAAAATCGACGGCTGTTGTATCTTTGCAAGGGATGTGTCAGAGGTATGAGATTTTTAGACGACCATCATGTTGGTAGTTGCCTTTGATCTTAAACTTGTAGATTTATACTTTGATGGATAAATTTAATATAACTTTGACTCTATCACCACTCCAAAGTCTACAAGGAAGAGGGCCAATTAACAAGGATCAAAAGAGATCCTCCTACACTTCGAGCTCTGATGCTCAGGTGGGTGTACCCTTGATTCACTTCTTGAAAGGAATCACTAAATGTTATACCAATATACTCCTTACTAATTGATTTAAAGATTTGATCATTTGAATCTATGTGTGTGTTTGAAGATGATGGATGGCCTCCAAAGAATAGATCAGTGCCTTATCCCAAGGCAAAGAGTCACTAAATAACATATATCAACCTAAATCCTTAACTCAAATACACATGAACTTAGAGTAAGTGTTTTTCCTATTACTCCCCTCACCCCCAAACATGATCATCAAATTCCAATCTAACAATGAACTCACTGAAATCACCCTAAAGGCTTTAATCCTAACTTTGTTAGGAACTCCAAGCTAATCTCACAATACTCTTTATTTACCATATGCTAATCCACTTTGTGACCTTAACATATATGAATCCATAATCAGAAAAAAAAAAGAAAATCAAAGATTCGAGATAGGGATTCAAGTGTATTCTCATTAATTTTTACAATCAATACATTACCAAGACAACAAAATACAGAGAGAAACAAACACAAAATCTAGACTCCCCTTACTTAGTATAATACCATCAACAACAACCAGGGACCAAAGAAAGTTTTTGGAACCCACACTAAGTCAAAATTTTTTCTATATATACCTTCTAGTCACGTTGAAATCCTCAAAGAGGATGCATCAAGCTTCAGGTAACTAGGGTTAGGGTTTGAACTACTAAACCCACTGAAAACGGTCACAAAATAAATGTAGGGGAAGAAAACTAGGAAACTGAGAGAAAGAAAATCTTGTAGTGGTCCATAATCATGAGAATCTCACTAAGAAGGTACTGAGAACCACAAAAACATCCAAAATGTCAACCCCTTCAGTCACTTGCAACATGCCTTGAGCACAAAACCACATGGTACAGACCCCTGCAGATGATCATGGTACACCCTAGACCTTACTGCAACAACAAGTGCCACCAAACAAATCAAATCTAGCTGTGAAAAAATTCAATTTTGGTCCTTTTTGTCACTAAGAAACCCTCAAAAATTCAAATTTGAAAATCAACGGTCACATTCAAGCACCAATAGTGAACCGACCGTCATAATTTAAATCTGGGCCAACTTTATATCGGAACCATTAGATCTCTCCCTTTCGCGGTCTTTTATGATCTTAACTCAACCAAAAACCTTAGGTTTACTCCTAGCAACCACATGAAAAGGCATTTTCTTATTCACAGAATGAAATCTTAACTCACCACTTAACCCCACAAACTAGCGACTATAGGAAAATAAACTTATCATGGTTACATTTGGCGAACTGGTGACAAAAGGCTTTCACCAGTTCATAGAACATTCTTTACTTCCGCCATTATATCTAGTGATTACGTGACCCCTCTTCACTAAATCATTGATCATTTTGGATCACCACCATTTCATTTTGTGAATGAGTGAAGGGCATTAAAATTTATCGGGCCGCTAACCACTTTATTAGAACCGCCAAAAGACCTTTGACCCCACTTGAGCCCGCTTGTGCCACATGTCACTACATCATTCTCTATTGCTGATCAATCGCCACTGACATAGTACCCACCAACCTAAGCCTTTGCAAATGAATGGTTGGCATAAAATCACGTGCCTCTTACACAATCAATGAGAAGTTACGCCAATCGTATATTTTGTCCCCATCACTAATCCTTCTGACAATGACCCCACCGTGCTGATTCCTCGTGCCGACCAATAAGTTTTGAACAACTATGCACCACCTAGAAAATGGCCTCACTAAGAACATTATACCACCTGGAAAATTAAATGGACGGCGCATGATCTCAAATGCTTGGAAGATTCCATGAGATCAAGCACTCGCAGTTGATTTTGAATCTTCTGATTTAGATATCAGGTCCACCTGACAACACATTCATTTCACACAATGTGGACCAATCACAGTTCACCAACTAAGTATACGTAATAGTGGACCCCCCAAAAGAAAACATTATGTCACACAAAAGAATCAATGGTTGTCTCATAATCTCATACATCTGACACACCCCTTGCGAAGATACACCCCACCGTCGATCCTCTGTAGATGTCAGGACCCTCTGACACGCCAGCAACCTAGGACCCACTCACAACTACCAAATCATAAATAGGTGGACCAATGAGAGACTGCCAATTGTGCACACCTATCAGAAGGTCCCACTTCATTGAAATGTTGCATCATCAGGAAAGATCAACGACTAGCATAAAATCTCAAGCTTCTGACAAATCCTATAAGAACTTACGCTAACTGTTGAATGGAGATGTTGTTAGAAGACTGGGCCTAGAAAATATGAAGTTGGAACATAGGAAAAATTAAATGCTGAGACCTAGGATTTAAGGAAAATTTAGGTGCAGAGGACTTAGGAAAATTAAATGCCGCTGGGGTATAAAACCTTTAGTCGCAAGATCACGTAACATAGGAAAAGTTCACGCAATCATGTGACAAAGGGGAAAATGATTTAAGCACATCTGAATTAGGACCTTTAAGTTGCCCAAAAAAGTTAACTAGAAATCAAAACAAGGCCATGGTTATACAAAGGGTTTTAAAATGTAACGGCTAGTTTTTTGAATTTTCTGCTTAGGACTTTAGCCAGAGACATGAAAAATGATACAGAGACTAGGGGAAAGATAATGAAGCCAAAAAATTTTGCACGTGCTAATAGTGGCTCTGTCTGGGGATGTATGCCTCCTATAGGCATAGCAAGGATCTAGAATCACTTGTTTAAAGTAGACCATCCCACTGGAAAAGACTAACAACAAAGAGCAACAAGACCAAAACCCTACAGACCAGGATAAAACAAGGTAGGGGCAAGCAACTTATTTACAGAATTTACAAAATGTACAAACCTAACTACTGTTCATGGAAATAGAATACCTTCAATTGAAGTATTTCTTCAAGAATTGTCCATGAACAGGCAATTCTTGAATATCACCATTTAATTCCTTGACAATATATGAATCTTGGCCCCATTTCTCATGAATTAGATATGGCCCTAGCCAAATGGGATCAAACTTACCATGTTTTCCCTTCTCCTCTAGTTTGGCATTCCAAATTAATACCAAATCACCAGGCTCAAACCTCCTATCAATAGTCTTTTTATCATATAAATTCTTAACTTGCAACAACAATTTGGCATTCCTTACAACTGATTCTCTTATGGTTTCATCCAATCTAATGAGGTCCTCAATTCTTAACTACATCGCATCATCTATGTCATCATCATATAACTGCACAAACTTGTACATCTCCAATAAATTATTCTAAGGCATCCTTGCATGTATTCCATATACTAGGTCAAATGGTGCACAACCAATTTCCCTCTTCACTGTCACCCTATCAACCCATATAGCTAATGGCAGCTTTGAATTCCATGACCTCTTATTCTTTTCAAGAATCCTCTTTAGGATTTTAATCAAACTCTTATTAGTAGATTATGCCTGACCATTTCCTTGTGGATGATAAGGTGAGGAATTAGAAATCTGAATCCCTAAACTTTTGCAAAAGTCCTTATATTCAGCAGACTTGAAGCACATTGCATTATCACTTACTATTCTCTCAGGGCACCCAAACCTTCTAACAATATTATTCAATAGAAAATCAATTACCACCTTACTAGTTGCATTTCTTGTAGGTATAGCTTCTACCCACTTTGTAAAGTAATCAGTGGCAACCAAGATCCATGAGTGTCCTCCACTAGACTTTTTTGGTATCTCCCCTATGAAATCAATTCCCCATTGTTGGAAAGGAGCCTGCACATCTAATGGTTTTCATGGCACATTGCCTAAAAATTTAAGCTTACCAAAGAACCTTTGACAAGCATCACACCTCCTCACCAACTGCTCTGCATCCTTGAAGATTGTGGGCCACCAAAATCCTACTCTCAAGATTTTATGAGCAATTATTTTACCCATGCAATGCCCACCACAAACCCCCTCATGCATTTCTTTTAACAACTTGTTAGCCTAATCTTCATCTACACATTTCAATAGTATGCAATCCAAATTCTTTCTATACAATTTACACTTCACAATTACATACTTGATGGCCTATAATTTCAATGTCCTCTTCTGATTATCACTCATGTCTACTAGACATTTCATATTTCTCAAGTAATAGATAATATCCTGATACTAGATACAATCATCCATATCACATGTATAATCAATTTCAGAATGATTTACTTGATTTGCATCAAGATTGGATTTAGCCATCAGTTTTGCCAATCCTTGTCCTCTAACCAATTTAGTAATCTAGATGTCAACATTGAATTTTTGGATCCTATTCATCCATCTGCATCTTCTCCCAGATACCTCTTGCTGTGAGAAAATATCCTTCATAGCTGCACTTGGCACAAAAGAAATCACAACTGCCCCCATCCAGTAACATCTAAAAGCCTTGATTGCCTTCACAAGTGCATAAGCTTGTTTCTCATTTGTGTCATACTTGAATTCAATAGCCTGTAAAGATTTACTGAAAAATGCAATAGGCTGCTCAAAACCATCCTTATTCTTTTATAACAAAACTGTAGCAATGGTGTGAAAAGATGCAAAGAAAAAGATGTGCATTAGGACACTATAATCAGGTGCCTTAAGCACTGGCGCATCTTTGATAGCCTACTTGATATTTTTGAAAGCCTCATCAGGCTCACCCTCCCAATTGATTGTAGATACCTTCTTCAACATCTTAGAAATAGGTCTAGTAACCTCTGCAAAATTTGTCACAAACCTGCTTAAGAAATTGACCTGACCAAAGAAGAACTAAATCCCTTTAACATTCTTTGGTCTCTGAATTTTATCAATGGCTGCTACCCTCTCAAGGTCAATTCTCACTCCTTGCTTCCCAACTAAGTGGCCAAGCAACTTACCTTCTATGACACCAAAAGCACATTTCCTTGGGTTTAATGAAATGCCATATTCCAAGGCCCTCACAAATATTTTTCTAAATGGGTACAATGGTCTTCCTCTTTCTTGGAATAGGTAGATAAATTATCTTGATATACAACAAGGAAATCATCAATAAAATATGAAAAGGAAACATCCATTGCCCTCTGAAAAGTAGCACCAGCATTTGTGAGACCAAAAGGTATCCTCACATAAACATATGTCCCCCAAGGTGTAGTGAAAGCTGTCTTGAATTGTTTTGATTCTATAACAATCACTTGATTGTAACCAGAGAAACCATCCATCATAGACATCAATTTTGATCTGGTTCCTCTCTGCAATGTAGCTTCCATATTGGGTAGACAATAGTTATCCTTTAATGAGCTGATGTTCAAATTTCTAAAGTCCACACAAAGCCTGATGTCACCATTCTTCTTTGTCATAGGAACAAGGTTTTGAAACCCAAGAAGAGTGCCTTATAGGTTTGATAATTCCAGCATCTCTCAGCTTCATTAACTCTTCTTGCATCTTGGGTGCCAAAGTAGGATTTATAGGCCTTTGTTTTTCCAAAAAGGTTTAGCATCTTCTTTCAGTGGAATAATATGCTGAAACAAGTCTTCTCTATAAACCTTTAGGTCATCATATGACCATGCAAAAACATGCCTGAATTTTCTTAACAATTCAATCAAAGATTTCTTTACCTTTTGAGATATATCTATACCAATGTATACTTTCTTATGTGCTTCATGTGTTCCAAGATTTATCTCTAGATTTACATGATCTTCTCCTTTGATATTCTTTTGAACTCTATCCTGGTTATCAAAGACAGTCTCCAAAACAACAAGCCCCTTGGGCACCTTGTTAGTTCTAAGCTGAATGACCTCATTTCCAAAGACAACCTCCTTTCCTTCTACTGACTCAACCAAGGCTGAATAATCAAATTTCTGACCATGATACTAATCTTCACAGCTCATAAACTTCAAGATATCATTATGATCATCAAAAACTTGCCAATTCTCAATATTGTTTGGTATACTAGGCCTAGCCTGAATTTCAACTTTGGAAATGCCAACAAATGTAATATCAGTGGGATTGATTTCTATATTGGCTAACAAGTCAACCATTTTATTGTTACTCCTTTCCTTCCACTCAATATTGAAGGCATCAAAATGTTCAATCAAATCCCAAACTGCATTCCTATATTGTTTCAACCTCTTGTTCTTGGAAGCATATATTCACCTGACTTGGGACACCACCAACTCAGAATCACCAACAACACTTAAGCACTTAATACCATGTTTTTGTGCCAACCTCAGTCCTAACAACAATGCCTCATACTCTGCTATATTGTTGGTACAAAAGAAATTCAATGTGAAAGAAAATTTGTAGGTGTTTCCATTAGAAGAAATAAGTAAAATACCTGCTCCTGCTCCATCCTTGCAATTTGCACCATCAAAGTACATTACCCACAAATCACCCTTCATAGAATTAACACTTACCTCAATAGAGATAGGTGACAAAATAGGTTCATCTCCAAATATAGGGATCTCTGCTCTAAAAGTGTTAATATCAGTATCCACAAAACATGTAGTCTCATTGTCAATATTCCTCTCAATCATGTGGCATACTCTTGGCTCTCGATCAATCTTGACAAACTAGTCATCAATCTTGAAAGTGGCATAGGAAAAATCACACTATAAACTTCCACCCATGGTAGTACTCCACCTTCTAGATAGCAGCATCCCATAATGAGGAGGGATGTCCACCACCAAAACACTCATTGTTAACTCTTTCTCTGGATATGATGCCAGCCTACATGGCATTGCATTGATAGTCCCAATGACTAGTACCTCCCTCTGATCCATTGCACAACATCTACCTTGGATTGTATCAACTTTAAGGCCCAACTTCTCCATGATCTTAAAAGGCATAATAGTATTAGAGGCACCACTATCAATCATACAATTTCTTAGTTTCATTCCATTCACAAGAACACTTAAAAAGAATGGATCAATGTTCTCAAGGCTATCATTGACAGAACTGTCCAAATATATAGGAGGAATTTGAGATACAATTCCCTGAGCAACAACACCTTTCAAAGCTTTATCCTGAGATCCATTGCATGCAACATCATTGTTATGAACATTATCTACCCATGCAATAGCTCTGTCTTTATGTTTAGGGATCCTCAACAATTCTAACAATGGAACCTTAACTGTAATTTGGGACAATATAGATAACATATCAATAGGAGCACAGGGAGGAAACTCAATCTACATAGCCTTAGTATCCTTTTTCTTATCTGATACATTAGGTGTATTGGCCACCCTCATTTTTTCAACCTTAGCCATTGTGTTAATTGGCTTCTCAATCTCATTAGAAATAGCCATTGTGTTAACATCATTGTTATGAACATTATCTACCCATGCAATAGCTCTGTCTTTATGTTCAGGGATCCTCAACAATTATGACAATGGAACCTTAACTGTAATTTGGGACAATACAGATAACATATCAATAGGAGTAGAGGGAGGAAACTCAATCTGCACAGCCTTAGTATCCTTTTTCTTATCTGATACATTAGGTGTATTGGCCACCCTCATTTTTTCAACCTTAGCCATTGTGTTAACTAGCTTCTCAATCTCATTAGAAATTTTTTCAACTCCAACTCCCTTAGGCTCACAATTCTTACCTTTTATATTCTTGAATTTCACCATGTGATCACCTTTTGATTTGTTCTCATTAGGCTCTCTAGAGTTGGTACTCTTCATAAACATTCCTGCAGCTTTCTCATTTGTATTCCTTGCCACCATGCCTCTAATTTTCACTTGGGAAATCATTTCTACAATAATACTATCCATCTCTTCTCTAGAAGGTCTTCTTAAATTTACTGGCTCAGAAGAAGAGTTCATGTTACATATCTTCTTATCAATGTCTTCACGATCAGAAAAAACCTCTTGATGAAAAAGGGCCTGATTGTGTCTCTTCACATTTACATCTACTTCTTCATCAAAATTAGAATCATCTTCATATCTTAGATATGAAGTAGCTATGTTGCATCCAACATCATCTTGATCTTCTTCTTGATCTATCTCCTCATTGCCACAATCTTGATTTGCAGCCATAGATTGTGCAACCACACAATGCTCTGCAAAATGAGGGGACTGGCATGCAACACACCAAGGTATGTCCTCCATGAAATTTATTGAAGCCCTTTGTAGAGGGTCAGGGACACCTTTGTCATTGTTATTTCTTACAGCAGGGATAATAGGCTTGCCATCCTTCCATTGGGTGTTGTAGGGGTAGTTCTGCAATCTGTTCTGCTTATTGAAATTGTTGTTGAACTAAGGCCTTTCATTGGTAGGAGCACTGATGTTCCTATTTGCAAGTTCCTTCAAATCCTTCAATGCATTGAGAACCTTATCCAATTTATCTTCTTCTTGCCTCCTAGTTCCAACACTCTTATCACTTTCCTTTTTTTATTTCTTGTCCCCAAACAACTTAGGATAATCTCTCTTCCCACCCAACTTTCCTGATATCTTCATATTATTCTCAATATTGATAGAAATCCTAAAAGCATCTCTAAGAGTTCTTGGTTCTTTTTCCCTCAACAAGTATCCCATCTTTCCATCAAATGCATTGAAGTATGTGGTTAGACAGACATTGTCATCTAACCGCATAACTTGGAACAACTTATGCATACCCTTCTGAAATCTCATATTGAATTCAGCTGCAGACTCACTCTAATTTTTCCTTATGGTATTGAATTCATTCAACATGAAACTAGCATTAGGCCTATCACCATACTGTTCCTTGAAACATCTCTCAAAAGAATCCGAAGTATCAATACATTTATCAAGAAGTCTCTTAAACCAATCTCTAACATCCTCCATTAGAGAATGAACAAATAATTTCATGACTACATCCTCATGCTCTACCTCATAATCATTAAGCATATCAACAAAGAACCTAAGGTGCTCCTCACAACTAATAGCATTATTACTAGCAAACTTAGGTACCTTATCTCTTATATCATTTGGAAAAGCATTCAGATAACCAGGAATTCCATCAAAACTAATTTGCCTATAGCCTTCTAGTTGCATAGGTCTTCTTTGAAAACTTGAACTAGTGTTAACCCTAGGATCAACATTTGCATTTACATTTCCATCTACTTGTGCATTTTACTGCTACCTTGGATCAACACCTATCCTAGCAGATGAAGAAGGAATTGAACTAGTAGCATTACTATGTGGAATAGCAGTAGTCATAGATGGCATACCTAGTTCAATAGCAGATGGACCAAGAGCATTGGCTGATGAAGCCTTCAAGAACTGGATCTTTCTTCTCTTTTTTGCAATGGAAGCTCCAATTTCAGCCCTCTCTAATTCTCTTGCAAGGTCCTCATCTTCTTTTCTTCTTCTTTCTATCTATGTGTCCTTATTTGAATTGGGTGGTGGGACCCCTAGTATTATCACTGGTTTGCTTATTTGATGTCCCTCTAGCTTTTGCTTTCCTTTCTCACCAGCGGCAACAACAAGCCTAGTGATCTCATGTCCATCTTTATCTTTAGGGAGGGAAGCATAACTTTAAACCTATCTAACCATAGGGCCCTCCTTATCAAATTCATGATCTTGTAGTAAGCACTCCTGCTCACTTCTCAAAGTCTCAAGATCACCAAAGACATCATGTTGCAAAGTCTTAGGAGCAGAAGCAAGCATCTTGTTTCTCTCCTTCATTTCGTTAATCTTTCTAAGGAGAGATTGTCTTTCTATTAGAGCATTCACCTTTTTAGCTTCTCTCTCCTCTTGTAACCTCTTATGTATGGCATCCTATTCTGCCAACTATAACCTTAGTGCATTTAAATCATCTGGGTCTACCATAATGTCATCAAAACCTGATGACACATCAATATCAGTAAGATTTTGATATGGGAAGTGGACTTGCCTTGGTCTCATGGGCTCCCTTTTGAAATTATCTTCATCAAGATATAAATCAATCTCCAAACCCATCTCTCTGGCTTGTTCATCCTGACTTGCAGGCAATGGACCCTTGTCTTGAAATACAACCTCTGGGGTATCATAAAATCTATCATCAGAGTGACCACCATCTGATCTAGAAACTTTGTTTTGTGAACCTTCCTCACTTGAGGAAACATGTGGTGCTCTACCTCTAGTATTTCTTTGTTCTCTTATGGGAGCACTAGTAGACTCACCATTCCTTCTGATCCAACTCTTCTTCTCCTGTCTAGGAAATTGCTCCAGAGTGACCTCTGGATTTTTTCTGACAAAGGACCTAGTATTCCTTCTCTTGTCCATCTTTTATAGTATGACACTAGTTCTAACCTCTTGAGTCACCACCCACCTAGATGGGAAAACTTTCAACTAAATACAACAAGAAAACAAGAGTGCATTTAATGACCTTTTCTCCCAAGTAGAGTTGCCATTTTGTTGGTAGTTCCCTTTGATCTTCAACTTGTAGATTTAAACTTTGATAGATAACTTTAATATAACTTTCACTCTATCACCACTCCAAAGTCTACAAGGAAGAGGGCCAATTAACAAGGATTAAAATAGATCCTCCTACACTTCAAGCTCTAATGCTCAGGTGGGTATACCCTTGATTCATTTCTTGAAAGTTATCACTAAATGTTAAACCAATATACTCCTTACTAACTGATCTAAAGATTTGATCATTTGAATCTATGTGTGTGTTCGAAGATGATGGACTGCATCCAAAGAATAGATCAGTGCCTTATCACAAGGAAAATAGTCACTAAATAACATATATCAACCTAAAGCCTTAACTCAAATACACATGAACTCAAAGTAAGTGCTTTGCCTATTACTCCCCTCACCTCTAAACATGATCATCAAATTCCAATCTAACAATGAACTCACTGAAATCACCCTAAAGGATTTAATCCTAACTTTGTTAGGAACTCCAAGCTGATCTCACAATACTCTTTGTTTACCATATGCTAATCCACTTTGTGACATTAACATATATGAATCCACAATCAGAAAAAGAAGAAAATCAAAGATCTGAGATAGGAATTCAAGTGTATTCTCATTAATTTTCAGAATCAATGCATTATGAAGACAAAAAAATGTAGAGAGAAATAGACCCAAAATCTAGACTCTCCTTACTCAATATAATACCATCAACAACAACCAGGGACCAAAGAAAGTTTTTGCAACCCACACTAAGTCAAATTTTTTGTTATATATACCTTCTAGTCACCTTGGAATCCTCAAAAAGGATGCATCAAGCTTCGGGTAATCAGGGTTAGTGTTTCAACTACTAAACCCACTGAAAATGGTCACAAAATAAATGCAGGGGAAGAAAACCAAGAAGCCAAGACAAAGAAAATCCTGGAGTGGTCCATAATCATGAGAATCTCACTAAGAAGGTACTAAAAACCACAAAAACATCCAAAATGTCAACCCCTTCAGTCACCTGCAATACACCTCGAGCACAAAACCACATGGTACAGACCCCTGCAGATGATCATGGCACACCCTGGACCTTATTGCAATAGGAAGTGCCACCAAACAAATCAAATCCAGTCATGAAAGCATTCAATTTTGGTCCTTTTTGTCACTGTGAAACCCTCAAAAATTCAAATTTGAAAATTAATGGTCACATTCAAGTGCCAACAGCGAATCGATAGTCATAATTTAAATCTACGCCAACTTTATATCGCAACCGTTAGATCTCTCCCTTTCGCAGTCTTTTATGATCTTAACTCAACCAGACACCTCAGGTTTACTCCTAGCAACCACGCGACAAGGAATCTTCTTATTCACAGAATGAAAGCTTAACTCACCACTTAACCCTGTGAACTAGCAACTACAGGAAAATAAACTTATCTGGGATACATTTGGTGAACTGGTGACAAAAGGCTTTCGCTAGTTTGTACAACATTCTTTACTTCCACCAATATATCTAGCGATTATGCAACCCCTCTTTGATAAATTGTTAATCATTTTTTATCATCACCATTTCATTTCACGAATGAGTGAAAGGCGTTAAAATTTATCAGGCCTCTAACCACTTTATCAGAACTGCCAATAGACCTTTGACCCCACCAAAGCCCGCTTGTGCCACATGTCACTACATCATTCACTGTCGCTTCTCGATCACCATTAACACAAGATGCACCCGCCTAAGCATTTTCAAATGAACGGTGGGTGTAAGATCTCATGCCTCTGACACAATCAATGAGAACTTACGCCAACCATAGATTTTGTCCCCATCATTGATCCTTCTAAAAATGACCCCACTGTGCTAATTCCTCGCACCAACCAATAAGATTTGAACAACTATGCAGCACCTAGAAAATTGCCCCACTGAGAACATTATACCTCCTGGAAAATTGAACGGACGGTGCATGATCTCAAAGGCTTGGAAGATTCCATGAGATCAAGTGCCTGCCATTGATTTTGAATCTTTTGATTTAGATATCGGGCCCGCCTAACAACACGTCCAACTCACACGATGTGGACCAATCACAGTACACCACCTAAGTATATGTAACAATGGACCCACCAAGAGAAAATGTTACATCACACAAAAGAATCAATGGTTGTCTCGTAATCTCATACATCTGACACACCCCTTGCGAAGATACGCCCACCGTCGATCCTTTGTAGATGTCAAGACCCTCTGACACGCCAGCAACCCAGGACCCACTGACAACTACCAAATCATAAATAGGTGGACCAATGAGAGACTGCCAATCGTGCACACCTGTTAGAAGGTCCCACTTTTTTGAAACACTGCATCGTCAAGAAAGATCAATGACTGGGGTAAAATCTCAAGCTTCTAACAAATCCTATAAGAACTTACGCTAACCATCGGACGGAGATGTTGTCAGAAGATCAGGCCCAGAAAATATTAAGCTAGAATATAGGAAAAATTAAATGTTGAGACATAGGCTTTAAGGAAAATTTAGGCACAGAGGACTTAGGAAAAATGAAGGTCACCGGGGTATAAAACCTTTAGTCGCAAGATCGCGTAACATGGGAAAAGTTCACGTGATCATGTGAAAAAGGGGACAACAATTTAAGCACATGCAAAATAGGACCTTTAAGTTTCTTGAAAAAGTTAACTAGAAATTAGAACAAGGCCAGGGTTATACAAAGGGTTTTAAAATGTAACAACTAGTTTTTTGAATTTTCTGCTTAGGACTTTAGCCAGAGACATGAAAAATGATACATAGACCAAGGGAAAGATAATGAAGGCACAAAATTTTGCATGCGCTAACACGTCGATCTTTCTTTTTGTCAGGGGTTCGCCAGTGGGTCCTTGTTCACTGATGTACCTAAGTATGATTGGTCCACATGGTGATGATTGGGTTAGTAGTGGGTCCATTTGTCAGAGGGGTCCTAGTTTGATAAAGATCTATGGCTGGCATAAAAGTGCAGGGGATCTTTCTGACATATAAGATCATGCACCCACTGTTAGATTGGAATCTAAGCTACAGTGGGACCGTTTCAGAGCTTGCCGAGGTGTACGCCTACAGAGTAGTTGAGGGTGAATAAAATATTGCGAGGTGCCAAATGGGCCCAAGGTTAGAAAATATTAAATGAATCAGTGACTAAAGAGTTTCTCATGTTTGCCAGACTTAACCAGGGTCAGCTAAAGTTTTAAATTACTCTGCGACTCAAGGGAAAGGTAACCTAAGGTGGACTTGGGGTTAATCCTATAGCTGAATAGTTCCCAAGTAAATATGAGGATCTAACGGTCACATTTTAAAAGAAGATTGAGATTTAAATGATGGTCGTCGATAGAAGAAAAGTGTGGCACCACCCAGTTAGTCGTTAATTTTCAAATTTTAAATATTTCTTTGCAGGGTTTTGCTAGGTTTTGATCCAATGGTCGGTTGCGGCAAAATGGGTAGCTAAAAATTTATGTTTCAAGGATGATTGTAGTTGGAGAAGATGATGACAGGGGTCTAGGTGGTCATTTTTGGTCATTTCTTGTTTTTTGAGGGTACCAAATTAGTGCATTCATGGCGAGGCTTTGTGCAGAAAGGTAGATGAGTCCAGGTTGCTTGTCTGCAAGCAATGAGCTACAGGGATGGGCACTCAAAGAATATCTAATCGACTATGATGTTGTAGAGATACTTTTATGATCAGATTTGATGGGTTAGGATTTGATTATTGTATTGAAAAAAATATGTAAGCCTAGTTAGGTTTTGACTCCTGCCTGCATGGAGTTGAGTTGGTATATATTGTATTTTTGGAGCTTTTGAGCTCAGATTTGGACAATTGTAGAAGAAATTCATCTTTTCTTAAGGGTCATCTATGGTATCATCTCTACCCTCTAGCTTATATAGTTGTATTTCTCCCATTGATAATTGAAGTATTGCAGAGGTATTTTGTGACAATTCTTCATGCCCCTATGCTTCCTTATTTGAATTATCTCTTATTGAATCAAAGTATATGATGTTCTCAGTGACAACTTAGGGTTCCCAATCCCTCTTACTTTATGTAATTGTGTGTGTTATTGTGTTTGATTTGATTTAGATGTTTTTGTGGGTATACTTCAGCCCTTGACAGTCTTGTCTCAATCCTACACTAAGTTGCAAGAGTGAATGTATGTTTGCAGGTCATAAGTTTTGTCTTATGTTCAGACCCTCCTATGAAACACTTATGCAAACCTATTTAGTAAGTTGTGGCCTATTAGACCTAAGCTTTTCATTGATCCCATTCCTTTATACTGAAATCCAAACCCTAATTTTAATGTATCACCTAGTAGGTAGTTTTCTTTCAGTCATTTCCCTTTCAAGCATCCCTCCTATCCCTTTCCCTCTAAAGTTTACTTTTCATGTCAAGAAGAAAATTAAGGTGATTATCCAAGAGGAACCAACCTAGAACCTAGAGGTCTCATCTCAGTTAGCATAGGTCCCACAACCTGGAGATGATTCCCATGTTATACTAGGTTATCAAGACTATGAGAGCTTGAGACAAGGGTGCAAAATTAGTGTATAGTTATACACTAATTTTGCACCCTTGTCTCAAGCTCTCATAGTCTTGATAACCTAGTATAACATGGGAATCATCTCCAGGTTGTGGGACCTATGCTAACTGAGATGAGACCTCTAGGTTCTAGGTTGGTTCCTCTTGGATAATCACCTTAATTTGCTTCTTGACATGAAAGTAAAACTTTTGGAGGGAAAGGGATAGAAGGAATGCTTGTAAGGGAAATGACTTGAAAGAAAACTACCTACTAGGTGATGCACCGAAACTAGGGTTTGGATCTCAATATGTAGGAATGAAATCAATGAAAAGTTTAGGTCTAGTAGGTCACAACTTACTAAATAGGCTTGCATAAATATTTCATAAGAGGGCCTGAGAATAAGACACAACTTATGACCTAAAAATAGACATTCACTTCTACAACTCGATGTAGGATTGAGACAAGACTATTAAGGGGGCTGAGGTATACCCACAAGAACATCCAAATTAGATCAAACACAGTAACACACAAGATTGCAGAAAGCAAGAGGGATTAGGAGCCCTAAAATATCATTGAAAACATGCACATACTTTGATCCAATAAGAGATAATCCAAACAAGGAAGCATAGGGACATGAAGGATTGTCACAAAATATCTCTACAATATTTGTATTATCAATGGGAATTTTATAATTGTATAAGCCAAAGGGTAGAGTTCATACCACAGATGACCCTTAAGAAAAGATGATTTTATTCTACAATTGTGAACCTCTCTTTTTATAGAAAAAGTCAATTCTTGAGCTGAAAAGCTCCAAAAATACAATATATACATCTCAACTAACTGTAGGTAGGAGTCAAAACTAACCTAACTAGGGTTATAGATCCACAAAAATATCAAACCCTAAAGGTACACTACTGACCCATCAATGTGACTCTGCAAATATCTCCACCGATCAGATATTCATCTTTGCATGTTGATTTTGTACTGAGCCCTCCTGCAGACACAACAACCTCAATCCATCTACCCACCTGCAGCTCCACTAAGCCATGAAGGCTTCAAATTTGATCCTGGTATGATACATGGTTTTAAAATGATTAACCCTACAAAAGGTGGTGCTAAGCTCACTAAAGCTTCAATAAGACGTGGTACCCTATGAAATCTATGGTGTTGATGATCAGATTGTCTACTTATCATCTTCTCAACCATCCCTGTCTTGAGGAATTCAATTCCAACTACCCATTTGTCATGCATGGCCGTAAAATGAAAACCCTAGCAAAGCCTTCGTAGAGAAATATTTAAATTTGAATATCAACAGCTAGCCCGGTCATTTTAAAACATAGCCATCAATGTGAAATCTTCCTGGTAGATGAACGACCCAGATGCACTGAAAAAATTACTTAAAATCCACTCCTAAGAAGTCAAACACCACCATGGAAGTCAATGACCAATAAAAAAAAAGAGAAAATCAATGTCTCTGATAAGTCATTGGACCCACGTCCCTAAGAACACCATCAGATGGCTGTCACAATATCGCTATGATAACGATCGAGCATCTTGAGCCTCCGGTATAATGACAGCTGCGAGATCTGATCATGCTTTATCTTCCTTAGAAATCCTTGACCCCATGGGCCCACTAGCAACTACCACGTCGCACATCAAACAACCAATCAAACTGTGCCATTTTAGATACATGTTGCAACCTTCTGACATTAGACCCACTACTTGAGATACCGATCTAACAGCAGGTGCTTGATCTCATAGCCCCAGAATATTCTTTATGTTTTTATGCCAGCTGCTAGATCCTTATAGACTAGGACTCCTTTGACAAATGGACCCATGACAGATCTAGTCATCACCACATGGACCAACCAAATTTGAGCATGTCAGCACATAAGGACCCACTGGAGGAAGCTCTAATGATAAATCAAGATAAATGGTTGGTGCATTATCTTATGCTCTAACACAAACCTAGGACAATACACACCAGCCGTAGATCTTGCTAACTGGGACCCTCTATTATCTGAGACCACCAAAATATTCAACAATTGCATGATTGAAGGGAAGCTAACTGCTTGCTGAATCACTGACTACTATGGACTTAACCACCAAACTTTGGGCTATTATGCAAACAAGGCATTCATAGAATTGTTGACTAAAAGATAGCGCCACCGGAGAAATTAGCAGTCATGTGACTAAAGAGATATTAACATTCGCTAGGTCAAAGGATATTTTGCGGTGACCAGGAAACAATCAACAATTATGAGAATCACTGTATTCTCTAAGTCATGGGAAGAAAAGACAACCACCAGAAAGAAAAGGAGAACTGGTGACTGGGCTAAAAGATTAAAGAACACATGCTGAAAAGAGGACTTAAGTGGCCATGATAAAGTAACTACAAATTAGAACAAAGGCTTAGGGTTTTCAAGGGTTTTGGCCTATAACGGCTAGTTTATGAATTTTTAAAGCTATAGACCAGGGGCTTGAAATAAATGCAGAGGCCAAGAAACAAAATGTGAGGCCATGAAAATTTTAGGGATGCTTGGTAGGGGTAAAACAAAGACCTTGAAATATATTTTGGCCAAATTTGTAGAATAGGAAATTTAGGGCAACATTTTGGTGATTTTTACTAGATGTCAGCCTGCTAGACATGGAAAACCAGTGACCTTGACAATCCATTGGGCATGGGGTCATTTTGAACACAAAACTCAAAATTCTCTCAGAGAGGCAGAACTGGAACTGTGCTTAGAGCACTTCTTGAAAAGTAGGAAATTAAACTAAAAAGAAGGAAAGTATTTACAAAATTTTACAGAGAGGGATTAACCTCAAAATAGGGCTTCAAGTGGAAACCATTCACTAAAATAGGTAAAGGGACTCCCCCCATATTTGATAGTTGAAAATCATTGGAGCCCCTCTATTCTGTGATTAAAAATGGTCCAGTCCAAAAGTAGTCAAATTTTGTGTGCCTACCAGGCCTAGACCTGAACTCATCCCACTTAAGGACTACATCCCCAATGTTGAAGTCTCTGACCCTGGCTCCTTTATCAAAGCTCTTCTTTGTCTGAATCTAATGAAACTCCATATCTTCCATTGACCTTCCTCTGAGTTCTTCTAACTCCATGAATTGAGCATATCTGATTTGTAAGGGATCCTCTTCATCAAACAAGGCATATTGAGTAGCTAAGTCCAAAGCTGGTAATTCTATTGAAATGGATAACTTAGCCTCCTTTCGATACACTAACATGTAAGGATAATTACCAATGATTTTCTTTGGGGTAATCATGTCTAACCACAAGGTAGATTTGAACCTTGTATGCCAATCCCTCTGATTGTCTTGAAGAGTCTTCTTGATTATTCTAATCAAATTCTTATTGGTTGATTTTGCTAACCCATTGCCTTGAGGGTAATAATTTGAACTAGTATTCAAATAGATGCCATTCTTGACTACCCACTCTGAGACTTTGAGGCCTATGAATGCCAATGCATTATCTGAAATGATGGAGTTAGTAGTGCCAAACGTATGGATTATATCATTATCAAAGCTTAGGAAAGCATTCTCATTGGCCTCTTTTAAAGCAATTGCCTCTATCCATCTAGTGAAATAATCTATTGCAATGATTATCCACTTATGTCCTACACTAGATGGAGGATTGATCATGCCAATGAAGTCTATGTGCCACTTCATGAAGGGTTGCTTTATTTTGACTGGCTGTAGGGGTAAGGCTTCAAGCCTTTATTTTCATGCAAACATGGCACACTTGATGCATTTTCTCACATAATCATGACTATCCTTAAAGATAGATGGCCAATAGTACCTGGCCCTCATGATTTTAAAAGTAGTAGTCCTAGGGGAAAAATGACCACTAGAAGGTCCATCATGAAACTCAAATAGGACATCAGCTATCTTTTCTGAATCTATGCATCTTAAAAGGACACCATTGTGATCCTTTCTGAAAAGAACATCATTTATCAGCACAAAAAGAATAGATTATAACCTATAATACCTTCTCTTTACCAAATCCAAACCTACAGGACATTGTCCTATCTTCAAGTAATTGATCATATTAGGCAACCAGCTCGTTGCCCTGGCTTGTTCTTCTATAGAATGCACCGCCAGAGATGCATCCATTTTCTCTAATTTCTTTGCACTTTCATCCCTTGCCAAATATTCACAAAGACCTCTTCTTCTAACCAGCTTGGTAGTTTGAATATCTATGTCATATTCCATCACCTTGGTGATCCAACCAGCTCTTTTCTCATTTAGGTCCTTGGAAAGCAAAAAAATTTTGACACTTGGATGAGTAACTTTTAAATGTACCTTGATATGGGTCAATAGATATCTGAATTTTTTAAGGCTCTTTACCACATCAAGCACATGTTTTTCTACAAAAGAGTATCTTTGTTCATACTCTTCTATACCTTTTCTAAAGAAAGCAATAGGTTGCTCCTATCCATCTGCATTTTCTTGAGTCAACATTGTAGATATGGCATCATGACCTACATAAGCATAAAGGATAAAATCCTTACTGAAATTTGGGTTTAGGAGGGCAGTGGCCTCTGTTAAGGCCTCTTTGATGGCTTGGAAATGGACTTTCCCTTCTTTGGTCCAAGCAAAAACTGAACTCTTCTTTAACATGGTTGTTAAGGGCTTTAGTAAATCTGCAACGTTAGGCAAGAATCTCCTAAAAAAATTAATCTTTCCTATGAAAGATTGGAGGCTTTTCTTATGATGTGGTAGGGGTAGCTCTAGGATAGCTACAATTCTCTCAGGATCCATTGTAATTCCTTCTTTGGATACTACATATCCTAATAGTTTTCCTTCATGAACTATAAACACACATTTCTTGGGATTAAGGGATATCCCAAATTCTCTACACCTTTCAAAAATCTTTCTCAAATGATTGGTATGATCTACTGCATGCTTTGAATAGATAGTTATGTCATCCAAATAGACCAACACAAACTTGTACATTAGGCTCTTAAAGGCCATATCCATTGCCTTTTGAAATGTAGCATCTGCATTTGACAAACCAAAGGGCATCTTTTGATAAGCCATGGTTCCCCACTTGGTTGTAAATGTAGTCTTGTATTGATCCTCTTCATTCACTAGGATCTAATTGTATCCTAAAAAGCCATCCAACAATGAAAATCTCTCTGATCTAGAGACACATTGTAGAATTTGATCCATAGAAGGTAGTAGATGGAGATCCTTTAATGAGGCCCTGTTAAGATCCCTGAAGTCAACACATAACCTCAACTCCCCATTCTTCTTCCTAATAGGAACAAGGTTGGAAACCCAACTAGTATGTTTAATGGGGTAGATGATACTACTTTCTATCAATTTGAGCACTTATTTATGCATAAGTGGCTCAAGCTTAGGATTAACAGGCCTTTGCTTTTGCCTCACTGGTTTGGCATTAGGTTCTAATTCAATAGTGTGTTGAGAAAGGGCTGGATCAAAACCTTTGAGATCCTCATATTGCCATGCAAAAACATCACTGAATTCTTTGAATAATTGAGTATAAGCTTGCTTTTCCAATTCAATGTTCACTTTTCCAAATTGTAGGCTCCTACCTAGTTCCAACTCTAATTCAACACAATGTTCTTGTTGAACTACCAGGCCAGCTTTTCTTTTCTTAACTTCATCATCCTTGTTGAAGACAATCTCTAAATAACAAGACCTCTAGGCATCTTATTAGACTTGAGATGTATCACTTGATCACCATATTTTTGTGATAGCCTATCTTGATTGTGTTCTAAAAAAACATCTTCTTCAAACAAGAACTGCAGAATTTGTTCATCATTGTCAAACACTTGCCAATTGACATCATTATTAGGGATAGATGGTCTAACAATCACTTTGATATTTTTTTTATCCATTTCTCTTGAAATGCTATTTGGAATATCATACTGGGATCCAATAGCAGCTAACCTATCTACCTTTTGATTTAATTTCCTAGGGATAGCAACAATATTGAAAGCATGGAAATCTTCAATTGCATCCCAAACTCTATGCTTGTATGCTTTCATGGTGTCATTTTTGGTTGCACTTATCCCTCTTACTTGGATGACAACTAAGTCACTGTCACCATAAACATTTAAGGCCTTAAGCCCTCTTTTTATAGCCCATTCTAGTCCATTGACTAGACTTTCATACTCTGTAGTATTGCTAGTGCAGGAGAAACTAAATCTAAAGGCAGTATAATACCTTTCTCATTTTGGGGACACTAGCATAGAACCACCACCAGAACCATGTCTACTTCTAGCCCCATCAAAAAATAGTTCACAAACCTGATTATTCTGATCTTCTGAATTAGTATCCTCTTTGAGAAGGCTTGCCTCTATGACTCCACTTTCTTGTATTAAATAACTTCCCAAACCAAAATCCTAAATTATATTTTCTTGGGCCTCTAAAGCTCTTTCATCTAGAAGAATATCAGGGATACTTTCTATCTTTGTGCTTGCTTCACTAATGGCTTGGAAGTCACTGTTGTCAAATATAGGGCAATTTACATTGATGGTTTTGGACACATATGGCTCTATATGGTTTGCTGCTAATGGTTCTAACTTAATGGTGACCTTGGTCCCATATGTTGTATGAAATAACATGTGAGACCAATCATAAGATAGATATCCTCCTATCTTGGTTGTAAACTCCCTTGAAAGACATATATCAAATAATGTAGGGAGATATATGATATATATATCTAGGAGGATGGAGAAATTAGGACTAGCATGCAAGATTAGACTGGTATCCTTAGCCACACCTATAGTATTGACTAAGGATCCATCAAGTTGGGTAACCTTCTTTTGGAAGGGCTCATATTTTAGTCTTAATTGGTTAGCTACTTTCTTGGGCATTATAGTGCTAGTAGCTGCACTATCTACCATACAATTATGTACTAAAGATTTTCTCATAATTAGAGATACATAAAAGGGAGGTGGCTTTGAGTTCCTACCTTTTGTGGCATTTGCCTTGGAGTTTCTACTTGGAGCCTCCTTTTCTTGATTAGTGTTGACCAACACTAGCTTTGCAACTTCTTTTGTAGGTTGAGGAGTTGCTACCTCTGTCATGGCCTTCTTCAAAATTTTAGGTTGTCTTGGAAGAGCCAAAGAATCCCACATGGACATGGTGATATTCACCTTCTTCATGTTGTCTACAATATTAAATGGTGTCACAGTGTGTACTATTTGTTGTATCTTTGGCATGATGGGCTCCACCTCTTTGGAATGCTGGCCTTCTTTACTTGTAATGACAAGAGTCTCCTTAGGTGTGATGGGAGCAACTTGATGCAGTGGCTCTGCAAATGTAGTAGCTTTGGCATTGGAATCTACTCTATCCATGTCTTGAGCTCTCCTCTTTGGTCTTATATAGGAAACAAAAGAAACCTCATCATTGACTCCATTCAAGTCTAGTTGTCCCTAATTAAAGAGAGTAGTCTCATGCTCTTGTGATTCTTTTTGAGGCACCGATCCACTGGATAAAATCTCTGATTGGGCTTGGGAGGCATTTTGAACCATTAGAGCTTAGTTCATCCATCCATTTGAACATGTAGCCTAATTATGAGGCTGATTACAAGGAAAACACCATTCATTATCCATAGCCACATTGTTTTGTATAGTTACCACATCCCTCACCAGATTTGCAGAGTTTAGGGGTGCAGGGTTATATGGTTGAAATGGTCTCTGATTAAAACTTTGTCTTTGTCCTTGATATCCTCCTTGATATGGTGGCCTATTTTGTTGATAAGGCTATCCTTGATTCTAATATTACTGATTAGGACCTTGGCCTTGTGTCTGAAATGGTGGTCTAATTCATTGACCTTGCTTCTTTAGATTTGTGACCTCTTTAGTCAAGGTCTGCAACAAGTTAGTCACTTCTTACTGACTACTTTGTTGGCTATTCTTTATTTATTGTAGCTCTTGAGAGAAGCTAGTTGTTAACTCTTGGACACTAGTAATAACTTGAGGTGACAATATGGTGGGAATAGGGGTAAATGGGGGTACTTGGGTAGGTGCAATGGGTTGAAGGCTAGGAAAAATGGGCATTGGAGGCCTTCTAGCAATCATGCCTGCTTGGATTAAACAATTTTCAGCCTTGACAGCTATGTCAAAAGCTTGAGGTAGAGAAGTACCACCCATAGACTGGATCATGACATAAATTTGACCATTTAGAATTTGTAAATAGTAAAGTAATGCATGGTCAACTGATGGTCTCACTGACTATGGGATTCTATTCCATGTTTTAAGGAATCTACTATTGTAATCTGTCATTTGCTCTTGAGGGTCTCTCTTAATAGTTTTTAACTACTCAACTAGAGACAAATTATATGATTTATCCTCAAAATGTTTACTTAATGCATCCACTAATGTATCCCAAGAAGTAATAGAACCAACAGTTAGAGTTCTAAACCATTCTAGAGCCTTACCTTTGAAAGAGGTTGTTAATAACTTTGTGGCCACATCTTCTTGAGTAATGTTGTGTATGCTATAGATGGTGGTCACATCTCTAATGTGTCCAAAAGAAGTTGTCTGCCCTTCACCTGTGAAATCAGGTATACTCTTAAGTGCCACCAAAGGCACATCATGATGTTGAGCAAAGGCTAATGGGCTGCCTTGGTTGAATGGTGCAAAAGAAAATTGTCTTGCCATTGCAGGTGCTGGAATCTAGAGATTGACAACTATATGAGTTGTATTTATTGCTTGATTGGAATCTTCTTCTAGATCTCTGGTTAGAGATCTGCCTCTTCTTCTCAAATGAAAGGGAAAAGGTCTCCTTTCTGAGGTGTTAAGAGGTGTAGACTGAACTCTTCTTTTAGGAGATGTCCTTTGAGTTGACCTGCCTATATGACTTCTTTTTTAGGGCAACTCTAAAAATTGGGAAGGTTTGGAGCTTCTAGTCTCAATATTTCTCATAAAACTTTGAACAAGGTAGCCCAGATCCTTGAAATCAGTGGAGTCACCAAATATACTTGATAGAATGACTTCTAAAAGCCTGTTTTATGCAATCTTCATATTAGAGATAGCATAACTTTCAAACAATGAACTTAAACTTTTATTGTCCCACCGGGCATGCTAGAATTGTTATACAATAAGTTTGCACCCTTGTCTAAATCTCTCATAGTCTTGATAACCTAATATAACATGGGAATCATCTCCAGGTTGTGGGACCTATGCTAAGTAAGATGAGACCTCTAGGTTCTAGGATGGTTCCTCTTGGATAATCACCTTAATTTGCTTCTTGACATGAAAGTAAAAATTTTGGAGGGAAAGGGATAGAAGGAATGCTTGTAAGGGAAATGAATTGAAAGAAAACTACCTACTAGGTGATGCACTGAAGCTAGTGTTTAGATCTTAGTATGTAGGAATGAAATCAATGAAAAGTTCAAGTCTAGTAGGTCACAACTTACCGAATAGGCTTGCATAAATATTTCATAAGAGGGCCTAAGAATAAGACACAACTTATGACCTACAAACAGACATTCAGTTCTACAACTCAGTGTAGGATTGAGACAAGAATGTTAAGGGGGTTGAGGTATACCCACAAGAACATCCAAATTGGATCAAACAGAGTAACACACAATATTGCAGAAAGCGAGAGGGATCAGGAACCCTAAAATATCATTAAAAATGTTAGCACGTGCAAAAAATATCATTGAAAATGTTAGCACATGAAAAAAATTTCATGGCTTTAGCAATTTTCTACAGGTCTCTACAATTATTTTTAGGTCCCTGGCATAAACCCTAAGGCAAAAATTTCAAAATTGTAGCCGTTGGGTCTAAAAAATTAAAAAGTACCCTGGCCTTGTTCTAATGTTGCATTACCTTTTTAGTGTAAATTAAAACTTTCGATCCACATGTGCTAATTAAAATGACCAGCTTCAAGTTCATGGTTAGGTTTTTCATGTGTTGGCGAGGTCCCTTTTAATTCTTCCTAAGTCCTAAGTTCTCCTGGCCATTTTATTTTTCTAAGTTCCTCGGCATTGATTTTCCCTATGTCCTACCCTTTAATACTTCCTAATGTTTTGGCTTTGTATTTCCCTGGGCCTGGCTCTCTAACACCATATGCATCTAACAGTGGGCATATCTTCCCATGAGATGTGTTAGAGGCTTGTGAACTTAAGAGGTCCATTGATTCTCCTTTATGACAGAGATTCTCAAATAGGTGGGTCCACTACCATGTTGGCACAATTGGCATTCTCTCATTGGTCTGTGTGTTGCTAAGAGGGATCCTGTTAGTGGGACCTAGTTTCTGGATGTGTCAGTGGATCCTAATCCTGTCAATAAATTGACGAATATCAGAGGCTTAAGATTATATGCCATCCATTGATTTTGTTTCTTGTTAGTAGCTTGTCAAAGATGGGAGGAGTTTCTTCATCGACGGTTGGTGTGTAAGCACATAGAATCTTTTGAACCTTTTAGATCTTGCACCAGCCATCTGATCTTCCAGGCGGCTTAATGTTCTCAGTGGGGCCATTTTCTAGGTGGTGCAAGATGGTTCAAATTTTATTGGTTGATGTAGATGATATGGCAGGGTGGGGTCATTGTTAGAGAGATTAGTGACGAGGGCATGACCTATGGTTGGCATAAGTTCTCATGAGTTTTGTTAGAGCTATGAGATCTTGCACCTGCCATCTGATTATAAGGCTTAGGCAGGTGGGTCCTATGTCAGTGGTGACCAAGAATGAACCATGAATGAGGTAATGACATGTGGCATAAAGCAGGCCTAAGTGGCATCTAAGGTTTAGCAGAGCAGATAAAGTTTTTGGCAGTGCCGATAAAGTCAGGGGGTTCAGTCATTCGCATGATAAAAAGGTGGTTCTCTAATCTATTGAGTGATTCAATGAAGGAGGGTCACAAGGTTGATAAATTATTTAGCGGTGGGATGAAATACTCTATGAATTGGCAAAAATGCCTTGTTGCCAATTCGCTAAATAAAGGATCGGGGTTAGTAAGTTTCCTTCATTTGCTTGTTCGCGGGGTTAAACTTGGGTTAGTGTTTTCATTATGTGAACTTAAAATGCCTTGTCACATGTTCTCTTGAAGTAAACCTGAGGTGTCTGGTTGAGTTAAGATCATAAAGACCCCGAAAAGGGATGATCGAACGGTCACGACTTAAAGTGAACCTAATTTCAAATATCGACCGCCGATTTGCTGAAAGTGCCATAAAGTAGCCGTTTGATTTCAAATTCAAATGTTTGAAGGGTTTCCTGTGACCAGAAGGACTAGAACTCAATGTAGAAGTGACTAGTGTTGGTGAGAGATGATCTATTTTCCATTGCAGTGTGGTCTAGGGTGTTGAGTGATCATCTGCAAGATTTGTGCTCTGCGGTTTTGTGCTCAAGGCATGTTGCAGGGTTCACATTTTTAGAGTTGCTCATGATTCTCAGTACCTTCACAAAGAAATTTTCATGATTGAGGATCATTCCAAGATTTTCTTTCTCCTAGTTGCCTAGGTTTCTACCCCTCTAATAAATTTTTAACCATTTCTAGTTGGTTGGGTTGTTGAAACCCTAACCCCAAGTCATCCGTAGCTTGTTGTATTCTCTTTGATAATTCCAAGATGACTAAGGAGTATAAGTTGTAGAAATTTTGATTTTGTAGGGGTTACAAACTTTCTTTGGTCCCAGCTGGTTGTTGATAGTGTTATATTGATAGAGGAGCTGGATTTTGTATATTTTCCTATCTTTGTGTTGTTTTGATTGTATATTGATCCTAAATATGTTAATAAGGATGTTATTGAGTTCCAATATTACATTTGTGCATGTCTTCTTGTTTCAGTTCTAAGCTCATATATGTTAATGTCACAAAGTGTATTAGCATATGGTAAACAAAGATTATTGTGAAGTCATCTCTAAGTTCCTAACAAAGTTAGGATTAAAGTCTTTTAGGTGGGTTCAGTGAGTTTGCAACCAAGCAAGAATCTGATGTCCTTGTGTCTGAGGGAGAGGGGTAATAGGCAAAGCACTTACCCTAGATTCAATTGTGTTTGAATTAAGGTATTCAACTGATGTATGTAAATGGATGACTCTTTGCCCTAGGTTAAGGCACTAGTCCATCCTTTGGAGGCATTTCATTTTCATCGACCACACACACAAACATTCAAATGATAAAATCTTAAAGCAGTTAGTAAAGAGTATATAGTTGTATATCATTTAGTGATTCCTTTCAAGAAGTGAATCAAGGGTACACCCGCCTGAGCAATAAGGCTCAAAGTGTAGGAGGATCTCTCTTGATCCTTGTTAATTGGCCCTCTTCCTTGTAGACTTTGGAGTGGTGATAGAGTCTAAGTTATATCAAAGTTATATCAAAGTTATCCATCAAAGTATAAATCTACAAGTTGAAGATCAAAGGGAACTCCCAACAAAATGGTGACTCTACTAGGGAGAGTCTAGAGATAAAGGTTGTAAGTGCACTCTTGTTTTCCTATTGTATTTCAAGTAAAGATTTCTCATCTAGGTGGGTGGTGACTCAAAAAGGTTAAGAACCAGTGCTATATATTGTAAATCATGGACAAGAGGAGGAATACTAGGTCCTTTGTCAAAAAAAATCCAGAGGTCACTCTGGAGCAATTGCCCAGATAGGAAAAGAAGAGTTGGATTGGAAGGAATGGTGAGTCTACTAGTGCTCCCATCAGAGAATAAATAAATACTAGAGGTAGAGCACCAAATGTCTCCTCAAGTGAGGAAGGTTCACAAGATAGAGTTTCTAGATCAGATGGTGGTCATTCTGAAGATAGATTTTATGATACCCCAGAAGCTATATTTCAGGACAAAGGTCCATTGCCTACAGGTCAAGATTAACAAGCTAGAGAGATAGGTTTGGAGATTGATTTAGATCTTGATGAGGACAATTTCAAAAGAGAACCCATGAGACCAAGGCAATTCCACTTCCCATGTCAAAATATTTTTGATATGGATGTGTCATCAGGTTCTGATGACATTATGGTAGATCTTAATGATTTAAATGCATTGAGTTTGCAGTTGGTAGAGCAAGATGCCATACATAAGAGGTTACAAGAGGAGAGAGAGGCTAAAAAGGTGAATGCTCTGATAGAAAGATAGTCTCTCCTTAGAAAGATTAATGAAATGAAGGAGAGAAATGAGATGCTTGCTTCTTCTCCTAAAACTTTGCAACATGATGTCTTTGGTGATCTTGATGCCTTGAGGAGTGAGCAAGAGTGCTTACTACAAGATCATGAATTTGATAAGGAGGGCCCTATGGTTAGACAAGTGCAAAGTTATGTTCCTTTGCCTAGAGATAAAGATGGGCATGAGATCACTAGGCCTGATGTTGCCACTGGTGAGAAAGGAAAGCAAAAGATGGTGGGACATCAAACAAGTAAATCATTGACAATACCTAGGGTCCCACCATCCAATTTAAATAAGGACACAGAAATGGAGAGAAGAAGAAAATAAGATGAGCACCTTGCAAGAGAATTAGAGAGGGCTGAAATTGAAGCTTCCATTGCAGAAAAAAGAAGAAAGATCCAGTTCTTGAAGGCTTCATCAACTAATACTCTTGGCCCATCTACTACTGAACTAGGTATGCCATCTATGACTACTACCATTCCACTTAGTAATGCTACTAGTTCAATTCCTTCTTCATCTGCTAGGATAGGTGCTGATCCTAGGTAGTAGTCAAATGCACAAATAAATGTAGATGCTAATGTTGATCCTAGGGTTAACACTAGTTCAAGTTTTCAAAGAAGACCTATGCAATTAGAAGGCTATAGGCAAATTAGTTTTGATGGAATTCCTGGCTACCCAAATGCTTTTCCAAATGATATTAGAGATAAGGTACCTAAGTTTGTTGGTAATAATGCTATTAGTTGTG
The DNA here is from genome assembly GCA_027943335.1 of Chamaecyparis obtusa. Lineage (NCBI taxonomy): Eukaryota > Viridiplantae > Streptophyta > Pinopsida > Cupressales > Cupressaceae > Chamaecyparis > Chamaecyparis obtusa. Next base: position 287,589 of record BSBK01009121.1, read on the forward strand.
AGGAGCATCTTAGGTTATTTATTGATATGCTTAATGATTATGAGGTAGAGCATGAGGATGTGGTCATGAAGTTATTTGTTCAATCTCTAATGGAGGATGCTAGAGATTGGTTTGAGAGACTTCTTGAAAAATGTATTGATACTTGGGACTCTTTTGAGAGATGTTTTAAAGAGAAGTATGGTGATAGGCCTAATGCTAGTTTCATGTTGAATGAATTCAATACCATACAGAAAAATCAGAATGAGACTGCAGCTGAATTCAACATGAGATTTCAGAAAGGTATGCATAAGTTGTTCCAAGTTATGCATTTAGATGACAATCTCTATCTGACCACATACTTCAATGCATTTGATGGAAAGATGGGATATTTGTTGAGGGACAAAGAACCAAGAACTCTTAGGGATGCTTTTAGGATTGCTGTCAACATTGAGAATAATATGAAAATATCAGGGAAATTGGGTGGAAAGAGAGATGACGCAAAGTTGTTTGGGGACAAGAAATAAAAAAAGGAAAATGATAAGAATGTTGGAGCTAGGAGGAAAGAAGAAGATAAATTGGATAAGGTGCTCAATGCATTGAAGGATTTGAAGGCACCTGTAAATAGGAACATGAGTGCCCCTACCAATGAAAGGCCTCAATTCAACAACAATTTTAACAAACATAATAGATTGCAGAACTACCCCTACAACACCCAATGGAAGGATGGAAAGCCTATTGTCCCTATTGTGAGAGTAAAAAATGATAGAGGTGTCCCTTACCATCTACAAAAGGCTTCAATAAATGTCATGGAGGACATACCTTGGTGTGTTGCATGCTAGTCCCCTCATTCTACAGAGCATTGTGTGGTTGCACAATCTATGGCTGCAAATCAAGATTGTGGCAATGAGGAGATAGATCAAGAAGAAGATCAAGATGATGTTGGATGCAACATGGCTTCTTCATATCTAGGATATGAAGATGATTCTAATTTTGATGAAGAGGTAGATGTAAATGTAAAGATACACAATCAGGCCCCTTTTCATCAAGAAGTTTTTTCTGATAGTGAAGACATTGATAAGAAGACATATAATATGAACTCTTCTTCTGAGCTAGTAAATTTAACAAGACCTTCTAGAGAAGAGATGGATAGCATTACTATAGAAATGATTGCCCAAGTGAAAACAAGAGGCATGGTGGCAAGGAATACAAATGAGAAAGTTGTAGGAATGTTTATAAAGAGTACCAACTTTGGAGAACCTAATGATAACAAATCAAAAGGTGGATCACATGGTGAAATTAAAGAATGTAAAAGGTAAGAATTGTGAGCCTAAGGGAGTTGGAATTGAAAAGATTTCTAGTGAGACTGAGAGGCCAGTTAACACAATGGCTAAGATTGAAAAAATGAGGGTGGCCAATACACCTAATGTGTCAGATAAGAAAAAGGATATTAAGGCAGTGTAGATTGAGATTCCTTCTTCTAATCTTGTTGATATGTTATCTGTACTATCCCAAATTACAATTAAGGTTCCATTGTTAGAATTGTTGAGGATCCCTGAACACAAAGACAAAGCTATTGCATGGGTAGGTAATTCTCATAAAAATGATGTTGCATGCAATAGATCTCAAGATAAGGCTTTGAAAGGTGTTCCTACTCAGGGAATTGTGTCTCAAATTCCTCCAATATACTTCGATAGTTCTGTCAATGCCAGCCTTGAAAATATTGATCCATTATTTTTTAGTGTTCTTGTGAATGGAATGAAGTTGAGAAATTGTATGTTTGATAGTGGTGCCTCTAATACTGTCATGCCTTTCAAAATCATGGAGAAGTTGGGCCTTAAAATTGATATAGTGCAAGGTAGATGTTGTGTAATGGATTAGAGGGAGGTACCAGTTATTGGGACTATCAATGCAATGCCATATAGGTTGGCAGCATATCCAGAGAAAGAGTTAACAATGAGTGTTTTGGTGGTGGATATCCCTCCTCATTATGAGATGCTGCTATCTAGAAGGTGGAGTGCTGCCATGCGTGGAAGTTTATAGTGTGATCTATCCTATGCCACTTTCAAGATTGATGATCAATTTGTCAAGATTGAATGAGAGCCAAGAGTATGCCACATGATTGAGAGAAATATTGATAATGAAACTACATGTTTTGTGGATACTGATATTAATGCTTTTAGGGAAAAGATCCCTGTATTTGAAGAGGAACCTATTTTTCCACCTATCTCTATTGAGGTAAGTGCTAATTCTATGAAGGGTGATTTGTGGGTAATGTACTTTGATGGTGCAAATTGCAAAGATGGTGCAGGAGCAGATATTTTACTTATTTCTCCTGATGGAAACACCTACAAGTTTTCTTTCACATTGAATTTCTTTTGTACCAACAATATAGCAAAATATGAGGCCTTGTTGTTAGGATTGAGGTTGGCACAAAAGCATGGTATTAAGTGTTTAAGTGTTGTTGGTGATTCTGAATTGGTGGTGTCCCAAGTTAGGTCAATATATGCTTCCAAGAACAAGAGGTTGAAACAATATAAGAATGCAGTTTGGGATTTGATTGAACATTTTGATGCCTTCAATATTGAGTGGAAGGATAGGAGTAATAATAAGATGGCTGACTTCTTAGCCAATATTGCAATCAATCCCAATGATATTACATTTTCTAGTATTTCTAAAGTTGAAATTCAGGCTAGGCCTTGCATACTAGGTAATATTGAGAATTGGAAAGTTTTTTATGATGATAATGATATCTTGAAGTTTATGGGTTGTGAGGATCAGTATCATGGTCAGGAATTTGATTGTTCAACCTTGGTTGAGTTAGTAGAAGGAAGGGAGGTTGTCTTTGGCAATGAGGTCATTTAGCTTAGAACTAACAAGGTGCCCAACGGGCTTGTTGTTTTGGAGACTGTCTTTGATAACCAAGATAAAGTTCAAAAGAATATCAAATGAGAAGATCATGTTGATCTAGAGGAGATAAATCTTGGAACACATGAGGCACCTAAGAAGGTATACATTGGTAAAGATATGTCTCAAAAGGTAAAAAAATCTTTGATTGAATTATTGAGAAAATTTAGGTATGTTTTTTCATGGTCATATGATGACCTAAAGGTTTATAAGGAAGATTTATTTCAGCATATTATTCCATTGAAAGAAGATGCTAAACCTTTCCGGCAAAAACAAAGGCCTATTAATCCCACTTTGGCACCTAAGATGCAAGAAGAGTTAATGAAGCTAAGAGATGCTGGAATTATCAAGCCTATAAGGCATTCTTCTTGGGTGTCAAACCTTGTTCCTGTGAGAAAAAAGAATGGTGACATCAGGCTTTGTGTGGACTTCAGGAATTTGAACATCAGCTCATTAAAGGATAATTATTGTCTGCCCAATATGGAAGCTATGTTGCAGAGAGTAACCAGATTAGAATTGATGTCTATGATGGATGGTTTCTCTAGCTACAATCAGGTCATTGTCAAGGAATTAGAGCAATTCAAGATAGCTTTCACAACACCTTAGGGGACATATGTTTATGTGAGAATGCCTTTTGGCCTCACAAATGTTGATGCTACTTTTCAGAGGGCAATGGATGTTTCCTTTTAAGATTTTATAAATGATTTCCTTGTTGTATATCAAGATGATATAACTCCTTCTTCCAAGGAGGAAGAAGACCATTGCACTCATTTAGAAAGAATATTTGTGAGGGCCTTGGAATTTGGCATTTCTTTGAACCCAAGGAAATGTGCTTTTGGTGTCATTGAAGGTAAGTTGCTTGGCCACTTAGTTGGGAAGCAAGAAGTGAGAATTGACCCTGAGAGGGTAGTAGCCATTGATAAAATTTAGAGACCAAAGAATGTTAAAGGAATTTAGTCCTTCTTTGGTCAGGTCAATTTCTTAAGGAGGTTTGTGACAAATTTTGCAGAGGTTACTAGACCTATTTCTAAGATGTTGAAGAAGGGATCTGCAATCAATTGGGAGGGTGAGCCTAATGAGGCTTTCAAAAATATCAAGCAGGCTATCAAAGATGCACCAATGCTTAAGGCACCTGATTATAATGTCCCAATGCATATCTTTTCCTTTGCATCTTTTCACACCATTGCTGCAGTTTTGTTACAAAAGAATAAGGATGGTTTCGAGTAGCCTATTGCATTTTTTAGTAAATCTTTGCAGGCTGTAGAATTGAAGTATGACATAAATGAAAAATAGGCTTATGCACTTGTGAAGGCAATCAAGGCTTTTAGGTGTTACTTGATGGGAGCAGTTGTGATTACTTTTGTGCCAAGTGCAGCTGAGAAGGATATTTTATCATAGTAAGTGGTGTCTGGAAGAAGATGTAGACGGATCAATAGGATCCAAGAATTCAATGTTGAGGTCCAGATTACTAAGTTGGTTAGAGGACAAGGATTGGAAAAACTGATGGCCCAATCCAATCTTGATGCAAATCAGGCAATCATTCTGAAATTGATTACACATGTGAAATGGATGATTGTATCTGGTATCAAGATATCATCTATTACTTGACAAACATGAAATGTCTAGATAGTATGAATGATAATCAAAAGAGGACATTAAAATTACAAGCCATCAAGTATGTAATTGTGAAGTGTAAATTGTATAGAAAGAATTTGGATTGCATATTTTTGAAGTGTGTAGATGAAGATCAGGCTAATAAGTTGTTGAAAGAAGTGCATGAGGGATTTTGTGGTGGCCATTATATGTGTAAAACAACTACTCATAAGATCTTGAGAGTACGATTATGGTGGCCCACAATCTTCAAGGATGCAGAACAGTTGATGAGGAGGTGTGATGCTTGTTAAAGGTTCTCTAGTAAGCTTAAATTTTTAGGTAATGTGCCATTAAGACTAGTAGAAGTTCAGGGTCCTTTCCAACAATGGGGAATTGATTTCATACGGGAGATACCAAACAAGTCAAGTGGAGGACATTCATGGATCTTAGTTGCCACTGATTACTTTACAAAGTGGGTAGAAGCTATACCTACAAGAAATGCAACTAGTAAGGTGGTAATTAATTTTATGATGAATAATATTGTTACAAGGTTTGGGTGCCCTAAGAGAATAGTAAGTGATAATGCCATGTGCTTCAGGTTTGGTGAATATAAGGACTTTTGCAAAGGTTTGGGAATTTAGATTTCTAATTCCTCACCTTATCATCCATAAGGAAATGGTCAGGCAGAATCTACTAATAAGAGTTTGATTAAAATATTAAAGAGAATTCTTGAAAAGAATAAGAGGGCATGGAATTCAAAGCTGTCATTAGCTCTATGGGCTGATAGGGTAACTGTGAAGAGGGCAATTGGTTGTGCACCATTTGACCTACTATATGGAATTCATGCAAGAATGCCTCAGAATAACTTATTGGAAATGTATAAATTTGTTCAGCTATATGATGATGACATAGATGATGAGATGAAATTGAGAATTGAGGACCTCATTAGGTTGGATGAGACTAGAAGAGAATCAGTTGCAAGGAATGCCAAATTGCAGTTGCAGGTTAAGAATTTATATGATAAGAAGACTGTTGACAGAAAGTTTGAACCTGGTGATTTGGTGTTAGTTTGGAATGCTAGAATGGAGGATAAGGGGAAACATGGTAAATTTGATCCCATCTAGCTAGGTCCATATCTAATTCATGAGAAATGGGGCCAAGATTCATACATTATCAAAGAATTAAATGGTGATATTTAGGAATTGCTAGTTCATGGACAATTCTTGAAGAAATACTTCAATTGAGGTATTTTGTTTTCCATGAACAATAGTTAGGTTTGTACATTTTGTAAATTCTATAAATAAGCTACTTGCCCTTGCCATGTTTTCTCCTGGTCTGTTATTTTTTGGTCCTATTGCCTGCTTTGCCTTGCTTGTTCCCTGTTGTCTACAATTTTTCCAGTGGGATGGTCTACTTTAAACTAGTGATTCTAAGTCCTTGCTATGCCTACAGGAGGCATACATTCCCAGATAGAGCTACTTTTAGCACATGAAAAAAATTTCATGGCTTTAGCAATTTTCTACCGGTCTCTACAATTGTTTTTAGGTCCCTGGCATAAACCCTAAGGCAAAAATTTCAAAATAGTAGCCGTTGGGTCTTAAAAATTAAAAAGTACCCTAGCCTTGTTCTAATGTTGCATTACCTTTTTAGGGTGACATAAAACTTTAGATTCGCATGTGCTAATTAAAATGACCAGCTTCAATTTCGCGGTTAGGTTTTTCATGTGTCGGCGGGGTCCCTTTTAATTCTTCCTAAGTCCTAAGTTCCCCCGGCCGTTTTATTTTCCTAAGTTCCTCGGCATTGATTTTCCCTATGTCCTTCCCTTTAATACTTCCTAATGTTTTGGCTCTATATTTTCCTGGGCCCGGCTCTCTAACACCATCTCCATCCGATAGTGGGTGTATCTTCTCATGAGATGTGTCAGAGGCTTGCAAACTTAAGTCATCCATTGATTCTCCTTTATGATAGAGCTTCTCAAATAGGTGGGTCCACTGCCATGTCTGCATAGTTGGCATTCTCTCATTGGTCCATGTGTTGCTAAGAGGGATCCTGTTAGTGGGACCTAGTTTCTGGATGTGTTAGTGGGTCCTAATCCTGTCAGTAAATCAATGAATGGTGCATAATCTTATGGGTTTTGTTAGAGGCTTAAGATTATATGCCATGCATTGATTTTGTTTCTTGTCAATAGGTTGTTAGAGATGGGAGGAGATTCTTCATCAATGGTTGGTGTGTAAGTGCATAGAATCTTTTGAACCTTTCAGATCTTGCACTAGCCATCCAATCTTCTAGGCTGCTTAATGTTCTCAATGGGGCCATTTGCCAGGTGGTGTAGGATTGTTCAAATTTTATTGGTCGACATGGGTGATGTGGCAGGGTGGGTTCATTGTCAGAAAGAGCAGTGATGAGGACATGTTCTATGGTTGGCGTAAGTTCTCATGAGTTTTGTCAGAGCTATGAGATCTTGCACCTGCCATCTGATTATAAGGCTTAGGTGGGTGGGTCCTATGTCAGTGGTGATCAAGCATGAACCATGAATGAGGTAATGACATGTGGCATAAAGTGGGCCTAGGTGGCATCTAAGGTTTAGTAGAGCAGATAAAGTTTTTGGCAGTGCTGATAAAGTCAAGGGGATCGCTTATTCGCATGATAAAATGGTGGTTCTCTAATCTATCTAGCAATTCAGTGAAGGAGGGTCGCGACGTCACTAAATTGTTTAGCGATGGGATGAAATACTCTATGGATTGGTGAAAATTCCTTGTCACCAATTCACTAAATAAAGGACCAGGGTTAGTAAGTTTCCTTCATTTGCTTGTTCACAGGGTTAAACTTCGGTTAGTGTTTTTATTGCGTGAATAGAAAATGCCTTGTCGCATGTTCGCTTGAAGTAAACCTGAGGTGTCTGGTTGAGTTAAGATCATAAAGACCATGAAAAGGGATGATCAGATGATCATGAATTAAAGTGAACCTGATTTCAAATATCGACCGCTGATTTGCTGAAAGTGCCATAAAGTAGCCGTTCGATTTCAAATTCAAACTTTTGAAGGGTTTACTGTGACTAGAAGGACTAGAATTCAATATAGAAGTGACTGGTGTTGGTGAGAGATGATCTATTTTCCATTGTAGTGTGGTCTAGGGTGTTGAGTGATCATCTGTAGGGTTTGTACTATGCGGTTTTGTGCTCAAGGCATGTTGCAAGGTTGACATTTTGAGTATTGTTCATGATTCTCAGTACCTTCATAGAGAAATTTTCATGATTGAGGATCATTCCAAGATTTTCTTTCTCCTGGTTGCCTAGGTTTCCACCCATGTAATAACTTTTTGACCATTTCCAGTTGGTTGGGTGGTTGAAACCCTAACCCTAAGTCATCTGTAGCTTGTTGCATTCTCTTTGAGAATTCCAAGATGACTAGGGAGTATAAGTTACAAAAATTTTTATTTTGTAGGGGTTCCAAACTTTCTTTGGTCCCAGATGGTTGTTGATAGTGTTATACTAATAGAGGAGCTAGATTTTGTATATTTTCCTATCTTTGTGTTTTTTTGATTGTATATTGATCTTGAATATGTTAATAAGGATGTTATTGAGTTCCAATCTTGCATTTGTGCATGTCTTCTTGTTTCAGTTCTAAGCTCATATATGTTAATGTCACAAAGTGTATTAGCATATGGTAAACAAAGATTATTGTGAACTCATCTCTGAGTTCCTAACAAAGTTAGGATTAAAGTCTTTTAGGTGGGTTCAGTGAGTTTGCAACCAAGTAGGAATCTGATGTCCTTGTGTCTAAGGGAGAGGGGTAATAGGCAAAGCACTTATCCTAGATTTGATTATTTAAGGTATTTAGCTGATGTATGTAATTGGATGACTCTTTGCCCTAGGTTAAGGCACTGGTCCATCCTTTGGAGGCATTTCATTGTCATCAACCACACACACAAACATTCAAATGATAAAATCTTAAAGCAGTTAGTAAAGTGTATATAGTTGTATATCATTTAGTGATTCCTTTCAAGAAGTGAATCAAGGGTGCACCCACCCGAGAAATAAGGCTCAAAGTGTAGGAGGATCTCTCTTGATCCTTATTAATTGGCCCTCTTCATTGTAGACTTTGGAGTGGTGATAGAGTCAAAGTTATATCAAAGTTATCCATCAAAGTATAAATATACAAGTTGAAGATCAAAGGGAACTCCCAATAGAAAACATGCACATACTTTGATCCAATAAGAGATAATCCAAACAAGGAAGCATAGGGACATGAAGGATTCTCACAAAATACCTCTGTAATATTTTTATTATCAATGAGAATTTTACAATTGTATAAGCTAGAGGGTAGAGTTGATACCACATATGACCCTTAAGAAAAGATGATTTTCTTCTACTATTGTGAACCTCTCTTTTTATAGAAAAAGTCAATTCTAGAGCTCAAAAGCTCCAAAAATACAATATATACATCTCAACTACCTACAGGTAGGAGTCAAAACTAACCTAACTAGGGTTACAGATCCACAAAAATATCAAATCCTAAAGGTACACTACTGACCCATCAATGTGACTCTGCAAATATCTTCACCGATTAGATATTCATCTTTGTGTGTTGATTTTGTACCGGGCCCTCCTACAGACACAACAACCTCAATCCATCTACCCAGCTACAACTCCACTAATCCATGAAGGCTTCAAATTTGATCCTGGTATGTTTATGGTAGAAATATGACCACACTCCTATGAATCATAGCTCTCTATGCATGGAGTTGCAAGGAACTTGATAGATTTTCTCTCAGCTAGAGCTATGAAACTAGTGACCTTGCTAGTCAACCACACAATGAGAGATTCACAATGAAGACAAGGGAAACAATTCCAATATCCCCAAATGGAATCAAGGTATGCAATAAAATGCAAACTAATATGAATATGCAAGATTAATCTATCAAAATAAAAGTACAATGCAACTATGAAATGAAATAGCAATGGATTACAATTCCCCTGATTAAGCTATGTGAAGCTAATCTATAAAAAGAAATCTAAGCTAATATGCCATGACAATGCAACTAATAAAGAAAATATGCAACTAGAATGTAATGCAACAATGAAAATAAGTCTTCAAAGCTTGGATGTAGAATGTCTTCAAAGAAAGCTCCAAATGACCTAGAAAACCTGTAGCATAATATTAGCATGAAAGAGATGGATATCCAAATGAGGAAGAGAGCTCTTCTTTTATAAGAAATGAAAAGGAATGGACCATTGAGATTAAGAGGCAAAAGACTTAATCAATGGTGGATAAAAATGGAAGCTTGATCCTTGTGCACAAATATCCTCCAATAGGAAAATAGGAGTTGACTTTAGTGTCAATATGAGACAAAAGTAGTTTTTCTCTTTTTATAAAATAAGAATAATGCTTTATTTGTGCAACTTTAGGATAAGAGGAAAAGTGGGGGCTTTTTATTTATTAAAAGGGGAGGAAATATTCCTTTTAAATAAATAAAGACTTTAGGATAAAATGGTTAGCCCAAAGCAAATAATCAAAAAATAATAAAATAGGATTTGATCAAGGAAATTGATATAATTGATAAAATGTTGATTATTGATAAAACTGATTCAGAGATAAATAAATTGAATAAATGGGGTCCAAAGTCTAGGCGACCATTTTTGGGTGCATACATTTGCCGCTCTTTGACTAACGTGTGATCGATCTGGGAACACATGTAGTCAAAGAATGAAGTTGCAATGTGAGATTGATTTGGGATCACAAACAACTCAGATGTGAGATCGATTTGGGATCACATCTGGACAAAACATAAACAAAGGTCTTTGAACATGAGGTCAATTTGGGATCCCATTCAAAGTAAGAGATAAGAATCTCAAATTTGAGGAAAAGATCACAAAAGATGTCTAAATCAGGAATATCAAGGAATCAGGGATGAGAATCTCATAGATACTGCCCCCTCGAAATTGAAATTGAAATCAGGTAGAGGAGAGATAGAAAATCGATAAAAATTTGATCAAATCGAAATGAAATCATAATCAAAGATAAATGATAATAGGATAACCATTATGGAATGAAACATGCCTCAGTGATGAATTATAAAAAAAGAAGTAGGGCAGATGAAAGACTAGAAAATTGAGAGACATGGAAAGGAAGAAATTCCATCAAAGATCAAAGAATTATGCCTCAAAAGGTCAGTCAACTACACAAAAGAGGGGATAAAATTTAAAATATGATTTTGACTATCAAGATGACCTTGGATTTCAATTTTGAGTTCAAAAATGGATCCAGGACATCCAAATTAGGTAGGGGTGAAATTTTCACACAATTCTGAGGTGTTTTAAAAAGTGGTAAAAAAAAAGTCAAAATGCTATAAAATGGGAAAAAGTGTCATTTTCAAAATCATTTGTCCTTTAGTGATTTGAGAATCTTAAGAGCTAAGGGAGAGAAGATGGCCCAAAAAGCAAGAGTTCCCATCCATAGACATCAATTCGAGCGCGCCCGGTTGCACAACTGGCCACCATACTATCCTGCCTCGGTACGTTTTCAAAAAAATCACGTTTGTTGAGTCATTTATGGCATTTAATACATTTAAACATGTTCTTAAAAAAAATTTAAATTTTTGAATTTTAGACTAGGGCGACAAGTCGCGCAACACTTTACAAGTGTTGCACTTTTTGAAGGGAAATGTTGTGTGACACTTTGTGGGTCAAAATAGTGTCACATGAACATGGAAACCAGTGTCGCACGACGCCGGATGAAATGTCATACGCCACTATGTGAAGTGTCACCCAAACAAAGAATGTCACACTGCTTAAGAGAAAGTGTTGCACAACACTTAGTCAAAAAATAGTGTCGCCTAGGATAAAATTTTGACATGTTTTAACATTTTTGAGCCAAAATGACATGGGTCCTGATAATGTTTGATTTTAAGATACTTTGTACTGATATTATACATCTTTCATGATATGTTCTAACATCTGGTATGGTTTCATGATGTACATGAGGTCTTCCCTGTGCTCCAGATTAGAGCACCCCATGTGACAGGATTACAGTTTGTCCGAGATCTGGATGATCCGAGCAAGGCCGATATCAAAGCTATGGGATTCTACTATCTATTGTAGTTTCCTCACATTTGAGTTGATCATGGATTGTTGACTGCTCTTGCCGAGAGATGGCATAGTGAGCACAACCCCTTTAATCTACCAACGGGAGAGGCATCTATCACAATAGAGGATGTCTATCAGATCCTACGGGTTCCATGCCATGGAGAGCCTCTAAGTATAATCATGTTTATAGATAAGAATAGTTGTAAAGTTTCCATATGATAGAAACTGACATGATTGTTTGTTGGCATAGGTATACTATGATCAGGATGTGACGGCAGGTTGATAGATTATCCAAGGGATGTTCCAGGATGTCACCATCCTAGATCGGCATGTCAGCTGGGATAGGTTGATGGATGACTTTGGCAGAGACTTCCTAGTGCCATGTATTGTGGCATCATTTGTTGGATAGGCCCTTATCCTTGATAGGAGTTAGAAGGGCTTCCCACTAGGATGGGGGAGATTACTAGTAGACCTGATGGCATGGCCATGACAGATGGCATGGGGCTCAGCTATCTTAGCTGATATGTACTATGAGCTACATGAGATCGTCTATAGAGATGGTAGGACTTTGGCGTGTATGGCTATACTCACTCAGATATGGGTGTGGGAGCATATTGTAGTAGTGCATCCATGAGTATAGCCTAGGGAGCATAGGTATCCCTATATATATAGGTATACAGGGTTCATCCCACATACACATAGTGGGGATGTTTCTTACTATCACAGGGTACTAGATGAGCTTGCCTCATTTACATGGAGACCATACAAGTCATGTGAGCAGTGGGGTGACAGTTGGGAGTTGGATTACATGCTATGAAATTAGCCACTAGTAGGCTGTCACCTAGACATTGTGGAGAGATTTGTGATTACACGAGTCTGGAGGCAGTTCGGACACCAATAGAGGGTGTCCATAGAGACCATGACACATGCACGATTCTGAGATGACAATGGACAGGGTTGGCTGCCGATGCTGGACTACCAACAGGCAGTAAAGGATATAGTTGCTATATGCCAGGAGCCATGGGAGTACCTACCAGATATGGTGGATGTAGGTGCAGACGTAGCATATAGGGTAGAGAGGTGCAAGACTCCATTTCCTAGATTTACAGTCCCAGATACACAGCCATCAGCGGCACAAGGGGATGAGGAGGATGACAGAGGAGATGGAGGGGATGGAGGAGACAAAGGAGATGGAGGGAGAGGGAGAGGGATGGAGAGAGGGGAGGGATACAGATTAGGTGGCTAAAAATGGTCATGGGGATGGAGATTGGCTACTCTAGAGGATGAGGTGAGACCAGCCCACTGACAGGCAGAGGCCAGGCAGGACCCACCTATAAGAGGAGAGGATCTGAGAGCTCGGATATAGGCTTTGGAGGTAGAGATATAGTAGCTCAGGATCACTATAGTAGTTAGAGAGCAGTAGCTCACTAATCAATGGGCAGAGATAGAGTGGCAAGAGAGAGCCCTATAGGTTGCCCTTGCAGAGAGATAGAGGGATGCAGTGTGAGCCACATATTACCATGGTCTCTACATACAAGGAGTACCAATGGGTCAAAGGGCTCCTTCCTACTTAGTAGTAGTGAGCAGATCGGATGTGGTACCAGATGCGGCACCACCTCCTCCACCACTAGGTCCTCGAGACAGTGGTAGCGAGTCTTAGGTTTAGGCTTAGGTTTAGATGTTTTGGACATATCTTGAGACATTGATCTAGATTTTGGGATCTCATATTGTATGATGACATCATTTTATATATATGAGATTACTGGATGTTCGATATATCTTGTGTTTACATCTCACTTGTGATGGATGTATCATTTTGCTCAAAAATGTTTATGTATATGCTCATGTATGTTATCTCTCATAGATGTATGTTTGATTCTCATGTGTATGATGTAGACTCATGTTTATTGAAAATGATAGTTTTGATATAGATATGATGATATGATTAAGCCCTTGTGATGATAGGAATAGGTCATGATGTGAAAGACAAGGAGTGAAAGACATGATTGAGAAAAGGAAAGGTGAGTGCAATCGACCGATAGGTCCATGTAAGATGAAAAAGGAGAGCTCTCTCCATATGCAAAAATGCAAAACTAAACTAACATGAACCTAGAAATGCAAGCTACTATGAAAGTTGTTGACTTGCAAGGTCACAACGCTTATAGACATCTAATTATCATCATCGAGCTCTATTGGTAGCATCATAAGATCATACAATACACACTAGTATGACTATGGGTATATGAATATGATCTGTATCAGATGAAGTGTGGGAATCCCACCTAGGCACCAAAGACATGTTGGTCAAGATGACTAGTGCAGTGAGATTACCTAAGTTTGATATGGTGAGATTATTCTTGTATCAAGACACATGAAATTTAGGATAACTAGAAGCATGCACTTGCATAAAATGGTCAAGGATAATACCTTGTCAATCCCTAGTGTCAAGTAGGACCAGCATAAATGCTCATGATAGTTAGGATCAATGAAATATACCCACAAGAAGATAAAGAAAGAAAACATGTTCTCATACCCTCAGTCTTCTAGCTATGCATCATCGAAAACTTCTCAGGGAGAGACCACTCATCAAAGAAACCCTCATAGACAACACAGAAAAATAAAGTCAACATATCTCAAGCGAGTTGATTATTTAAGTGTGTGTGTGTCCGTCATAGAGTCAGACTCTGATCATCACATCGGCAAATGAGAAATATCACATAAAACTTAGACTATTGGGTAAGACATCTAATAAGTGTTAAGAAACACTCGACAGAAGGGTAGTGTTGAAAAACACTATTTGGGGTGGTGTTGAAAAACACCGGTTTGTGAAATTCCTCAAGAGACAAATGCACCTAAAGGACCTGTGCTAATAGGTATGCCCCTTAGACAAAGACAAAGACCAATTCCAGACCAAGTCAAATAAGGTCAAGGCATGATGGAGAAAGGCTCAGTGTCGAGGATGCATGCTAACAAATAGGAGTGCAAAGGCCTCAAGTAGCACCTGTTTCTAGGTTTTCACCACTTGGAATCTTTTTTCATTTTTCAATTTTTTTCAAGACTTTTTATACTTTTTAGGATTTTTTCAGCATCATCTATCAATTTTTTTGGTATTTTTTCAGGATCAATAAAATACGTACAAAGGATGCCCCCAGATAGAAATGGGCATCAAGGATAGAACTTCTTTAGGTGAAAAAAATTGATGGGCTCAGGGAGTTGTTCTCCATCTTCATTCGACAGTAAATATGCACTTGTACCAAAAGTTGTAATAATGTATGGTCCAAGCCAATTAGGTTCAAACTTTCCCTTTTGTTCTCTGTTTTATTGATTCTTAGGATTTTCTCTCAAAACAAGATCTCCTATTTGAAACTCTGTAGGGCGAACCTTCTTGTTGAATGCTTTGGACATAGGCTTCTGATATACTCTCATGTGATCAAAGGAAGCCTTACGCTTCTCATCTAGAAGTTCTAGTTCTTGTAACCTCATGGTGTGGTAGTCCTCATCTATTATCAAACCTTTGAGTGAGGCTCTAAGTGAAGGTATCTATACTTCTAAAGGTAATACCTCTTCAGTTCCATAGGTAAGTGCAAAAGGAGTGGTTCCTGTAGGTGTGTGAATGCTTCTTCTACAAGCCCATAGTGCTGGATTGATTTGCAAGTGCCAATCCCTACCATTCTTGTGTATTTTCCTATGAAGAATCTTAAGAATGGTTTTATTAGAGGCTTTTGCTTTTTGATTTCCCTATGGAAAGTAGATGGAGGACCAATGTTGCTTGATTTTAAACTTCTTGCATAAAGGCTTTAGGTCCTTGTTCTTGAATTGACCTCCATTATCAGTAATAATCTCAGAAGGCACTCCAAATCGGCAAATAATATGATTCAGAATAAATAGTGAAATAGTTTTGCCTGAGGTAACAGAAAGAGGGACTGCCTCTACCCATTTTGTGAAATAATCAGTAGCTGTGATGATAAACTTATGCCCGCTTGATGAATTGGGGTGAATCTGCCCCACAAGGTCAAAGGCCTAACACTAAAATGGCCAATGAGAAATAGAAGGAATTAGCTCCCTACCTGGAGCATGAATTAGGTTTCCATGTTTTTAACATTTCTCACAAGACTTAGAGAAAGCTACTACATCTATTTGCATTGTGGGCTAGTAATACCCACCCTAAGCAACCTTCGGGCCATGGAAAGACTGCTGGAATGTCCACCACAAATGCCCTCATGGATGTCTACTAATGCTTGGTTGGATTCCTCCTTTTCATAGCACCTAAGAAGTGTCCCATCTAAACCCCTCCTATATAAATCACCAGAGATAAGGGTGTGGCGAGAGGCATTATGGACAAGGTTTTGACATTTAAAATGGTTGAATGTTTCAGGGATGATGCCATCATGAAGATATGAATAGATAGCACCATAATGGGAAGACTCATGAGTCACAAGGGTACAAATGACATGGCTTTCAGATGAGTCAAATATGGATGGTGTAGCTCTTCCACCAGGAATTCAAATCTTGATTCATGTTGTTCCAACTGAGGAGTGAAGCTAATGTGGCCATAGCATCTGCAGCTTTGTTCTCTATCCTAGGGATCTATTGAAATGTCACAAATGTAAAGTAAAGTCTCAATTATTCAACCATCTTTTTGTAAGGTACCAATTTATCATCCTTGGTTTGATACTCCTCATTGACTTGGTTGATAATTAACTGTGAATCCCCAAAGACATGTAACTCTATTATGTTCCATTCTATAGCCATTCTCAATCCATTGGTCAAAGCTTCATATTCAGAAATATTATTTGTACATGGGAATAAAAGTTTGTAAGATTTTGGAATGTTGTACCCATGTGGAGAGACAAATAATACTCTAGCACCTGATCCATTTTGCATGTGGGAACCATCAAAGAACATCTTCCAAGTGCAGGTAGTCATATACAGTATGTGTTCAGCTGGGAATTCTACCTGAATAGGCACACTATCCTTAACTGGGAAATTAGCTAATTGGTCAGCAATAACTTTCCCTTTTATGGCCTTTCTTTCAATGTACTCTATGTCAAATTTAGATAAAACCATCATCCACTTGGCAAGCCTACCCATGAGGGCAGCCTTACTAAGCAAGTACTTAAGAGGATCAATTTTTGCAACCAAATGTATAGTATGAGCAAGCATATAGTGTCGCAACTTTTGGGAAGCAAACACTACTACCAGACAAGAATTTTCAATGCTATTATAATTGATCTCATAAGATACTAGAGTACAACTAATGTAGTATATGGCACTTTCTTTCCCAATATCATCTAATTGAGCCAACAATGCCCCCAAGGAAGACTCTGTTGTTGTAATGTATAAAATCAATGGTTTCCTAGGAATAGGCAGCATCAAAATTGGAGGATTAGCCAAATACTATTTTATTTGATCAAGGCTCTTTTGGCAATCCTCATTCCAAGCACATGTGGCTCCCTTATGCAATGTTTTATTGAATGGTTGTGCTCTGTTCAACATTGTGTATGTGGAAGGTGTTAGCTCTGGTGACCATACAATTGGGATTCATCAAGTCTCCTTCTAAGATACCCGAATCAAGATTTGTCCTGCCAAACAAAGCATCGTCCACTAAGGCAATTCGAGGAGTCCAATCCTCTAGTCCTACACTAGGCTCATTGGTCACATCAGGTTGAGTACTATAAGTATGGACAACATCCATGTCCAAATCAACTATTGCATCTGAAAGTGAGTCCCATTTGAACTCATGTGAGTCTGTCTTTGAATCATTATTTGGGCCTCATGATGTAGAAGCCTCAAGGTTAGGAAAGGTTTCCCTTTCTCTAGCACTAACACTGTTACTATCTGTCATAGCTAGAATAGAAACACTTTCCATTGTCAATCTAGCATTCATATAGTCACTATCCATCGTAGCTGGGATAGTAGGACTGTCAATTGTCAAATCTTTTGAATCTCCCCAAAGGAGATTTGTTGAAGGTACCCAATCATCAGACATGTCTTGCTGATTAGAGAGATTAAGTGTGTAGTCTGAGTCATTGTCACTATTTGTCGCGGCTAAGACAGGGACACTTTTCTATTTCTTATTTGAAAAACCTAAGCCAACTATTGACTTATTCCTTCATCCAAAAAGGGCATGGTTAAGAGGTTCAACTTTAGCATCCAACCTATGACTAAGGGGACCATGTCCTGGATAACCCATATTCTTGACCAATGTATACCCTCTCCCATAAGCTCGAGGAGAAGGTGCAAAATCCTCATTATGTCAGTATTTCTCCTCTTAGTAAATCCAGGCCCTAACGACAATCTCTTCTTTTTCCTCTTGAATCAGAACTGAGGATTCTACAAACTTGTCGAACAATGTCATGGCTGAAGATGAGGGCTTCATATCTTGAGAAGGTTTGCCATAAGACCTAGGGGAAATTGGCAATTTTGTGAATGAATCAATTTTTTAATCCCCCATGCCAAGATCCAGGGCTTTGAATTTGTCTTTGCATTGTTCAAATGTAGTATCAAAAGTGTCAGCCTCCCTATTCAAAGGAATGTGAGACCTTGCTGAAATTGTGTTGACTGATAATGTGCTATCACCAGGTATGCAAACTTCTACTCCATTGTAAGGGAGCTTCACACACTGATGATAAGTAGATGGGATTTCTTGCATCTCATGTATCCAAGGTCTACCCAACAAAATATTGTAAGCCAAAGGATCGGCATCAACAATCTGAAACAAAATATCTTTCTCTATAGGACCAATTCGGATAGCAAGAACAACCAATCCTTTAGAACTACATTCTGCTTCATCATAAGCCTTGATAGTTATCTTCTTCCTTGTATCAATGACTTCTTCTGAATAACCCAAGGCCTTCAATAACCTCAAAGAACAAATATTAAGCCCAACACCCCTATCTATCAACATGTGCCTCACACGGGTCTTGTGGATCATAACCTCTATATGAAGGGCCAAATTGTGTGGGTGGCTTAATGACTTGTCATCTTCTTCTAAGAATGTAAGGTAGTGAGGGCTAGCCAAGTGGTTGACCATATTCTAGAATTGATCTACATCTATATCATTAGGGACATTAGCCGCTCACAAAGCATCCTCAAGGACACGCTTATGCCTGGGGGACAATTCCAAAAGCTCAAAAATAGATATCTACACTGGTGTGTGATGTAATTGGTCAATATGGTTATAATTCAAATCAGGACCAACAACAAATTTAGGAAGAACACCTTTTGACATGGGCTGCTTAGATTTACTAGAGTTAGGACCTCTAATAACAATGGGATCTTGAGACTGACTCCTAGTGACTGTGTTGAGGGGTTCAGACATCCTTCATGAGTGAGGACCTCTTAGTACCACAACGGGTCCTTCATCAGGCATAGGATTTGAATCCACATCATATCCATAAGGGTCTTTCCCTCTCATCATGTTGACATTATCATCAACAACTTCAAGCATATTAATAACATTTTCAGCATTTGTGTAGGTGTAGTTGATAACAGCCTTACTATTCTTTTTGTTAGAATTCTCTCCTTTCTCATATTTGGGCAAGGGTTCTTTAAAAGCTTTGTGATCCACATTAGTGGTTCAACCATCAACTTGTAATCTTCCGCTTTCAATAAGATCTTGAAAAGGATGCTTAAGTTTAAAACAATTTTCTATATCATGTCCAATTCCATTGTGAAAGATACAGAAAGCCTTCTCATCCCACCAATGAGGTTTAGGATCTGGTATGTAGAACTTTGTAGGATCCTGAGGTTGTGCCAAATTATGAGCAATTAAAATCTTGAAAATTTCTGCATAGGAGTCCCCAAGTTTGGTAAATTGTCTCTTTTCTATTTTAGGTCTCGCTTGATACTTGGTTTTATTCTCTTGTTGTGCTGAAGATGTTTGCAGCTTCATGGCTTGGACTGCATTGGAGAGATTAAGAACTCCTTCATTCTTAGGTTGAGATGAGTCAACAAATTTTTCATTGACCACTTGCTTATTCTTGTTCCAATCAGGGTTCTTTTTGTCCTTATTACAATTAATTTTGTTGTTTTGGCCATTGTTGCTATTAGTTGGTTTAGCCAAAATTCCTTGTTCTTTTAGGACATCCTCTATGCAACATGCCACTTCTACCATGGTATCAAAAGAATTAAATGGGATCTTCCTGACCTCATACCTTAGCTCTGGTATTAAATTGCTCACAATGATGTCTATTCTTTCTTCCTCAGGAATTGTCGTAGGATACTTTGAGCATAACCATCTCCATCTTTGCAAGAAGGTGACAAAATATTCTCCTTGATTTTGTTTGAGTTTGCACAAATCAAGCATTATGACTGACCTAGATAGATTGTAAGCAAAATGTTGGACAAATCTTTGGACAAGTTCTTTGAATGTCTTCACTAGAGGAGTAAGGTTGGTGAACCACTCCATAGCTTGACCTTTTAGACTCCTTGGGAATAATCTCATTAAATAGGAGTCTTCATGATGAAAAGCAAAGCTCATTATATAAAATTGTCTACATGGTCATGAGGATCACCGATGCCATCATATTTGTCATAAGTTGGGAACTCAACCTTCTTAGGAAATTCAATGATCACCACACTTTTGTCTAGAGGGTTGGGACATATGGAGTCCAAATTAAATGTGCTCTTAGGAGCCCTCATCATTTCTATATCCTTTTTCATTTGCATGATCACCTCATTGGTTGAAGGATTCTATTTCTTAATCTTTTGGTGGACATCAAAATTATATGGGCCTTAGCACCTTTGTTGATTAGACTTTCTAGGAATTTGTCCTTGTTTTGTTCCACATATCTTTCCACATATGCTTGAAAAGATGGTTCTTGTTGCATAGTCATAAAATCTATTTTATGAAAGTTGGCATAACTTCCTCCATGTTGTGAACCATGATGTGCTCATTGGGAGGGTTGTTTTGAAAGTCTATGAGGTGACCGTCTCCTATGGTGATCATATCTTGAAGTCTTTCTTCCTCTAAGACTTGGGGACCTTGAGGGTGACCTTGACCTTCTTCTAGGACTTAGTGAAGGGGTAGATGGGGGTGAGTTGGTCAACTACACACAAAAGTTTTAACTTTAATGACATAAAAATCATAGTTATAATTAGAATTTGGAGATGATGTAAACTAATGAAATGTGTAAAAATGGATGAAGTTTATGCCTATAATTGTTCAGATTTTTTTAAAAGAAAAATGCACATGGTTTTTTAATTTTTTAATCCTATTTTTTACTTGTTGAAAAATGTTGAAAAACAAGGGTCTTGTTGCCACCAAAAAAGTATATGAAAATAATCTTTTTTGTCTTTGATTTCAAAATATGTTATATATGAAATGTATAGCTAGTGCATAAAAGAAGAAAAATAGTTTTCAATGTATATTTTCTCCATTAAAACTAATCAAAGTCGAACATACCTGAAATCAATAGTTTTTGTCTCCCACCAAATTTTGCCTATCAAATCTTCACCATTTAGAAAAAAAAAATTACACATTCTTGAAGAGAACTCTCTCCTCTATTGTTAAATATAAAATTTCATTTTTTTAAAATATTTTTGAAGCAACTTGTTCTCGAATGTTAAAATACCTACTTGTAGTATTTTGAAATTATAATATAATAGATCTAATGAAAATAATATAAAAATTATATGATGATAATCTTGACTCTGAGCTCTAAAAATGGGTATTTTTATTTTTGTAAAAAAATATAATTAAAAAGAGTTGGAGTTATTGAAACATCACTTTTTTCAAATAATTTTATTTCTTTAAAGTAATTGGTATAAAACATGCATTTAATAGATATTTCCAATTGGAAAAGGTGAAGCACTTGTCTAACTTAGCTAGAATGAATCTAGCTAGACCGTATGTTTGACATAAAATAATTTTAGTTAGAAATACTCAAATTCAATTGTGCTGATAATTTGTCTTGAAATGTGATACGACTTTGTGCTTTTACCCTAGGGTTAACTCCTAGATTTCCCAAAATGCAAATGGAGTGTGAGAACCAAGTAAAAAGCCAAATTGATAACCTTGAGGTCTGGTGATAGAGATAATAAATGCCACTAAGGATTGTAGAGTAATAGCCAGTGCCTCGAACAATGCAAATGCCACCTTGCATTTTACCTCAAAATATATTTTACAATGGGTTATCTATTGTATAGTCCTGGTCATGTTGACCTTACTTTGTAATTAGTAATATATTAGACTTAAGTTTTTAAATTTAAGCTTAAGACATATGAATAGGTAGTGGGATGGGTTATATTTTGAGATAAGGCTTATTACATTGTAATATGTTGGTAATAATTTTTTAAAAAATAAGATATTCATTTTAAATTACCAATATTAGGGACTGATTAGGCCCTAGTTTAGTGACATGTTTCTATGCTATTAGTTAGGGTTTTTGGCTATTTTGGAGAAGTTTTTGGAATGATATAAGGCACAATTTATGCATGTAATTTTAGGAACTAATTTTGGCTAATATTTTGTTGATAATTTAGGGGGCCTAGATTTTTGAATTCAGCCTTAGGAGGCTATAAGACTGAATTTCTTCATTAGTTTTAGGGGTTCAAGATTGGAGAAGAGGACTTAGTGAGCTTTTATTCCTTTGTACTCTTTTTGCATATGTTTGTAACCTATCTTCATATTTGGAGGAAAATAATGCAAGTATCCAATATTCCATACATTTTTTGAGTTTTGTGTTCAATCATTTTCATCTTTCTACATTTTAGTGTTTACTTGTTTTGTGATAAGGAGAAGTGAGTTAATCCAATTCCTCCTCTAAATTATTTAAAAAATTAAACCTTTGTTGCAAAATTAGTATGTTTCTTAATAGATTTTCATTGTTTGTGGTGTATACCCTAATAATGATTCTAGGTTAATCTATATGTTGATGAGTGAATGATAATACAATCTCATTAGTATTTGCATTGTGGATACTAATTGGAATTCTTAATAAGTCTGAAATCCATTTTTGGTGTATCGCCCCATTTTCATTCTATTTTTTAAAAAAAATCTTTTCCTTCTTCCCTTTTCCCAACCAAAGTTTAGTTAAGGTGATATTCCAAATCCAATAGGAACCGACCTAGAATCTAGAGACTCCTTCTCAATCAGAGTCTACCCACAACTTGAGAAGGTTTCCATGTTAGCATGAAATATCTGTGTACCGTATTACCTGAGTCAGAGTAATATTTCAAGGCAAGGTGAGGAGACAAGATGGACACATGGTTATGTATTACATAAATTATTCTCAAAAGAACCATAGATGAAGCATTTATATTTCTTCCTATAGTATTGTCATTTCTCCTAAAAAAACTCATTGAAATCCATGTGTGCAATGTTCGTATCTTTAATATCACTTTGGAGATTACTCAACTTGGAAGGTGGGCCATAGTCATAGACTATGTACTTCATTGAAAGGATCATTAAAATACCTAGAACCTATACATCCATAGGAAATATTTGTAAACATTTTCAATTCAAAATGTGAAAATTATCTATGAAGGGAAAATTAAAAACTTGCAAAAATTAAAGTACACTATGAAATTAAAAACTAAAAGAATAAGAAATAAGGAAATTGAAATAAAACCTAAAAAATAAAGGATGCTAGATAAAAGACTAAGGAAAACCTAATTAGTTTATGACTACCATATTTTTTTGGGTTCATGTCCCAATCACCTTTTTGATGTTTTTTGGTCTAAAAACCTTGACTCCTTTATTTAGATGATCAATATCCAATGAAAATTGAATTGGGGTTTGGAGGTTACAGTCCTTGGTCCCCTTTTGGGGTAATGAGACTCTAAAGATTTGATTAGCATATTTTAAATTGCATAAGGCATGGTATAGGGGTTTTTATGATTCAACCATCAATCTCCTTTTAGGGTTTCATGGTTCAAAGAACCCAACAACATAATTGGTATCTTTTCGATGTATAGGGTATTTCCATTTAGGCTTCGAGCTTTTGGGGTTTAATGAACTTGATAGCCCAATAGTTATGTGTATTGAAGTTAATTAAAAAATCTAGTGATCAATGATCTTTGAGCTACTACTAGATGCCAAGTTTCAAGAATCCCTTTCTTCAAAGTTTTAATTGGGCAGAATAGTCATTTGAGATCCTTAATTCCACAATATTTGATATATAAAATAATAGGTTTACTTAGAAGGAATCTTAATATACACTTGTGTAAATGGAGCATGATAAGGGTGTTTCTTCCTTGAGACAAACTAGCCAACAAAAGACAAATAAAAACAAGTGAAATAAAACCTAAACCTATACAAAATCAAGAATGAAGTGACAAAAATCCTATTGAGAAAAAGGATAAAATTAGATCCAACACCACGTAAAAGTGGGACTTTGAAACATGATCTCTAATAAGGAACTAGTAGTAGGAATTTGGTGCTCAAAATTGGAAAGGGTCTTAAAGAATGAAAATCTTAAGGAAAAATTGAAGACATGGAAAATACATGATGCACAAATGAAGCAATATCGTCCCTTTTATAGGAAATGTGAGCCATTGGGTTAACATCTCCCTAAATCCCAACTAGGGGGTTGAGATTTTGGGGGTAAGAGGAACCCTGACCTATCCTTAGACCTTTCTAGCTTGATCTATGATTGGAGCTAGCTAAGTGTTCAAACCTTTCAGTAGTTTAATGATGTAGAGTTTCAGAGTTACAAAGAAGCATGACTTCCTATGAACACTAAAAGTTGTAATGTGGCTTTCTAGACTTAGGAAAAACACCAAACCAAAAGAAAACAAAAAAAGTTCCAAACAAAAATAAAAGAAAGAGAGAGAAAACTAAAGACCTTAATATTAATGACTTAGTTGCCTAATTATAAATAGTGTAAGGACCCCACAATCTAACCTATCGGGAACCTAACTAACAAGGACCAAAGATACCAAACAAGGAAAAAATACAAAAAGAGGGTCCTCATTTAGATCAAGTGGTCAAAATAGGGTGTGTGTTCTAGAGACACAATAAGAACATCAACAATTATCAATATTAAATGAGTATAAGAGATAAATTGATAGATGAAGTAACATAAAAGATAAATAAAAGTCATTCAAAGAGGCTATAGCATTGAATGAACATGCAAAGAAGAGATCAAAATTTTAATACAAAAAAATTATTATGAAGAATATCTTGATATAATTGAATTATTGTAAAGGAGATAAAAACAAGAGACATGAGATAAAGTTTTAATGATTGTGAAGGAGTTGAAAAAAAGAGACATGAGATGAAGACATTAATCTGAAGGAATCTTAAGGTAACAATGACAATAAATATAGAATAAATAATTTCAATATGCTATAAATAGTATGAAAAAATGAATGAAAATTCAGTGAAAAACTAAAATATTAATTCGTCTCATTGTAAAACTATCAAGGCTGGAGAATAGCATAGTTCCTGCCAAAATATGAAAATAATAAATTATTTTTGAAATCATGATTTTACTACTAAATAAAATAGTGTACCAAAATTTAATATAATTTTATATTTGATACAAACCTAAGATAATTTAAACAAACGAAAACTAATAATAAATAATGAAATTATATGTATATATACATAAAAGCTTATATAAACTAAATAAGAACACAAATAAATTGTATTTAACATTAAAATAAAATATTCCACTATACCAAAACTTAATAAAAATAATAATTTAAAAGTCATTAAAAATATTAAGCTTCGAATACTTTCAAATATTGTAAGAAACTCTAAAAAAGGGGTTCATATGGCTAAAATATTTCAAGCAATCAAATTTGAAAAAACTAATTTTTAGAATATGTTTTGTTAAAAATGTGCAACTTTACTTTTATTTGAGATAAATATTTTAGAAATAATAAAAATCTCTCTTATTTGATTTGTTAGAAAATTAATTATTAATAATGAGTTAATTTAGTCGATGCCTATAGTTTTAGGCATACAGTAGGAACTAAGAATGGGGATCAAACACTTTTGTTAGTTGTGGTCTTAAAATGAGTATAATCCAAGGGGATCTTTTCATCAGTTGGAGAAAAAATTCAAGGGCTTCTTTGAGTACTGAGGTGCAGTTCAATCCTAGTTATCTCTTGAGTTAGGATTGAGTTTCTTTGGTACAAAGATTTCGTATTTTTCTTTCTTTTTTAGTTTTTTTTTTGTATGCTATTTTCTTACAACATAGCTAGAACAACACTGAAACATTTTAATTCAAACTTGTATGGCTATTGTAGGATATCTTTTGATTATTAAAATTAATTTTTTTTACCTTATATGATTTATTTAATTGTGCAAATATTTTGCAATGATGGATGTAATCATATGATGAGCTAATTTTATCCCCTATTTATGTCTTATTTATATTAAGTGAAAAATTAGAAATGTAGGTAAAAGAAAGACAAAGATCTCTTTAGTCATGTATTTAGATTACTTTTATTACTCTATATAAAAATTGTATGAAATGTAAATAGGTTCTCTTATGTAGTGAAAATTTAATAAATACATTAAAGTGCAAGAGAATTAAAATGGATTATGTGAAAAAAATATTTACTTGCTAATTGCTAAGAATGTTTTTGATAGAAAGAAGAAGCAAGAGGGCGCTGGCCTATGGTACAGTAAGGCTAAAAGCAAATTAACAACATATTAATGCCACTAGTCACATAGCAATTTAACAGGAGGAAATCAACGGAAACAAAATTGTCTAGTCTGTCTCTATCAAAAATAAACATGTAGGTCCTCTTCAAACGGAGCGAACCAAAGTAGCACAACTAGTAATTAGACAAAATATTAACAGTAACAAGCCACACAAGGCTAAACCAGTATTTTAAGAACTTAACCAAAGAACCATAAATAAAAGAAAGGAACCTAGGATTAATAGGTGCACGCCAGCATAGACAACTCATGGACAATAGTAGCTAGGATCTCCCACCCAGACATTTGGACATTAGGGTCATTGCCCACTCTTCCTGGAGGAATAGGGAAAGGTCTCTATTATTCTTGTCAACTTCTAATTTACATCCAACGAACTTTTCCTACACATTACATAGGGTTACAATCGAAGCATGCATGACCTTGAGCGAAAAATTGTTTGAATCAACAACACATGCTTTGATCTCCCTCATGTCCTATTTGAGGTTGAGGATCTCTATATCTAGTTCAGTGAACATTTTATTTAGGTATCCCTTAAACCTCTCGCTCTCCTCTATCACCACTATAGTGTGCTCAAGGTTGGGGGATTTGGCCTGTTGGGTGTGAGGAGAGTGCGGTGGTAGGGTATTACTGCTAGGTTTATCCTCCATCACCGGTGAGGTATTTAAGGGGGAAGCATTGTAAAACCTGGGAAAATTTATGTGTTTAGCCAAAGATCCCTTAATTGAACAAGAGAAAGATGAGGTGTTCCTATCCACTGACACAGACTTGTCCTCCGAAGACATTTCCCTAAGAATTATTCTACATTTATCCTTTCCAAGCCTGTTAGATCACCAGGCAATACCCCCCAATTCCACATCCAACTCAAACTAGCTATCCAATTATTTTTGTTTTCTGGGCTTCTTTTTAGTTTTAGGGGTGCTTTCAACCCTTATCTTATCCTTTACTTCTATTGACTTAGAGACATGGTAATCATCAAGGTCCTCCCCCCTTGTAAAAGGGTTCCTCACACACCTCTTGCAGCTTTTACCTTCCTGAGATACAAGGTCAATCTCCTGAATTTCCTGTAAAGACTGGGAGGGGAACTGAGTGGGGTTGTTGGCTTTAGAAGGGAAAAATTCTTGGGTTATCTCTTTAATGATAAGAGGAGGTTAGGGAGGAGGGAAAATGGCTTTGTGGAAGTTGTAGAGGTAGAGTAAAGGGCCTTAGTGAAGGATAGGGACTGGCTTTTTGGTATTTTTATTCTCCTTAATATCTAGAATGTTTCTTTAAATCAAGTGAAGGAGATAGAAGGGGATGGAGATGAGGTCTTTGTTTCTAATATAGTTGAGGAATGACAAGTGGTAGTAGTAAAAAAAAGTGAATTGACCTTTGAGGGTGAATTATTTCATGATTATATAACAAACCTTGGGAAAAAATTCAGGGAGCTCTTTGTAGTTAAAGCCTCCAGACTTTTTAACAGGTTTCTCCCCCATCATGAAGAGCTGCTTAAGATTGGTTACGTTTGGCATCTGACTGGTCATTTTATACTTCCTTCCCTCCATAGATAGTCGCATAGCCTTAGCAATGACCTCTTCATTAATATGATAGTGCAATCCCGTAACTGACACCTTCCTGTTATCCCAAGAAGACACAAATTGCCTAGAATTTTTCTCATGGCCTCCCTTCATCCTTTAGATGAAACCCCAGATGCCAATGTGTTTGTAGTAGTGGTGCACTAGGGGGTTAGAGGAGAACTCCTCATCAATATTGTCTAGCTCAATGCACAACATTTTTCTTCCCATACTAGCAAGACTAGTATTCACTATAAGAACCCTTTGGAATTTGCAGATCCAAGCTTCGTAAACTAGCGTAAAGGCCAGGTCTTTTTCAAATAACCATTTTTGAGAGAATATCATTCATAAACCATAGGAGTTGGGTGACTTTTGGGCAATCGAGCTCTGTATAGCAAAATCTAGCAGATATGTAGGTGTCATAATTAGAATTTAAGTAGAGTTTCCCTTAGTGTCCTTGGTAAACAAGATTACCTCATGATGCAGAGAGCTATCTCTCCACATGTACAAATGTAAAAGGTAATTATGAACTTTTGTTGATTTTTGCGCATGCATAGTCATCACAATATTAATCATCAAATTAATCCAACACAAACACAAAGTGGGATCCTCAATAATATTGGTGACAACTTGGCTCATTCAAACAATGTTTGTGATGTGTTATTCCCACCCGATGAGCCACTAGGACTCCTTTGGTAGCTCACTAACCACCTCCCAATTAACCAACCTAGCTTGCTTGATCCTAATGGAAGAGAAAGAATCTTCTAGAACATTGCCTTCCTTGTAAGTATGGGATATAGTCATGCTTTGGAGATTATCATGTAGCTCCCTAATTTCCACTATTATGTTGTTCAGCTACCATCCTGTACTCGAGCCTCTTTTGATGGCCTCAACAATCACTTTGGAGTCCCCCTCGATCATTAGCAGTATGATATTTATGGAAATGGAAAATTTTAATCCCCACAGGAGTGTTGTTCCTTCAACTTGATTGGCGGTATTATTTTTGAGCGTCCCAGGGTAAGCCAACAAGAAATCACCATTGTAGTTTCTTATCACTCCACCCCCGCTCTAGGTAAGTTTATTAGCCATACTATCAAAATTTTGTTTGGTCCAGCCCATGGGTGGGGCAACCCACTGAGTAGTATTTTGAGCCATTATCCTAGAGTTGTCAAACCTATTGAAGCCAATTAGTAAGTTCCATTTATCTTTCATTTTGATTTCCTAGGCAGAGGGGGGTGCCAGGGGGAGTTTCCAGTTAGCTAAGCTAGTATTCTCACATAGGAGCTTGGTGCCCAAATAGAGAGAGGCCTCAGGGGGGGACTTAGTCTCCTTAAATATCATGTTATTCCTTCCTTTCCAAATAATCCAACATATGTGCAGAGGAAGAAGTCACAATAGGATATGGAGGAGAGGATGATTAGAGGAGGATTGCCAGTCTGTGAATTGATGAACATCCTTCCCTATAACCTAGAAGACCCCCAATTTTTTAGTAATTCCCTACCAAATAGTAGTGGAGTACTCAAACTGTATGAATAAGTGATCCATGGTTTCCTCTTCCTTTTTGCATAGGACACATCTACTAGCAAAGGAGAAACCTCTTCTCAAGAGGTTGTCCTAACTTAGAAATTTATCATGCATACGCATCCACCATAAGAAATTGATGTTCAGGGTAAGTTGTGGGATCCACACCTTACTCTAATCTTCCAGATTGTTCTCCTCTTTTAGAAGAAGATTATAAGTGGACTTAATAGAGAAGGTGCCTGCTTGGGTGGGATCCCAAATTATGGAGTCATGTCTAGTAATTCTAGGTATCCTAACATTCCCCAAAATTTCATAAGCTCATAAGCCGCTTGTTTTAATTCAAGTCTCCCCCTTACCAAAATAGCTAAATCATTTCATCTTCTATCAGACATGTAGTTAGAGAGTCTGTTACCAAGGGTAGGTCAGATGTAGTTCATGAGAGGACCAAACCTTCCTCCTAGGGTGGTGGAGTTTTGTATCCATGAGTCATGCCAAAAATTGATGGATCTCCCATCCTCAAGTTTCGAGAAGACCCCCTTGAAAAGTATAGTTTTGCACTTGCAAATGTTTGTCTAGAGTCTGGAACCATTTAGAAGGTGGTTATCTTAGAACATCATCCCATAAGGATTCCCTTAGAGGTATTTTTCTTCTATTATCTTACACCAATTCTCTTTCCTTTTGATTATCTTCCAAGCCACTTTCGTGGTGAGGGCTCTATTCAGCAAGCTAATATGTCTAAGGCCCAATCCGCCTAGCCGTTAAGGGAGGCAAACTATTTTCCAATTGACTAGGGACATCCTTTTATTTTCTTTTGAGCCAGCCCATAGAAAGGTTCTCTAAATCTTTTCAAGCATGTTAGCTATGTTGTTCTTGATCTTGAAGAGGGATAGGAAGTAAACAGGAATCCCTTGGAGAGTAGAGGCAACCAGCTAAAGTTTACAAAGATTGCTCATGATCTTCCCCTTCCAACCAGCAAGTTTTTTCTGGGTTCTTTCCAGGATGGAATTCCAGAAGTCATGGGAGATCTATTTCATAGTGAGAGGGAGGCCCAAGTAGGTAGAGGGGAGTGAAGCTAACTGGCAACCCAAAGTTTGAAGCACTTTGGTTTGGGTCTTGATGGGTGTGTTAAAAAAGAAAAGTCTACCTTTCTGGTAGTTTATACATTGTCATGAGGCTAAGGCATAATTGTCCAAAAGATACTTCTAGTGTCTAGCTTCGATCACCGATGAGTAACCAAAGAGGAAAGTATCATTCACAAATTGCTCAAGAACAACTTGCTACAGAGTGGAAGCAAGTTTGATTCCTTTTACTCTTCCCGTGGAAGAGAGCATAGTCAAATTCCTACTGAGGACCTCAGCCACCATGATAAATAAATAGTGGGAGAGAGGGTCACCCTACTGAAGCCCTTTTTCAGGTTGAAAGAAGCCACCCAAGGAGCCATTGACAAAAACATAGAAGCTAACAGTTTGCATACATTATTGAATAATGTAGATAACTTTCTCATTGAATCCCATTCTTCAAAAAATTTTATGGAGGAAGGACCAATTGACCTTATCATAAGCCTTAGAGATATCAAGTTTAAAATCCATACCTGGTTCTTTTCTCCTATCAATGGAGTGGATGATTTCATGGGTAGATATGGTTGCAACCAGGATTTGCCTTCCTAGAACAAAGCCCTTCTAAGTAGAAATGATTAATTTGTCCATGAGGGGATTCATTTTGTTGACCAGGACCTTAGTGAGAATTTTATAAAAAGTGTTACATAGGCTGATAGGCTTGAAATCCAACATAGAGGTGGGGTTTTCATTCTTAGGAGCTAACACAATATAGGTCTTATTATGATGCTTTAGCAGCGGCCCCATTTTGAAGAAATCTCTGGGAGTACAAGAGACCTCCAATCAAACAATATCTTGTATTCCTAGAAGAATGTCGGGGGGAAACTATCAGGGTTTGGAGCTTCATAGGAACCCATAGAAAAGACTGCATCTTTGACTTATTTATTAGAAACACGTTCAGTGAGGCGATCATTATCACTGTGAGTAACAACACATTGGATGTGTTCAAGGAGCTGATTTTGTACAATAACAGGGTAAGAATGACCATAATTAGAATACACTCATTTAAAGTTGCTGAAAACAACTTGCATAATTTTGTCGTTATCCTTAAATTCATTTCCTCTTTCATCCCTAATAGCATTGATGGTGTTTCTTCTTTTGTGATTTCTAGCAGATCTATGGAAGAAGGTAGTATTTTTGTCAACTTCAAAAAACCACTAGATCTTGGAGCATTACTTCTAGTACATTTGTTCTTTTCTCAGAGTTTCCTGCCACTTGTGTCTGGCCTTTTCTTCTTCCATCTGCAACTGGGGGTGGATATTGCCAGTGGCCAGCTGGGCTTGGAGGGATTCCAAGGTCCCTGTGAGCTCCTTCTTCTCCTTAAAGATATCCCCAAAATTATGTTTACTCCACCCTTTAACATCTTTTATGATGATTTCTAGTTTTTGGACGATCCTGAATATGGTAGTGCCTTTGATGGGAGTGGCCAACTAGGATTTCACTTGGTACCTAAAGGAGTGGTGGGAGCACCACATAATCTCAAATCTAAAAGGGGTCGGATCAATCCAAGGGGAATCAAACCAGCAAAGGAGGAGGGGGTTATGATCAGAGGTGGTTTTGGTGAGGGAGGATAGGGTGGAGGTCAAGCACAAGTCCCAAGAGGAGGTAACTAGGATGCGATCTAGCCACACTTGTATAAGATGGGAGCCCTTCCAATTGTTAGACCAGGTGAAGGGGTTTCCTTTAAGATCAATGCCTAAGAGACCAGAGCAAGATATAAATTCCACAAATTCCCCCATACTATCAGAATAGTCCATTAAACCACCTCATTTTTTCAAGGGGTAGAGGGGGGTATTGAAGTTTCCCATCACTAAATAATTAGCAAACCAATCCTCAGCTGTACAACATATGATATCCTTCCAATTATATCCTCAGCTGTACAACATATGATATCCTTCCAATTATTTATTGATAGATAAATAGAAAAATTGTTAAGTCATGAATATAATTTCTCTATTATTTATAAATAAAAAATAATAATAATTCAAGATTTCGTATAATTTTTAAGTTACAATAAATTTGAATTTCTAGATCATACTAAGAATTTTATTTCATGACAAAATGTACTTATCAATAGAGTTGAACAAATTAAATGAATTATTCAGTAGTCTCTATTAATCAAACTACGAAAGGAGAAAATCAAGGATTAATCAGGTATGGCATCGGTATGGTGGGGGTGGCCCCCCTTTCGGTTAAAATAGGTTGAAAAAATAATGTTTTTTATTTGCTCAGTCCATGATCATCTCAACTAACAGTACTCAATCATTTGTATCCCAAAACCATATCACTTCATTAGTATCTAATTGTCGTTCACTATAATATGTCGTTGTTCCAACTTTTTAATTTGATTCATTACATCACTATTTAGCCTGTATGTACATTGTGTATCCGGTTGCAACTATTTGTCAAAAGTTAATATTTTCAATTGTTCGTACTTGGAATGGAGATTTAGAAACATACAACTTTTTATCGTCTCTCCACATATATGTTTCTTTTATGGACGGCTTAGTTATTTTGAAGTTTACATTATAAAAGAAAATAAATCATATTTTAATACTACAGATATTTATAATTTGTCAGGAAAATAAATAATTAAACCAGGAAAGAGGAGTATCATTATTCTGCAACTCTACTTTGACGTACGCATTGCAGTAGAGAAATATTAAGCATACAATTATGGGGGACTCGAAAAGCCTAACAAGTATTTGTTGAGGTAATTAATAAAGATAACAAGAGCTCTAATAGAGCCGGAGTCCCTGCCTACTGTCAAAAATGAAAGATAGTTTTGTGCTATTAAAACATTCAAAAATGAAAGATAGTTTAATTAAAACATTCTGACTGAAATGGAAGAAGCAACAGATTGTGATTATTGAGCTTCAACACTACTGGGTGCGCCATCTATGAGGCATCAACCAATATTTGAGTTGTGGCAAGCATTTGTGATTTCCATTCATTAAAAAAGAGGTGTAACTGGAGTAAATTTAACATCACAACCAATCCTAAATCCACTGTTGCCTTTAGACCCCAAGGATATTTGGCCAGTCAAACTGGAGTTGGGCGCCAACATTGAGGACAAGTTTGGCATCATTTCTAGTTGCATAACTTTGGATCCAATTAAAAAAAAACACTCATACTAGCTGTACCAATTTTATCAAAGTAGTACAAGTCTGAAACAAGATTCTAGATGGTTGTACAAGTTGGATGATCAATCCAAGGGTCAAAATGTAATACACTATCAATAGGGGGACAAAACAATTAATTGGCTTGCTAGAGATCTGCAACAACTATACAGTAGCTGCGATAGTCATTTACCAGCCATTCCAATCAAGTATAGGACCAAATAATTTGGATTTTGACAAATAAATTCATATCTGCATGTTAGTGAATGTATTTAGTTATCAAAAATCACTACTTTTGCATCAGTTAATAAGATTTGATTCCAATTTTGCATGTGTTATTGTTTCGTTGCATTTAAGGTTTTAATAATTTATTCCAAATAGTTAACCTTCTATTATTGTTCCAGTTAATTTCAGTTTTAAAATTCAGAAGTAAAAAATTGAATTAGGACATTGTAACAACTCTAATTACTTCAATGCTATGTGATCCCCCAAATCCGCAATGTATGTGCATAGGTAATCAATGAGTTCTTTTGTCTGTAGCCTCTCAAGCTCCTAGAGTGCCTCTAGGAACCATGGCAAGGAACATACGTGAAGATTGTGCACAATTTTTTTCAAGCAATCCACACTGCTGCTAAACAAAAAAGAACTGAGTTTGCAAGGAAACAAAATGAACTGAGTTTGCAAGGAAACAAAATCAGCCTCTCTACAGTACCTACTTCAACCTATTCACAATTGGTGAACAAGAGATCTCAAAGAATAGACAAAAATTAAATTTGAAAAGTATAATTAAAAATTAGATTTTTGAGCCCCTATTGTGCATGTACACAAAATGTGAATAGTAAAAGACCTTCCTTTA
Organism: Chamaecyparis obtusa; assembly: GCA_027943335.1. Taxonomy (NCBI): domain Eukaryota; kingdom Viridiplantae; phylum Streptophyta; class Pinopsida; order Cupressales; family Cupressaceae; genus Chamaecyparis; species Chamaecyparis obtusa. The sequence goes on from BSBK01009121.1 coordinate 321,927, forward strand.
ATGTATAAGCATTGTCTGTTTTACATTATAGATTGAAGCATCCTGCTTTTTTCTACTGTTTGACAATTTTGCGAACACAAGTATGTTGACAAAAAAATCCATGGCAATAGAAAAAGATGTTATAGGTCAACAAAGAAAAGTATACATCTATGGTAAACTTCATTTACTTGAACACTATCCAACATGTTGCACTCCTGATAGATATTATAAGAGGATAAATATCTTTGTTACACCATTTGATATCTTGGTGACATTGTTGTAACCTTATGATTGTACCTTCTACTATATTATCCAATGAAATGAATGGATGAAATACAGTTAATGAACTTCATGTAGGCTTTAATGTCTTTGCGATATCATTCAACTGAAAATAGATAGACCCAAGTTCAAGTAGTTTTACTTAGGACTCTAATCAAAAAATATGCATGATAGATCATGTCATTTGACTCTGGAATGTAGGTCGGAGTGGGGAGGAGTAAGCAGATTGGAGGGGTGTGGGGAAATATCCATGGCATAGATCTAGGCAGATAGATACACACAAAAAATACTAATGATAAAACCTATCATGTGGAAAATCTAATAATGAATGCATACAAAACCTCAAATAGGATTTCCCTGGTATTTTCATCTGATAGAACTTCAAAATAAGTAAATGGCATCTGACTTGGTTGTGGTTAAAATTCACCTTTCTGCTTTTTGTTTTTATTAAATCTCTAGCACCATCTTTCAACAATGACATAAAAAGTCACATGAATTATTTTAAGTGCCTTTGCCTCGCTCTACCATTTTCTCATTTCTTCTAAGTGCATCTGATGGAATATACAATAATTAGAGAATGGCATAGTCACATTTCACTCGCATTTTATAGGCACAAACCTAATATGCATCCTTGTAGTTTGAACTTTGCTTATATAGAGCCAAAGCATTACTCTTTTCTATAACTTGACCTTGCTTGAAAAATCAAATATTCCTCTACACAAAAGAATGACATAAGGCCTTTCTTAGCACTACTTAAAAAAATCATAATGATAGGTATGATCAGATTGTGGCAAATTCTTTCTTTTCCATCCCGCTACTTCTACTTGCAGGTATCACCTTTAGAATATTGAATCTAATAGTCTTGGACAAAGGTCTGAAAATAGAAAGAAAATTTATTTACAAGACCTCACAAAACAAAATCATCACTTCAAGATAAATAAAATAATAATTTTTAACAGTTTCAATAACAATGAACGATGCTACAAGAGAGGAGCAATCAGAATTTTGAGAATATTTTATAGCTAAAATCATGAATAAGCACATAAATGTTGTCAAATTTTAACTAAAATTCCATAGCACACTTACATTTTTCCAAAACCTATTCCTGCATTTCCCGAGCTTCCTAGGCCGCTTTCCCTTGCCAAATTTCTTCAAACTGAAATTAAATAATTTGAGACAAAAAAAATTACTTTAGAAGTGTTGATGAGCAGCTCCAAAAATAAATAATAAAAACACCTTACAGGCTATTACCATTAAAAAACCTTTGGCTGCTTCAAAAAAGCTTTCCCTCTCTATCAAATACAACATGTAAATAATTGTTAGTCATCATCTAATATAACCACAAAACACTATCAAATCTGCAAAAAAATACTATAAAAGCAAACCTTTAATAGCAGCAACAAAATGAATGAAAGAAACCGAAAACCTACCCCTGCATCAACCTTTCCCCCCAAAACTGAACTCACCGAGCCCTGTCTTGGTGCTACAAGATAGACATACAATCAAATTTTTGAGAGTATTTGATACCTACAATCATAAAAAGTGTGCAGCTATCATCAAATTTTAATGAAAATATACAAGGTAAAGACGTAAAAATGTATCTCAACTTGCTTCAATGCTTTGTGTTCCCCCAAATCCGCAATAATTGCGCACAGGTAATCGACGAATTCTCCCGTCCATAGCCTATTGAGCTCCTGTAGTGCCTCTAGAAAGCATGGTAAACAACTTACCTGAAGATTTTGCACAAATTGTGCCATGCACTTCATAATGCTATGCTGCTAAAGAAAAATGAACTGAGTTTACAGGGAAACTAAATGATGAGTTTGCAAGGAAACAAAATGAGCCTCTCTGTAGAAGCTGCTTCAACCTATTCACAATTGGTAAAAGGGAAATCTTAAAAACAAATGGTAAAATGGAGATCTCAAAGAACAGATAAAAATGAGATTTGAAAAATACTGACGAAAAATAGATTTTTGAGCCCCTATTAAGCATGTATGCAAAATGTGATAGCAGAGAGTGCCTCGTAAAGTGCATCAGAATTCTGAATTTGTCAATGTTCTGGAAAATGGGTTGTGAGAAGTCAAAGTGCTCCAGGAGAGGATTACACCATCTGCCATTGTAATTGAGAAGGGCATTATTGGGTAGGTAGAATTTCATTCTAGTGATAACCATTGAGGTGAGAAGATACCATTGTGGGTCGTCATTGCATTTGATCTCATAGCATGTGCTACAGCTCAAGCAATTGTTGAAAAGGGCAGATTTTGAAGGAAAAATATTACAGAACCCTGATAGAAAACATAACGTGTGGAGGAAAAAAATAGGCATAGGACAAACATTTCAAAACCCTAATATTAGAGATTGCAAATTTACAAATATGAATGTGATCAACATTTTCCATTGTGTGGCTAAGCAGAATAACCAAAATACAACCCTCAGCTCAACATGCTACACAAATTCTATCATGGAGTCAACAATGTCGATGAATCTCTTGCTTTTGGAAAATTAATCAGCAAATATAACAAAATCTACAGAATAAGGGAGAGGAATAGCAATGGAAGTTTACTATGGGATTAAATTGTCGTCAATGTGTGCTCCCATTAACAAGAGCAAATGCTAGGAAATGGGAAGGAGTTGAAACAGGCGACCCGTGTAGGGTTTTCTATAATTAATCAGTTTATATTGGATGTTTCCAGAATGCCATTTGTCATGAGTTCATAGATATATTAAAGAAATATATTAAATTTTCTTATCACAATCTTTCAATGGAAACTAATATCAATAATTTTTCTGGAATTCAAAATTAAAAAAAACCACTAGCAAAGTTGTATTTGTCCAATCACATTTGAGGAAAAAAAATTAAGAAAATATCGCTTCCGTTGTTGTCTGTAGCCGCAGTCAATTAGTTTTGGGCAACAACAGGAGCACTACTGGCACTTCACCTTAGCCAAGATGTGAACGCAGCTTCGCACATGGAGAACCTAAGAGAGGTATTTCTGGTCGACAAACTAACCAATGAGGGGATTGTGGTTGTTTTCATGGCAATTTGTTGACTACGGAGTTTAGTGAGTTTGGCATGGTCGATTCGGCCAATACAATTGTAGAGGGAATGAACAAAATCAGAGGTCATGCAGGTAGCAATGGTGGCCACTAGGTCATCGTCGTCTGCCAAAGTTGGGGAAGAGAATGAACGTAGATGGCAAAAAAAGGAGGGTGTCGAAGTCTACTTTGATGTGGTAAAGTGTGCAAATGCTATGCAGGCCAATATTTCCAGTTTTCAGCTGCCCCTTACGAAAGTTGAATTTATTGCAGAGGATTGTTCTAGATAGGCTTATAAATTCCATACGAAAAATTTAATGCTAACTTTATGACCAGCTGGCAAACAATGAAGTTACTAGAATGCAAAAATGGAAGCAAAGGAAGGTACGTGGACTGCCCTGGAGGAAACATTATTATAACTCATCAAATTTTTCCTACTTGTTTCTCATTGGCCAAAATGTTATTTTAAAAAAAAATCAATTAAAATTTTTAAAACCCTGGCAAAAATGGAAGGAGTCAATAAGAAAAAGGCAAAAATTAAAAAGAAAATCAATTTAATAAAGAGATCACCCAAAACTATAGGTTAAAATTTTTTACGCGACTTTTGAAATAGTGATTAATTGGATGGAGGCTAATTGAAAACATTAGTCTCTGCCTTAAAAGGCAGGGACTAATAAAGAGAAGACCTCAATTCACCGAACATATTTTTAGCATTGAAGAATATGAATGTACGGAAGAAAATATAGTCTACAAAATATTATGTGTAGATCTTTAAAAAGATTGTTCAATCAGTGGATTTTAAAAGGATTTCTTTTCACATTTGTTTTATTTTTTATTTATTATAGAAATATTATTGGAATAAAAATATAAGTTAATTGTTAATAACTTTAATTTTAATTAAGAAACTAAGTAATTTGTTATTTATTAAGTAATTAATAAATTTGTAATCAAATAAGTAATCAAGTAATTAGATAGTTGATGAATTATTAGTTATGTAAAAAAGTATTCAAGTAATTAATTCATGATTAATTATGTAAATAAAGTAGCTATAACAAACAGGGATAACTTTAAGAAACTCCTTTTTAGGAAAAAGTGTAAAATCCTCATGAATCGTACATTATTTTTAGGGGGAATTTGTTTTAATGTAGGTGAATTTTTTTTTCAAATACATGATTTTTCATAGTTTGTATTGGCAATTTTTTTCCCATCGAATGAAAATTTCATAAATTGCTAGTGAATAATTTTCTTGTGAAGTAAAAAATTATAATATATGAGGCGAATAATTTTCTTTTGAAGTAAAAAATTATAATATATGAGGCGAACGATATTTTTTTGAAGGGAAAAAATAATAATTGTATTGGCGAATTTTATGTGCCATTTGAAAATTCATTTATTTTATTGGCTAATCATTTGTTGATTATGGGAAAAAAAAATTTTACTGGCGATTTTCAAAAGATGGGACATAACACAGACACGTAACCTAACCTAAGTTACCTAACATATCTAACATACATACATTATTTTATAATGTTAAATGTATTATTTGAGACCATCTGATGATCAAAGATCAATGACTGAAGTTTAATTTTGGCCACAATTTCTTGAAGGAAATAGAGTTTTCGAGGAAGTCACCGGAATGTTGACACGTATCAAATAAGGGTAACTTGTCTGCAGACTATAGTGTACACATGTTAGTATCTACTATCGATAATCATGGTCCTATTACTATAGTGCAACTTGTAACCTCTTAACTCGGTAAGAAATAAATGCACTGTTAGTGACAACTGACAAGCGTCATTCTTTAACTTGTCACGCACCACTTCCAAATTCGTATTGCAATATAGCCAATAGCTGACATTTTTGCATTTATGGAAAAGATTTACTGCCATATATGAAAGATTAAGGACAAAATTTTAATTCCTCACACGCATGCATTTAGGGGAAAGAATTACATGAAATATTTAGAGGCATATTAAGGAGAATAGATTTAATACCATTAAAGACAGAATAATTTATTGCTTAGTAATGATCAAGGATTCAAGAGCTCTGACTATTTATAAACGATCTAGCTTCTTTATTCCTCGATTCATCTTTGCTAGATAAATTATTTGTTTAGGTCATTAGTTTACAGTTGCACTCTGCAAATAAATTTTTTTTAAGGTTTCTGAAGTTTTAGATGGACACTCCAATTAGGCTTAGATGCACATCTAAGGAGGTCTAGAAGGCCTTTCTGGGTTCCTTTTCAGATGAAACCTTAGAATCAATTTGTAAGGAGGGGGGACCTTTCATAATAGAGGCTGTTAAAATGGTGTTGGACATAGAGTTTCTGCATAATGAAGATAGGCACCGGGTCAACACGGACATTACGTCCCATTTTTTGGCATCTCTTCTCGACCTTGGAGGAGAGAAAGTGGACATGTTAATGTTGTTGAGGAGGGTTTTTAAAGCATAATACCTGCGAGACAATGTTGATGTTGTCATGTTCATAGAAATAGGGGTGGGGATCCCTTGGGCAAGTGAAATACCCAAGCTTCTCCTCCCAGGCCAAAAATGTGGCCATGCAACCTTTTCTTTTGGGCCTGAATGCTGGGCAGTATAAGTGCCATAGGAAATGGGCCCTGATTGCTAGGGATTTTCTCTGAAAGTGGTTTATGCTTGATGAAGAGGAGGCTCAGGTGGGGCAATACGGGTGGCTCGATGAATTCTCACAGTTAATCCTCTCTACAGAATTCTACTTAGATGGAGCCGAAGGGAAAAATCAATAGTGGACTACTATGGTTTTCTTTTGATAAAAATATACCTCATTTTTGGGTTTTTTTTATAGTTATTAGTAGGTTTCTCTTTGTACTGGAAGTGGACAATGTAATTATAATTTCATGAAAAAAACAATGAAAATTTCACAAGCATTAGCTCATTTCAATTTTTGTTTTAAGGGTACAAAAAATGGCTCTTAGACTTCTCTATCATTGTGATTGCAATATTTTAATTAGTTGCATTATCTATGTATTAGACATGTATTATGTAACTTGTAAGCATGTTTCAGTAGAAATAAGGAAACGTTCAAACGATGCCGATGTATTTCCATTTTTAAATCTGAATATTTAAAATGTATCATAGAATCACAGTTGTATAATGTAGACACTAGACAGTTGTAATTAATAAAATAAATGTCTTATCAATTATCACTGAGTACTAACATTAAGTTTGGGTAATGTTAGTTATTTCTTGTCATGACATTTTTTTCCAAAATCACACACTCGTATATTTAATATGAAATATTTATAGCATTTTGAAGGACAAATGAATTAATAAGGTTAGAGAAAGAATTTATGGTTTTCTAAATTCTAATTATAAGGTATGAGAATTATATGTGATTATAATTATCAACATTAAAGTTTTTGATTGTAGGAAAAAATAGGTTTTAACAGGGACTCGAAACCCGTTACAAGGTAGAATAAAAGTTTAACATTAAAGCACACTAAAAAGAGACAGGACTGGGGACCAGTTTGCTAAAACCAAAACCATCCAAACTACCAGAAAAAAACCAAAACCCAAAGACCAAAAAAAAATAGACACCCAGTTCTAGGAACTAGAGCCCTAGACAAACTCCTTGCAAGCCTCATCGACTTCCTGCTTCACTTCAGATATCTTCTTTATCGTTGCATTGAACTCTGAGAGTTCTTGGATCCTTTCTTGAATTTTCTTCCTTCTCACCAATCTAGTGCATTTTCTGGGGCTTTCCTATTCTAGGTCCTGAGTAACATCCTTTGGTTTTTTTGCTGGGGGAGCCAACATCCAGCTCAACCTTAATGGTTATAAAACAATCTGTTAGGCTGATTTTCTATCATGGCAAAATCCTTTGAAAATGGCCTCCTCCCTACAGTTGTTTCATGGTTTATGCCCTACCTCGTGTTCTTTACTGTGTCACCTTGCTCTGGTCCAAATCACACGAGCTAAATTGCAAGATCCACAAAAATATTAAGGCTTTAAGGTCTGTGGGAAACAAAATTTCAAAATCTGTCTAAGTGTCGAAAACCCATAGTGTTTTAAAAAACCCATGATGTTTTCGGCTTCCTTGCTATCTTTCGGTCTCTTGAAAATTTCTGTGTTTTCAATCTATTGCCGAAAACTTGTGTTGTTTTTGACCCTTTGCCTTCAAGCTTTGTGCACTTGTCTTATGGTGCCAAAAGCATTGTGTGTTTTTGTTCTCGCACTAATTCTTTGTTTGCCGACTTTCCTTAAGTGCGCAAGTGCGATGACAGGTGGGCCCTGGGCCTACAGATGGCTTTTCTTTGATGGGCTGCTGCATGGCCTCATGTCAGACTTCCCTGACATGCGATCATGTGACCACCTGCCACCTATCCGTGTGGGTCTGGCTCTTCATTGTGTTCGGCTGTTTGGCAGTTATGTCTCTATTCAGCATTCTGGCAACTATCGATTATCTTTGGTCTGCTGATTCTAACAGTTAAGCGGCTAGCATCCAGTGACTTGATGACTATTAGTCGTGTGATCTTTGAAAGGTTGGTGGTTTTGTGCTAACATATGGCGACTTGGCTGACGGTTAGTCACGTAGTCGCTAAGTGCTCAGCGGTTGGTTTGTGGGTCCTAGCTCTTTTCATTGCCCGGAGTCAGAGATCAAAGATCTATGGTCAGTGTGTGATCGCATGGAATATTCTTTCCCCATGCGATCATGTGCCCACCATCTGATTTGGTTCTGATGCTTTGTTTGGATGTGGCTTCTTTCGTGTGGTCCCAGAGGTGGACATGTGGCAGCTTGTGATTGGCTGTCGCATGGTCGCATAGCCTAGTTTTTGGCTATGCGATCATGCAACCGCTTGCCATGTGTCCAAGGTGATGACTTGGTTTATGTCAGAGGGGCCTGCAGTGAAAAGCTTTAATCTAACGGTCAGTGTATGATCTCATAGAATATTCTCAGCCTTTGTGATCATGCGCCATCCATCAGATTTTATTCCATTTGCCAGGCTGTGCTGAGATGCCTATTTTTCATTGGCCGATAGGCACTGAGGTGACATCGCAGTTGCGGAGTTAAAGGTGAGATCTAGTGTTTAGCAAACTGGATAAAGTCTAGCGGCCCAATAAATTTGTGGTCTTGTCGTACATTCGCGTAAACATTTGGTGGTTCCCTAGTTTTTTTGGTGAATTGGCGAACAGTGGTCGCGAGGTTGCTAGATTTTTAGCGAAGGATGCAATGCATTTCATGAACTGGTGGAAGTTCTTTGGTCACCAGTTTGCCAGATATGTGGGGTTCGTGTTTGCGGTGATTGGGCAAATGGTGGTGTGACACATGGTAGGTTGCGGCCTGGCGGTTGCGGCAAAGCTAAGGTTTGCGGGTTGTCGCATGTTCACATAACCTATTTCCTGGTTATGCGATCATGCGACAACAGTTGAGTCGCGGTTGCGGAGTTAAGGCGGGTCAACTGTGCGGGTCTTGCCGGCGTGCTTGGTTTTCATTGGTTGGCAATTGGAAGTGGGGCCCCTAGTTTTATAAAGTCACTAAAAGGCCGACAGATCTTGTGGCCATCATATTACCGCCAGGGTAAGATGCAAGGAAGTTAACTTGGCGGTCTAGCGACAGCTGTCGATGCTGTCTGAGATGAATGTTAAGGTGTAAAGCCTGCGAGGGGAGATTGATCTGACAGCTATGATATAAAGTTGATGAAGGTTTAAATGTGGGCCATTGTTTCTCTGCAAGCACCATTGATTTAGCTATTGGTATTCAAATTCAAAATTTTGGAGAGCTTCCAGTGCCAGAATGTACCAAATTTATGGAATTGAATGTAGAAGCAACCCTGTTAGGTGAGAAATGACTGGTTTTCCATTTGTGGTGTGGTCCAGGGTGCTGTTAGATTGTATGTGGGGCTTGTACCATGGTGGTTGTGTGCTCAAGGCATGTTGTAGAGTGTCCTTTTGAGCCCAGTTCTGTGATCCCTTGTACTTGCAAAGAAGATTTTCATGATTAGGGATCAGTTCAGGTTTCCTCTTTCTTGATTTTGATGTGTTTCCCGCCCCTGTAATAGCTTTTGTGACTATTTCCAGCAGGTTGGGTGGTTGAAACCCTAACCCTAGTCATCCGTAGCTTGTTGCAAATTTTCAAGATGACTAGGGGGTATAAGTTGCAGAATTTTGGATTTTGCAGGGGTTCCAAAACATTGTTTCTTTTGGTCCCTAGTTTTTGATTGTATTATGCTGATAGAGGTTTGGTTTTGTGACTTTTCTTATCCTGGTGTCATGCTAATTGTATGCTGATTCTGGATTTGTTAATGAAAACACCATTGAATCCCAATCTTGTATCTTTTGTATGTCTTCTTGCTTGTCTCTGAGTTCATATATGTTAATATCAAAAAGTGTGTTAATGTATGGTAAACAAAGAGTATTTTGAATTCATCTTTGAGTTTCTAACAAATTTAGGATTAAAGCCTTTTAGGTGAATTCAGTGAGTTTATAGCCAGGTATAGAATTTGATGTCCTTGTGCTTGAGGGAAAGGGGTAATAGGCAAAGCACTTACTCTGGTTTCCATTGTGTTTGATTTGAGGTATTCAGTTGAGGTATACAGTTAGGTAACTTTGAGCCGTGGGATAAGGCACTGGTCCTTCCTCTTGAGGTATGCATGGTTAACAACCACACAAACACAAACATCATTTGATAGATCTTTAACAATATTGTATGAGATATAGTGGAATATTTTTTTAGACTCCTTTAGAGAAGTGAGTCAAGGGTACACCCGCCTGAGCATTGAAGCTCAAAGTGTAGAAGGATCCTTTGATCCTTGAGTTGGTCCTCTTCCTTGTGGACTTTGGAGTGGTGATAGAGTCAGAGTTTTAGTTAAATTATCCATCAAAGTGTAAATCTGCAAGTTGAAGATCAAAGGGAATAATCCACAACCAACACAATCCATGGCCAAACCCATAAATTTGTTGTAGTCTTGCATATGTTTTTTCATTGCATTCTCCATTATTTCCATTCTAGCTTGAATTTATTGCACTTTTTAATCCTCCTCATTAGTAACCTTGTTCGCCATAGTTTTCAGGCCAGACTCCAACAAATTATACAGAGAATCCACCTAGCAGATATGGAGCAGTGCTTAAGGTTTCAATTCATGATCTCCTGGAGCACCCATTTCATTAAACAAAAAGAATACATGGAAGCGACTTTCACCATTTTGAGAACCCCAAAGGGGGGATCGATCTTATCATCCATGTCTTCCCTCAATAATTGAACATTCATTTCTTGCATGTCCACCATTTTGATGAAAGGAATGTTCTGAGAACTTCCAAGAGCATTGTCTTTCTCCATCCCTAGTAAAGTCATCTCCTTGGTAGGGGAAGTATTCTTGACCTCAGTCGCATCCTTCTAAGTATCTAACCCAATATCCATAACCACTTCAAGTTTTGGGGATATGGGCACGTCATGGTCCTCAGAGCTATCATAATCAACTAGAATCGACACCTTCTTACCACCCACATCCTCCTCATTCTTATTATCCTCTTTGTTACACTTGATACCAGAGGTTTTACCCTTGTCCATAGCACCCATAACCTCATCATTAGTGTTTTCATTCTCCTCCAAAGCTGAATTCGAGACCGAGGAAGAAGAGTAACTATATTCCTTAGTAGAATCAGCCATATCATCATAGCCTTCCGCACTTTCAGCTGAGGTATCCGTATCCATGGCAACCTCCTTATCCTTCCTTAATTTTTTACTAGTGGAACTCTCCTCTTTAAAAATCACATCCCTAATTCTTTTTTTACCTGAACTAGATTTAGTCAGGGTAATGACAGGGCTCACACTAGCAATCTTCTTTATGTGTTCAATAATTAAGAGAATCAACCCTTAATGAAGAATGGGTTTCTTCTCCTTCTTCTTATGCTGGGAAATGCTTAAACGAAGGGATTGAAGAATATAGAAAGGCAAGGATACCCTAATTTTATGACAAAAATGATAGAGAAAAACAAAGTGGTAGGAATGGGCCCATTTGAACCTACCATCTAGGGTGACATACTCCATTACCACCATCATAACCATCACCCAAATTTCTCTGAATGAAGCCACATCATAGCACCCTCTAGACTCTTTAACCAAGATTTTTTTCTCCTCATTAGTCTTGGGAAAGCATCGAATGGCCTTTCACGAAACCTTGTTGTCATAGTAAAATTTGATGCCCTTCGTGCTAAGCCTAGACACCTTAGTAATGAAATCCTCCATGATGTTCATAGTGATGCCTACTATTGTGATGGCCCCATCTTTCCAAGAATCAACAAATAGTTTGGTAAAATAAGCTTTTGGATTTGATTATGTAAGTTTTTTTACATCAACATTTTGGATTACACTCCATGATCCATCATCAGGATAAGAGAGTGAAGAATGAGAGTTTTTTTACTATTCATTCTTCACTCTCTTATCCTGATGATGGATCACGGAGTGTGATCTGAAACGTTGATGTAAAAAAACTTACAGAATCAAATCTAGAAACTTATTTCATCATAATGGATTGTGGAAATCGGATGTTTTTAAATAATTTTCTAGCATTTTCTTTCACCCCATGCAATCTTTTCATGTAGGTAGTAAGACCCCCCTTAGTGAGAATATCCCAAGCTTCTGAAATTTTTTTTCCATTTAGCACAGTCCTTCAGCTCTTTGTGGTTTAGCCCACCTCCCATGATTTCACATCTAACAAAGATAGTAGTAATTGCAGAGAAATACCAAATGTTACTGTTAGGCCATTTTTCTATCATAGCAAAAATCCTTTGAAAATGGCCTCTTTCGTGCAAATTTTGAAGTAATCCCACATTGCTGCAACATAATTTTAATGTGTGAAGAAGATCCATAGTGTTTCATGGTGTGTGCTCTTGGCCCCATGTTCTATTATGTGTCACCTAGCTCCAGCTCTTATCACATCTCCTGAATCGCAAAATCCATGGAGATATTCAAGTTTTAAGGTTTGCAGGAAGTAGTTTTAGAATATGCCTAAGTGTTGAAAACCTTGGATTTTTTGACCTTGCACTTTTGCCCTATTTGTTTGCATTCCCTAACTACGCAAGTCTGACTAGATGGTGGGCTCGGGTTTTCAAGGGTTTTAAAATGATTGGTTGTCGCATGATCGCATGTCAAAAATTTCTAACATGTGACCGTGCGACTAGTTACTCATTGTGTTGGGGCCCGGTGGTAGGTGGTGGCATGGGCATTACCGATTGGTCAATGTGGTGGTGATGTGGCAGTTTCTTGGTGGGGCCACTTGCTCGGTGTTGGCGTGTAAGGTTTTTCATTGGCCGGCAAGTGACAAGGTGGCAGTCTTGTGGCCTTGTCGCATGATCGCAAGGGCCATCTTTCAGCCTTGCGATCATGCGACAAGGGTGCCATGCCAGTGTGGAGCAGTGACATGGTGCTGACATGGAGGCTTGTCGCATGTTCATATAGCCCTTTTCCAAGCTATGCGATCATGTGACAACTATTTGGACATCGCGGTTGTGGAGTTAAAGGTGGGTCTGCGGTGCCCGTATTGCTGAGATGTTTGGTTTTGATTAGCTACTTGCTGGTGAAGTGGTTGAAGAATTTTCAAAGGGTCCCGTGACTATTGTGGATTAAATGTAGGCTGCTTGATTTGCTAGGAAGAAGAGATCTACAGTGGCAGTTTAAAATTTGCTGACTAGCCATTGCTGCCAGGATTTAAACTTGCAGATGGGTTTCCTGCGACTAAAAGGACTAAAATTAAATGATTTCATAGTCAGATTTGATTTTTTTGGTGGCACTTGCTATTGTAGTGTGGTCCAAGGTGTTCCATGATCATTTGTAGGAGTCTGTACTATTTCTTTTTTGTGCTCGAGGTGTGTTGTAGGTGACTATGCAGGTTGACTTTTGGGCATTTTTGTGGTTCTCGGTACCTTCTCAGTAAGATTTTCATGATTACAGATCATTCTTAGATTTGCTTTCTCTAGATCACCTAGGTTTCCTTCCCCTGCATTGAATTTTGATGTATTCTAGTTGGTTAGGTGGGTGAAACCCTAACCCTTACCATGGTTACCCGTAGCTTATTGCATCCTAACTTGTTTGGGATTCCAAGGTAACCAAGGGTATAAATAGTTGAATTTTTTACTTAGTCAGGGTTCCTTTCCTCCACAATTATGGGGACTAGTTCCATGAATGTTCTTCCTGCAATATATTCCTTCTTCTCTGCATATAGAGTGTTCCCTCTTTCCTCTCTGGCTATGGGAATATAATGAAGTTGTAATAGATGTCTTATGTATGAGGATTCAGTATATTTGTTGTGTTATCAAATTATCTCCATTTGGGCTTTAGAGTAATTGATTGTAGCATCATGGGTGTTATAGTCTTTCTACTTGCATTTCCAGTGAATGTCTGCAGTAGAGTTGTTTTCGCAGAAGCAACTAGGTCTAGAATTGGTTTTCAAATATGTATAAGCTGGGGTATCAAAGATATGTCATGCTTGTCTTCCAGTGGATGCTGGTTAATGTATCATTTGTTTATAGGTCTCTTCTAGGCACACAGGTGGTTTGGTAATTTATGATCTGATTCAGGGTAAATGTGTTGTCTCCTTGTTTCATAGCTCTGTTGCAGTGAGGTATTTGACTCTACTGCCCAATGGATAAGGCACTGGTCTATGAGAGACTTAGGGTATTTCAGGGGTCTGTTCAACCCAACATCAGTCATTGAAATGAAATACTTTTCCCTTCATGTTGGTAGTAGCAGTAGGAGGTGTTCTTTGGTTTTCATAATCATTGCATGCAAGTAGGTTATTACATTAGATTTGGTTTCATTGGGGTACATGATACCTATAGCAGTCTGGTAACTATTCCATAATAATACATCTGTAGGCCTTCTATGCATCAAGAAGAGTCATGAGTGTGCAGATGAGGCAATACCCACCTAAGTGATGTGGAGCTTGAAGAAGGAGGATGCCCTCGGTCCTCATCAATTGGCACTTTTTCCTTGTCAGACATTGGAGCGAAGACTAACCAGTTTGTCATCATAGTGTAAACCTAGCACCGTGTTGGAAAAAGTGGGAACCAACAGTTACAATAATAGAAAACTTTGAAGTTAACAAGGGTTAACTCGTGTCTACAATTAGTACTCTTGGGAAAGATGCCACTTTCCATAATCATTTTCCTCTATTTCTTTAAAATGTGTCTAATCATCATAACTTCTTAGGATACGCCCAATCCACCCTTTTGCTTTGGGACTTGTCAAAGGCCAACTTGGCTTTCATATCGACGGTTAGATTTTCATAATCATGCCAAATCACGATATCCTTGGATTTAACTGCAAAATTGGCTAGCTCATCAACGATACAATTCACTTCCCATTAGATGTGAGATATAATGACTTGTTTAAAGGAATTAATAATGACCCTGGCCTCCTTGATAATATCCTTAATGGTCCATGAAGGCTTAGTCTTGTCATTGATGCATTTTAAAATATTAAATGAGTCACCATCAATCCAAACATTCTGGACCATGTTTTCCTTGATGATTTTGAGCATCTAAAGAAGGGCCATAGCCTCCGCCACATGGTTGTTTTGCACCCCAATAGGCATCACCACCATAGCCAGACAATTAGCCATGTCATCACAAATGAGACCCCCATAGCTAGCTGGGCCCGAGTTGCCCTTAGTGGCACTGTCAAAATTTATTTTTATCCATCTAGGTGGAGGAGAAAGCTAGATGGCATTCTCCCTAGTATTAGGGTTTTTATTTGTTATCCCCACACCCAAGTCACTAGCATTGAAATCCAGCATCCTTCGAGACAACATTTTGAAGTTTTTCTTAATGCTTCTCTTTATCTTTTCAGCTATCACCTTAGGTGGAAGATCAATATTACTCATGTTTGGGAGACCTAGTGAGTCAGCAACCACATAAATCTCATAATCTCTAAACACTAACTTAAGTAACCTTAACTCTTGCTTCTAAAATTTATTAAAATATAATATTATTAAAAAAATAGTGCATTTTGAATTTGATTGGCTAATATTGTTACTATTCAATTAAATAACTTTAAATGTTATTATCCATTAATAATTAATATCTATAAAGGAAAAAATAATCATATAACATTTAACAATGTCGGTTACAATTGCAAATAACTATTAACTACCGTTGGATGAGCAAAGATCGATGATTTACAATGGACTTCGGGATGAAAGGGAAAAGCAACCCCATCTTTTCAAACCCAATCTAGAATCATGATACATGTTACTAAACATGTTCTACTCGCAGTCTCGCACGATCTACCAATAATGTCATTTTAATTTGATGATGACGTGACACATCTCACTCATTAGGTGAGTCAACCCGACTAGGTGAGTTAATGGGACCAATGGGGCCACCACACCACTCACTTGATAGTGACTAACAATGACATTTTGACTATTGGATGATTGTAGATCAATGACTGAAGTTGTTGTTATACACTAAGTTTGCACCCTTGTCTCAAGCTCTTGTAGTCTTGATAACCTAGTATAACATGGGAATCATCTCCAGGTTGTGGGACCTATGCTAACTAAGATGAGACCTCCAAGTTCTAGGCTGGTTCCTCTTGGATAATCACCTTAATTTGCTTCTTGACATGAAAAGTAAACTTTAGAGGGAAAGGGATAGGAGGGATGCTTGAAAGGGAAATGACTGAAAGCAAACTAACTACTAGGTGATACACCGAAATTAAGGTTTGGATTTCAGTATAGAGGAATGGGATCAATGAAAAGCTTAGGTCTAATAGGTCACAACTTACTAAATAGGTTTTCATAAGTGATTCATAGGAGGGCCTCAACATAAGACACAACTTATGACCTGCAAACAGACATTCACTCCTACAACTCAGTGTAGGATTGAAACAAGATTGTCAGGGGTTGAAGTATACCCACAAAAACATCTCAATCAGATCAAACACAATAACACACACAATTACATAAAGTAAGAGGGATTAGGAACCCTAAGTTGTCACTAAGAACATCATATACTCTGATTCAATAAGAGATAATTCAAATAAGGAAGCACAGGGGCATGAAGAATTGTCACAAAATTCTACAATACTTCAATTATCAATGGGAGAAATACAACTATATAAGCCAGAGGGTAAAGATGATACCATAGATGACCCTTAAGAAAAGATTAATTTCTTCTACAATTGTCCAACTCTGAGCTCAAAAGCTCCAAAAATACAATATATACCAACTCAACTGAACGCAGGCAAGAGTCAAAACCTAACTAGGGTTACATAGTTTTTTCAATACAATAATCAAACCCTAACCCATCAAATTTGATCATAAAAGTATCTCTGCAGCATTATAGCTGATTAGATATTCTTTGAGTGCCCATCCATGTCCCTCATTGGCTGCAAACAAGCAACCTGGACTCATCTACCTTTCTGCACAAAGTCTCACCATGAAAGCACTGATTTGGTACCCTCAAAAAATAAGAAATGACCAAAGACGACCACCCAGACCCCTGTCATCATCTTCCCCAACTACAATCATCCTTGAAACATAAATTTTTAGCTACCCATTTTGCTGCAACCGACCATTGGATCAAAACCTAGCAAAACCCTATAAAGAAATATTTAAAATTTGAGAATTAACAGCTGATTGGGTGGTGCCACACTTTTCTTCTATTGACGACCATCGTTTAAATCTCAATCTTCTTTTAAAATGCGACCGTTAGATCCTCATATTTACCCAAGAACTGTTCACTTGTAGGATTAACCCCAAGTCCACCTCAGGTTACCTTTCCCTTCATTCGTAGAGTCATTTAAACCTTTAGCTGACCCTAGTTAAGTCTGGTGAACATGAGAAACTTTTTAGTTGCTGATTCGTTTAATATTTTCTAACCTTGGGCCCATTCGCCACCTAGAAATATTTTATTCACCCTCGACTGCTCTATAGGCATACACCTCGGCAAGCTCTGACATGGTCCCACTACAGCTTAGATTCTAATCTAATGGTAGGTGCATGATCTTATATGTCAGAAAGATCCCCTACACTTTTACGCTAGCCATACATCTTTATCAGACTAGGAACCCTCTAAAAAATGGACCCACTACTAACCCCATCATCAGCACATGGACCAATCATACTCAAGAACATCAGCAAATGAGGACCCACTGATGAACCCCTGACAAAAAGCAAGATCGATGGTCGTCTGAAAATCTCATACCTTTGACACAACCCTTGCGAAGATATGACAACTGTCAATTTTCTGACGACTGTCAAAACCTCTAATTGCCAAAAGAACCCAGTCCCACTGACTTATTTACATGTGGACCAATTAGGAAATGCCAACTATGTACACCTAGCAGTGGACCCATTGAACCTTGAAGCACTGCATAGAAGGGAAGATTGACGGTTGTCGTAAGATCGTAAGCCTCTTACAGACCCTATGAGATCTTACGACCATCGTAGATCTTCCTTTTGACACATCCGTAGACCTTCTGACACGGTCCCACTGACAAGTCCTAGTTGTCACCTAGGAGGCAATAGAAAACAAGCATGTCACTAGAAAAGGACCCACCCAGCAGGGCCTGGAGATAAAGCAAGATCAATGATTGTTGCATGATCACAAGGGATATTATGGGCCCTTGCGATCGTGTGACCACTGTTGGATTGAAGGGAAAGGCAACCTGTTGGGCCCCTGCTAACTTGTCTCTAGGTTGTACTCTCACCAACCAATCAAACGCCACCCCCTCAGAAACACATAGCACATTTCCTAATAATGGACCCACTGACAAACAGCCGAATCACCAACTTCTGATGAATTAGAAGCTACCAAATTGGATGAGGTGGCACCGGTCCCACTAACAAGATACTGCACTAAAGGAAAAGGAAGATAAATGATCATCACAAGATCACAAGGGCTTGGAAGATCCCTTGTGATCAAGTGACAACCGTCGATCTTCAATCTTGTTTTGGCCACTAAACCAAGACCGCCAACCGAAATGGGAACTACTCACCAAATCGCAAAGTGTTAAGGGGTTAACCATTGGGAATCAAAGATTCGGTGACTGAAGGGTTTTAAAATGCACATGCAAAATTGGGACTTTAAGTGGATGAATAAAGTAACATGAAAATAAAATAGGCCAAAAGGATTTCAGGTTTTTTTTTAACACAACAACTAGTTTTATGAATATTTTTAAGGACTTTTCACCTAGCCAGGGACATAGAAACAATTACAGAGACCAGGGGGAAATAGGCAAAGCCCATGAAATTTTGTAGAGTGCTTGGAAGGATAAAAATGCAAACCATGGGATAGATATTAGCCAAATTTGCATGCATATGAAAATTAGGGTAACATTTTGGCAATTTCTGCTGGATGTCAGCCTACTAGACATGGAAAACCAGTGGCCATGACATAATTCATTGGGCATGGGGTCATCAAAAATCAAAATTTCTCACAAGGAGATAGAACTAAAGCTATACTTAGGGCACTTCTTGGAAAATAGGAAACTAACCTAGAAAATAGGGAAACAAGAAAAAACACATATTTACAAGAATTTACAGAGAGGGATTAACCTGAAAATAGGGCATGAAGTGGAATCCATTTACTAATATTGGCAAGGCATCTCCTTCAAGATTTGATAGCTGGAAAGTATTGGATCCCTTGCACTCTATTATAACAAATGGTCCACCCCAAAATGAATCAAATTTGGTATGTCTACCAGGCTTGAATCTAAATTCATCCCACTTGAGGACTATGTCTCCAACTTTGAAATTTATGACCCTGGCTCTTTTGTCAAAACTCCTCTTTGTTTGAATCTAATGGAATTCCATTTCTTGCACTGATTTGTCTCTGATCTCTCCCAATTCCATCAACTGAGCATACCTAACCTACAAGGGGTCTCCTTCCTCAAATAGGGCATACTGAGTGGCCAAATCTAGAGTTGGTAATTTAGTTGAAATGGACAACTTGGCATCTCTGCCATACACTAACACATAAGGAGAATTACCAATGATTTTCTTTGGGGTAATTCTGTCTAACCACAATCCAGACCTCAACTTTGTATGCCACTCCCTCTGATTGTCTTGCAGAGTCTTCTTGATTATCCTAATAAAGTTCTTATTGGTGGATTCTACCAAACCATTGCCTTGAGGGTAATAATTTGAACTTGTATTCAGATAAATGCCATTCCTGACAACCCACTCTGAGACTTTGAGGCCCGTGAACACTAATGCACTATCTGAAATGATGGAATCAGGAGTGCCAAATCTATGAACTAAATCATCATAAAAACTCAATACAGCATTCTCATTGGCATCCTTTAAGGCAACTACCTCTATCCATCTAGTGAAATAATCTATTGCAGTAATTATCCACTTATGTCCTGCACTAGATGGAGGATTGATCATGCCAATGAAGTCTATACCCCACTTCATGAAGGGCTGCTCTGTTCTGACTGGTTGTAGGGGCAAGGTTGAAAGTTTCTCTTTTCCTGCAAACATGGCACACTTGATGCATTTCCTCACATAATTATGACTATCCTTAAAGATAGATGGTGAATAGTATCCAGCCCTCATGATCTTAAAAGTAGTAGTCCTAGGAGAAAAGTGACCTCCAGAATGTCCATCATGAAACTCAAATAGGATGTCTACTACCTTTTTTTAATCAATGCATCTCAAAAGGACACCATTGTGATCCTTTCTGAAAAGAGCTCCATTTATCAGCACAAAAGGAACAGACTGCAATCTATAGTACCTCCTTTTTCCTAAATCCAAACCTGCAAGACATTGTCCTCTCTTCAAATAATTGATCATATTAGGCAACCAACTTGTTGCCTTGGCTTGTTCTTTTGTAGAATGCACCACCAGAGATGCATCTATTTGCTCTGATTTCTTTGAACTCTCATCTAATGCCAAATGCTCACAAAGACCTCTTCCTCTAACCAACTTGGTAGTTTGAACATCAATGTCATATTCCATCACCTTGGTGATCCAACAAGCTCTTTTCACATTCAGGTCCTTGGAAAGCAAAAAATCTTTGACACTTGGATGAGTAACCTTTAAATGCAGCTTGCTATGGGTCAACAAATATCTAAACTTTTTAAGGCTTTTTACCATAGCAAGTACATGTTTCTCTACAAAAGAGTATCTTTATTCATACTCTTCTAAACCTTTGCCAAAGAAAGCAATAGGCTACTCCAATCCATCTAAATTTTCTTGAGTCAGCATTGTAGTTATAGCATCATGACCTCCATAAGCATAAAGGATAAAATCCTTAATGAAATTTGGATTTAGGAGAGCAGGGGCTTCTATTAAGGCCTCCTTGATAGCTTGAAAATTAACTCTCCCTTCTTTGTTCCAACTAAAAGTTGAACTCTTCTTTAACATGGCTGTCAAAGGCTTTAGTAAATCTCCAATGTTAGGCAAGAACCTCCTAACAAAATTAATCTTTCCTATGAAAGATTGGAGACTTTTCTTATGATGTGGTAGGGGTAGCTCTAAGATGGCTGCAATTCTCTCAGGATCTACTGTGATCCCTTCTTTGGATATTGCATATCCCAACAATTTTCCCTCATGGACTACAAACACACATTTCTTGGGATTAAGAGATATCCCAAACTCTCTACACCTTTTAAAAATCTTCCTCAAATGTTTGATGTGATCTACTACATGCTTTGAATAGACAGTTATGTCATATAAGTAGATCGGTACAAATTGGTACATGAGGCTTTTAAAGGCCATATCCATTGCCTTTCAAAATGTAGCACCTGCATTTGACAAACCAAAGGGCATCCTTTGATAAGCCATGGTTCCCCACTTGGTTTTAAATGTACTCTTATATTGATCCTCTTCATTAACCAGAATCTGATTATACCCTAAATAGCCATCCAATAATGAAAATCTCTCGGATCCAGAGACACATTGTAAGATTTGTTCCATAGAGGGTAATGAATGGCGGTCTTTTAGAGAGGCCCTATTAAGGTCCCTGAAGTCAACACATAACCTCAGCTCCCCATTCTTCTTCCTAATAGGAACAAGGTTGGAAACCCAACTAGTATTCTTAATGGGATAGATGATACCACTTTCTATTAGTTTGAGTACTTATTTATGCATGAGTGGCTCAAGTTTGGGATTAACAGGCCTTTGCTTCTACCTTACTAGTTTGGCATTAGCTTCTAACTCAATAGTGTGTTGAGAAAGGGTAGGATCAAAACCCTTGAGGTCCTCATACTACCATGCAAACACATCACCGAATTCTTTGAAAAGTTGTATGTAATCCTGCTAATCCAAATCAGTGTTTACTTTTCCAAATTTTAAGCTCCTTCCTGGCTCCAACTCTAGTTCAACACAATGTTCTTGTTAGACTACCAGGTTAGCTTTGCTTCTTTTAACTTCATCATCCTTGTTGAAGATAGTCTCTAAGGTGACAAGACCTCTAGGCATCTTATTGGACTTTAGTTGTATCAATTGATCACCATAATTTTGTAATAGCCTATCTTGATTATGCTCTGAAAAAACATCTTCTTCAAACAAGAACTGTAGAATCTATTCATCATTGTCAAACACTTGCCAATTGACATCATTATCAGAGATAGAGGGTCTGATAATCACTTTGATATGCTATTGATCTACCTCTTTTGAAATGTTATTTGGAATGTCATACTGAGATCCAATAGCAGCTAACCTTCTACATTTTGATTTAGCTTCCTAGGGATAGCAACAATATTGAAAGCACAAAAATCTTCAATTGCATCCCAAACTCTATGTTTGTATGCTCTCAAGGTATCATTTTTGGTTTCACTTATCCCTCTTACTTGGTTGACAACTAATTCACTATCACCATAAACTTTTAAGGCCTTAAGCCCTCTTTTCCTAGCCCACTCTAGTCCATTGACTAGGCTTTCATATTCTACAGTGTTGCTAGTGCAGGAGAAACTGAATCTAAAGGCAGTATAATATGTTTCTCCTTTTTGGGACACTAACATAGCACCACCACTAGAACCATGTCTACTTCTAGCTCCATCAAAAAATAGTTCCCAAACTTGGTTGCTCTGATCCATTGAATCAATACCTTTTTTGAAAAGGCTTGGCTCTATGACATCATTTTCTTGTATCAAATAACTTCCCAAACCAAAATCCCAAATAAGATTTTCTTGCGCCTCTGAGGCTCTTTCATCTAGAAGAATATTAGGGATACTCTCTATCTTTGCGCTTGCTTCACTAATAGTTTGGAAGTCATTGTCATCCAATACAAGGCAGTTTACATTGATGGTATTGGATATATATGGTTCTATATGGTGTGTTGCTAATGGTTTTGATTTGATGGTGACCTTGGTACCATACCTTGTATGAAATAGCATGTGAGACTAGTTAGAAGATAGATACCCACCTATCTTGGCTATAAACTCCCTTGAAAGACATATAGCAAATAATGCAGGGAGATCTATGATATATATATCAAGGAGGATGGAGAAATTAGGACTAGCATGTAGGATTAGACTGGTATCCTTGGCCACACCTATAGTATTGACTAAGGATCCATCAAGTTGTGTAACCTTCTTTTGGAAGGGCTCATATTTCAGTCCTAATTGGTTAGCTACCTTCTTGGACATTACAGTGCTAGTAGCTCCACTATCTACCATACAATTATGCACTAAAGATTTTTCAATAATTAAAGATACATAAAAGGGAGGTGGCTTTGAATTCCTACCTTGTATGGCATTGGCCTTGGAGTTTCTACTTGGAGCCTCCTTTTCTTGATCAGTGTTAACCAACACTAGCTTTGCAACTTCTTTTGCAGGTTGAGGAGTCATGACTTCTATCATGGCCTTCTTCAAAATTTTAGGCTGTCCTAGAAGAGCCAAAGAGTCCCACATGGACATGGTAACATTCACCTTCTTCATGTTGTCTACAATATTAAATGGTGTCACAATGTGTACTCTTGGTTCTGCCTTTACTATGATGGGCTCCACTTCTTTAGAATGTTGGCCTTCTTTCCTTGTAATGACAGGAGCCTCCTTAGGTATGATGGGAGTGGCTTGTTGCAGTGGCTTTGCAAATGTAGTGGCTTTGGCATTAGAATCTATTCTTTCCATGTCTTGAGCTCTTCTCTTTGCTCTTGTATAAGCAACAAAAGCAACCTTATCATTGACTCCATTGAAGTGTGGTTGCTCCCAATTGAAAAGAGCAGTCTCTTTCTCTTGTGATTCTTGTTGAGGCACTGACCCACTGAATGAAGCCTCTAATTGAGCTTGTGAGGAACTTTGAACCATTAGATCTTGGTTCATCCATCCATTTGAACATGTAGCCTGATTATGAGGCTGATTACAAGGAAAGCACCATTCATTATCCATAGCCATATTATTTTGACTAGGAACCATATCCCTCACTGGATTTGCAAAATTTAGAGGTGCGGGGTTATATGGTTGGAATGGTCTCTGATTGAAACCTTATCTTTGTCCTTGATAGCCCCCTTGGTATGATGGCCTATTTTGTTGATGAGGATGTCCTTGATTTTGATATTGCTGATTAGGACCTTGGCCTTGTGGCTAAAATGGTGGTCTGATTCATTGACCTTGTTTCTTCAAATTTGTAACCTCTTTAGTCAAGGTTTGTAACAAATTTGTCATTTCTTGTTGAATGCTATATTGGCTATTCTTTATCTCTTACAACTCTTGAGAGAAGCTTGCTATAGCATGTTCTTGACCACTAGTACTAACCTGAGGTGCTAATATGGTGGGAATAGGGTTAAATGGGGGTACTTGTGCAAGTGCAATGGGTTGAAGGCTAGGAAAGATGGGCATTGGTGATCTTCTAGCAATCATACCTGCTTGGATTAAATAATTTTTAGCCCTGACAGCTATGTCAAAAGCTTGGGGTAAAGAAGTACCAGCCATAGACTAGATCATGATAGAAATTTGGCCTTTCAGACTTTGCAAATAATACAAAAAAGCATGGTCAGCTGACGGCCTTATCGATACTAGAATTGTATTCCATGTTTTGATTCAGAGCCCTAAAGCCTCCAAAAAAAAAATATATACAACTCCTCCACAACATGTAGGCAGGAGTCAAAAACTAACTAGGGTTACAAGATTTACAATTTAATAATAAACCCTAGGTTGACCCAAATGATCAATCAAATCTGATCATGAATAAATTCTGCAACAACATGGCCAATCAGACCTCAAGTTTGCGTGACCATCCCTATACTACATTGCCTATAGATAAACAACCTAGACTCATCATTTTTCTTTCACAAAAGTCTCACCATGAATGCTAACTACTACCCTACTAGGACAAAGACCCAACCCCTAACGGCCACCCAGACTTCTTCATCATTTTTCCATAACTGCGCATGTCCTGCAACATCAACTCTCAGCTACCCACCACTTGTGACCATTTCTATAGAAGAAAAGCCCCTAAAAACTATTGCACCACTTTGAAAATGTCATTGGTCGCATGATTGCATGAGCCCAAAATCCTTCATGCGATAATGCGACAAGCCTCATTGAATTTTCCACTCTACCATGCAAGACACCTAGTCCCTCCAAATATCTACCTATCAACCACGTGGACCAATAGGAAACTAGCACGTCACCACCTGAAGCCCATGTTGACTGTTGATGACCCATCACATGATCGCATGGCTGCAAGAGACGGCATGCGATCATGTGACAAGCCTTTGAGATGTTACCTGCAAACTTAATTCTAGGTTCTTCCTCGGGCTCATCTTCCCCTTAGTCACAGAGTCACTTAATGTTTTCCTTAAGCTCTGTTCTATTTAGCGACTACACAAAATCCATTAACCATGCAACCACACTCTCATGCATTCACCAAGAAAATAGGGCTCTGCTAAATCATATCTGCAAATGAGAGAACACATGAAACTTTATCGGGAGCTACCAAATATAGAGGACAAAACTGACCTCCTCTAAAATTTCCACCATTAAAATCTAGCCCCACTGATAACTGCATTGTCATCACAACCTCTTGGAAAATCAACAACAAACACACTAGCCAAGAAAGGACCCACCTGTAGAAGAATCTCATCGGATGGTTGTCACATGATCACATGGGGTAGGAAGATCCCATGTGAACATGCAACCATTGTAAGATCTTTCACCCTGGCACCAGCAAGATTCTCTGACAAACAGACCCACAAGCCACCGAGATTCTAATTGGATAGTTGTCACATGATCTCATGGGCTCAAAAGATTCCATGAGATTATGTGACAGCCATCGGATCTTCATTGCACTAGCAACAGTCATGAGGGACTAGGACCCACCCGATCGGAGTTGCGCACATGCAAAATGCTGACACCAAAGAAGAATAACTATGAAGAAGCGAAGGTCAAAAACATCCTAGGCTTTCATAGACCAAAAGGTAGAAAACATAGAGGGCTTTCAGATGAAGGTCAAAGACACAAAGATTTTTCAACACTGAACACTTTTTGGGAACCCTGCGACCTGAGTATTTCCTGCAACATTAAAACTTGAATATCTCTGAGGGTTTTGTGATTAGTGTGTTCAATCTAAACTAGGGCTTTATAATACATCAAAGAACATAAGGTTAAGGGCACAAAGCATGAAACCTTGTGGATCAACTTCACAAATGACAACAAGTTGTAGTTGGGAGGACAAATGTAGGAAAACCTCAAAGACAAGACCAATTCACAAAATTTTTTACATTGACAGAACTTGGTCTAACAAAGAGGCCTAGATAAAGTAGCATGAAGATTGAAAAGGCTAGGGATTGGCTTGGGTCATAGGAAATTATGTCTAGTACTAACTGAGCTAGGTCGGTCTAGAACTAATCGACCACTTTAGTGTTAACTGACCACCGTAGTGTTAACCGAGCAGTGCAATGTTTTATTGAGCTAGGTCAGTGTAGTGTTTACCGACCAATCTAGAGCTAATCGACAAAATGCAGCATGAAATTTCCAGGGATACTTGGTAGGGGAAAACAGAGAACTGGGAAACTTGGCCAAATTTATAGAATAGGAAATTTTGGGCAACATTTTGGCAATTTCTGTAGGATTTCAGCCTGCTAGCCATTGGACCAGTGGCCTTGACATATCCATTGGGCATGGGGTCATCTTAGGAACACACAACTTTGACAAGGAGACAAAAACTATGCTCAAGCACTTCTTGGAAAGTAGGAAACTAACCTAGAAAGCAGGGAAAGAAAGCAAGAAACATATTTACAAGAATTTACAAGGAATTAAAGAGAGGGATTAACCTCAAAGCAAGGCTTCAAGTGGAAACCATTCATTGAGATTGGCAGGGCATCTCCTTTAAGATTTGAAAGCTAAAAAGTGTTAGATCCTCTGCACTCTATTATAACAAATGGTCCACCCCAAAAGGAATCAAACTTTGTGTGCTTGCTAGGTTTTGACTTGAAATCATCCCATTTGAGAACTACATTTCTAACCGTGAAGTTTCTAACCCTGGCTCTTTTATCAAAGCTTTTCTTTGCTTGACTCTGATGAAATGCCATATATTACATTGATTTATCTCTGAACTCCTCTAGCTCCATCATCTGGGCATATCTGATTTGCATAGGATCACTTTCTTCAAATAGGGCATACTGATTGGCTAAGTCTAGAGCTGGTAATTTAGTTAAAATAGATAACTTAGCCTCCTTTCCATACACCAACATGTATGGGGAATTACTAATGATTTTCTTTGGAGTAATTCTATCTAACCACAAGGTAGATCTCAATTTAGTATGCCAGTCCCTTTGATTGTCTTGTAGGGTCTTTTTGATTATTCTAATCAGATTCTTATTTGTTAACTCTGCCAAACCATTCCCCTGAGGATAGTAATTGGAACTTTTATTTAGATAGATGGTATTCTTGACTACCCACTCTGAGATTTTGAGGCCTGTGAATGCTAATGCATTATTTGAAATGATGGAATCAGGAGTGCCAAACCTATGAATTAAATCATCATAAAAACTCAATACGACACCCTCATTTGCTTCTTTTAAATCCATCACTTCTATCCATCTAGTGAAATAATCCATTGCATTAATTATCCACTTGTGTCCTATGCTAGAAAGAGGGTTAATCATTCCTATGAAATCTATACCCCACTTCATGAAAGGTTGATCTACCTTGATTGGTTGAAGGGGTAGAGCAACGAGCCTCTCTTTGCCTAAAAACATAGCACACTTGATGCATTTCCTAACATAATCATGACTATCCTTAAAGATAGATGGCCAATAGTATCCATCACTCATGATTTTATAAGTAGTAGTCCTAGGAGAAAAGTGGCCACCAGAGGGACCATCATGAAATTCAAATAGGACCTCACCTACCTTTTCTAAATCAATGCATCTTAAAAGGACACCATTGTGATCCTTTCTAAAAAGAACATTATCTATCAGCACAAAAGGAACATATTGCAATCTATAATACCTCCTTTTCTATTGAATCCAAACTTGTAGGACATTGTCCTGTCTTCAAGTAATTAATCATGTTGGACAACCAACTTGTTGCCTTATCATGCTCTTCAGTAGAATGCACCACCAGAGATGTGTCCATGTATTCCAGTTTCTTTGAACTTTCATCCTCTGCCAGAAGCTCACAAAGACCTCTTCCTCTAACTAGCTTGGTAGTTTGAATATCTATGTCATATTCCATCACCTTAGTGATCCAACCAACTCTTTTCTCATTAAGGTCTTTGGAAAGAGAAAATTCTTTGACACTTGGATGAGTAACCATCAAATGCACCTTGCTAGGAGTTAGAAAATGTCTAAATTTTTTGAGGCTCTTTACCATAGCAAGTACATGTTTCTCTACAAAGGAGTACCTTTTTTCATACTCTTCTAAACCTTTGCTAAAGAAAGCAATAGGTTGTTCCAATCCTTCAGCATTCTCTTGGGTCGACATTGCAGATATAGCATGGGAACCTCCATAAGCATAATGGATAAAATTCTTATTGAAATTTGGGTTTAATAGGGTAGGAGCTTCTGTTAAGGATTCTTTAATAGCTTGGAAGTTAACTTTTCCCTCCTTAGTACAACTGAAAGCTGAACCTTTCTTCAACATGGTTGTCAAAGGCTTGAGTAAATTTGCAATGTTAAGCAAGAATCTCCTAACAAAGTTAATCTTTCCTATGAAAGCTTGAAGACCTTTCTTATGATGTGGAAATTCTCTTAGGATCCATTGTAATTCCTTCTTTGGATACTACATATCCAAATAGTTTCCCTTCATGAACTGCAAACACACACTTCTTGGGATTAAGGGATATCCCAAATTCTCTGCATCTTTCAGAAATCTCCCTCAGATGTTTGATGTGGTTTGCTGCATGCTTTGAGTAGATAGTTATGTCATCTAGGTAGACCAACACAAACTTGTACATGAGGCTTTTAAAGGCCATATCCATCACCTTTTGAAATATAGCACCTACATTTGACAAACCAAAGGGCATCTTCTGATATGCCATGGTTCCCCACTTGGTTGTAAATGTAGTCTTATATTGATCCTCCTCTTTTACTAAGATTTGATTGTATCCTGAATAGCCATCCAACAATGAGAATCTCTCAGATCCAAAGACACATTGTAGAATTTGTTCCATAGAGGGTAGTGGATGGTGATCTTTTAATGAGGCTCTATTCAAATCTTTGAAGTCAACACATAACCTCAGCTCCCCATTCTTCTTCTTGATAGGAACAAGGTTGAAAACCCAACTAGTATGTTTGATGGGGTAGATGATGCCACTTTCTATTAGGTTGAGCACCTCCTTATGCATAAGTGGCTCAAGCTTAGGATTAACAGGCCTTTGCTTTTGCCTCACTAGTTTGGCACTAGGCTCCAATTCTATAGTGTGATGAGCAAGGGCAGGATCAAAACCTTTGAGATCTTCATATTGCCATGAAAAAACATCATTGAATTCTTTGAATAATTGAGTGTAAGCTTTCTTTTCTGAATCGGTGCTTACTTTTCCAAATTGTAGGCTCTTACTTGGTTCCAATTCTAGTTCAACACAATGTTCTTGTTGGATTACCAGGCCAGCTTTGTTCTTCTTGACTTCATCATCCTTGTTGAAGATAGTCTCTAAAGTGACAAGACCTTTAGGCATCTTATTAGATCTAATTTGTATCACTTGATCACCATAGTTCTGTGATAACCTCTTTTGATTGTGCCTTGAAAAGACATCTTCTTCAAACAAGAACTACAAAATTTGTTCATCATTGTCAAACACTTGCCAATTAATATTATTATCAGGAATTGAAGGTCTGACAATAATCTTAATGTGTTGCTACTTTTCTTCTTTTGAAATGCTATTGGGGATGTCAAACTAAGACACAATAGCAGCTAACCTATCTGCATTTTGATTTAATTTTCTAGGGATAGAAACAATATTGAAAGCATGGAAATCTTCAATTGCATCCCAAAATCTATCTTTGTATGCTTTCATGATGTCATTTTTGGTTGCACTCATCACTCTCACTTGGCTGACAATAAGTTCACTGTCACCATATACTTTTAAGGCTTTGAGCCCTCTTTTTCTAGCCCATTCTAGTCCATTGAGTAGACTTTCATATTCTATGGTGTTGCTGGTGTAGGAAAAACTAAATCTAAAGGTAGTATAATACATTTCTCCTTTTGGGGACACCAGCATAGCACCACCACCAGAACCATGCCTTCTTCTAGCTCCATCAAAGTATAGTTCCCAAACTTGACTATTTTTATCTTCTGAGTTAGTGTCCTTGAAAAGGTTGGGCTCTATAGCATCATTGTCTTGTAACAAGTAGTTTCCCAAACCAGCATTCCAAACAACATGCTTTGATTCTCTTTCATCTAAGAAAATATTAGGGGTATCTCCTATCTTAGTGCTTGCTTCACTAAAGGTTTGGAAATCATTGCTATCAAATATGGGGCAGTTAGCATTGATTACATTAGACATATAAGGTTCTACATGGTGTGCTGCCAATTTTTCTAACTTGATGGTAACCTTGGTACCATATCTTGTGTGGAAGAGCATTTGAGACCAATCAAAAGATAGATAACCACCTATCTTGGCTGTGAATTCTCTTGATAAACATATAGCAAACAATGTAGGGAGATTTATGATATATATGTCAAGGAGGATGGAAAAATTAGGACTAGCATGTAAGATCAGACTGGTATCTTTAGCCACACTTATAGCACTAACTGAGGATCCGTCAAGTTGGGTGACATTCTTTTGGAAGGGTTCATATTTTAGTCCTAATTGGTCAGCCACTTTCTTGGGCATTATAGTACTAGTAGCCCCACTATCTACATTGCAATTATGTACTAGAGAATCTCCAATAATTAAAGATACATAAAAGGGAGGTGGCTTTGAATTCCTACCTTGCATGGTATTGGCCTTAGAGTTGCTACTTGGAGCCTCTTTTTCTTGATCAATGTTGACCAATGCTGGCTTTGTAATTTCTTTTGTAGGCTAAGGAGTTGCTACTTCTGACATAGCCTTCTTTAAAATGTCAAACTGCCCCAGAATAGACAAAGAGTCTCAAATAGACATGGTGACATTAACCTTCTTCATGTTGTCTAAAATATTATAAGGTGTCACAGTGTGTACTCTTTGTTATGATTTTACTATGATGGGCTCTACCTCTTTTGGGACTTGGCCTCCTTTGCTTGTGATGACAGGGGCCTCCTTGGATGTGATAGGGGTAGCTTGCTGCAATGGCTCTGCAGATGTAGTGGCCTTGTTACCAAAATTTTCTCTCTCCATGTCTTGGGCTCTCCTTTTTTCTCTTGTGTAGGCAATAAAAGTAGCTTCATCATTGACTCCATTGAAGTTTGGTTGCTCCCAATTGAAGAGAGTGGACTCATTCTCTTGTGATTCTTGTTGAGGGACTGATCCACTAGATGAGGCCTCTGGTTGAACTTGTGAGGCACTTTGAACCATTAAAGCTTGGTCCACCCATCCATTTGAACATGAAGCCTGATTGTGAGGCTAATTGCAAGGGGAACACCATTCATAATCCATAGCCATATTATTTTGTCTAGGAACCATATCCCTCATTGGATTTGCAGAATTGAGAGGGGCAGGGTTATATGGTTGAAATGGTCTCTGATTGAAATTTTGCCTTTGCCCTTGATAGCCTCCTTGGTATGGTAGCCTATTTTGTTGATAAGGCTATCCTTGATTTTGGTATTGTTGATTAGGACCTTGGCCTTGTTATTGGAAGGGTGGCCTAATGCCTTGATTTTGTTTCTTCAAATTTGTGACCTCTTTGGTTAGAGTCTGCAGCAAGTTCGTCATTTCCTGCATACTAGTTTGCGGACTACTCTTCATCTCTTGCGGCTCTTGAGAGAAATTTGTTGTTAACTCTTGACCACTGGTGCTATCTTGAGGTGTTCATATTGTTGGAATAGGGATAAATGGGGGTACTTGTGTAGGTACAATGGGCTGGAGACTAGGGAAGATAGGCATAAGAGGTCTTCTCTGTATCATGCCTGCCTGGATCAAACAATTTTTAGCCCTAACAGCAGTGTCAAAGGCTTAGGGTAAAGTGGTACCACCCATAGAATAGATCATGACAAAAATTTGTTTATTCAAACTTTGCAAGTAGTATAGAAAGGCATGGTTAGCTGATGGCCTTACAAAGACTAGGATTCTATTCCATGTCTTAAGGAACCTACTATTGTAATTTGTCATTTGTTCTTGAGGGTCTCTCTTAATGGTTGTTAACTTCTCAACCAGAGACAAATTATCTGATTTATCCAAAAAATGTTTTCTTAATGCATCCCCTAATTCATCCCATGAAGTGATAGAACCAACAGTTAAAGTTCTAAACCACTCTAGAGCATTACCTTTCAGAGATGCTTCTAATAATTTGGTGGCCACATCCTCTTGGGTAATGTTGTGTATGCTACAAATGGTGGTCACATCAATTATGTGATCAATGGCTGTAGTCTGTCCTTCACTTGTGAAATTAGGTAGACTCTTTAATGTCACCAAGGGCACATCATTATGCACTACAAAGTTTAAAGGGCTGCCTTGGTTGAACGGTGCAAACACAAATTGCCTAGCCATTGTAGGAGCTGTGATTTGAAGATTGACAACTATATGAGCTGTATTTGCTGCTGGGTTTGAATCTTCTTCTAGATCTCTGGTTAGAGATCTACCTCTTCTTCTAGAATATAAGGGAGAAGGTCTCCTTTCTGATGTATCAGGTGGTGTAGATTGAAATCTCCTTTCAGGGGATGTTCTTTGAGTTGACCTCCTTTTGTGACTTCTTCTTGAGGGAAACTCTGAAAAATTGGTGGGTTTTGAGCTTCTAGTCTCAATCTTTCTCATAAGCCTTAAGCAAGACTGGCCTGAATCTTTGAAACTAGTGGAGTCACTAGATATACTTGGTAAAAAAACCTCTAAAGGTCTATATTATGCAACTTACATATCAAAGATGAGATAACTTCAACAAATGAACTTTTTTTACTATCCCACCAGGCATGCCAGAATTGTTATACACTAGCACCAAGGTGGGGAATCCTTGAGCTTGAGTCTATACTGATAGACCTTGTGTATTGAACTCCTTTGATCCTAATGTAGATGAACCAATAGGAACACCTTTGAACTTTAATCTGATCTTCATTGTGGTCCCATCGGGCATGCCAAAAGTGTTATACACTGAGTTTGCAACCTTAGTTCAAGCTCTCTTAGTCTTGATGACTCAATATAACATAGGAATCATCTCAAGGTTGTGGGACCTTTGCTAACTAAGATGAAACCTCTAGGTTCTAGGCTGGTTCCTCTTGGATTGTCACCTTAGTTTGCTCTTAACAGGAAAGTAAATCTTTGAGGGGAAGGGGATAGAAGGAATGCTTGGAAAGGGAAAAAACTTGAAAGAAAACTACCTACTAGGTGATGCACCGAAACTAGGGTATGAATTGGAGTATGAAGGATGAAACTAGTACACAATCCTAGGTCTCAAATATTACAACTCAGTGAATAGGCCTGCATAAATATTTTATAGAGGGGTCTGCAGTAAAGGAATACTATGTAGGGAAAAGGAATTTCTCAAGGTAGTAGTACTCGTAAAGAGTCAAACACAGACTATAACCTGTAGACAAATATTCATCTCTGTAATTGGGTACAGGAATGAGACAAATTGCTAGGGGTGGAAGTATACCCACAAAAGTATTCAAATCAGATCATTCATAAGAATACACATGAATTGCAGAAAGAAAGAGGAATCAAGAAAACCTAAAAGGTACTGAACATACATATACTTAATTCAATAAGAGATAATCCACATAAGAAAGCATAAGGACAGGAGAATGTCACAAGATGCTTTTTAATATCTAAATAATCAATGGGAATTACAAATATAGAAAGCCAAAGGGGCAAAAATGCCGCAAATTTCTCTCTGAGAAAGAAACTTTCTTTTTACAATTGCTTGATTTTGAGCCCTAAAGGCTCCAAAAAAACAATATATACAAATCCTCTACAACACACAGGTAGGAGTAAAAAACTAACTAGGGTTACAAGATTTATAATTTAATAATAAACCCTAGGTCAATCCAAATGATCAATCAAATCTGATCATGAATAAATTATGCAACAACATGGCTGATCAGACCTTAAGTTTGTGTGCCCATCCCTCTACTACATTGCCTGTAGAAAAAGAACCTGGACTCATCATTTTTCTTGCACAAAAGCCTCACCATGAATGCTAACTGGTACCCTTCTGGGACAAAGAACCAACCCCTGATGACTGCCTAGAATTCATAATTTTTCCATAATAGGGCATGTCCTACAACATCAACTCTCAGCTACCCATCGCTCACAACCATTTCTGCAGAAGAAAAGCCCATGAAAACTATTGCACCACTTTGAAAATGTCATTGGTCACATGATCGCATGAGCCCAAAAGCCTTCATGTGATCATGCAACAAGCCTCATTGAATCTGCCACTCTTCCATGGAAGAAACCTGGTCCCACCAAATATCTACCTGTCAACCATGTGGACCAATAGGAAACCCACATGTCACCACCTGAAGCCCCTATTGACCATTGATGACCCGTCACATGATTGCATGGCCACAAGAGACTACATGCAATGATGCGACAAGCCTTTGAGATGTTAACTACAAACTTAACTCTAGGTTCTTCCTCGAGCTCATCTTCCCATTAGTCATAGAGTCCCTTAATGTTTTCCTTAACCTCAGTTCTATTCAGTGACTATGTGAAATCCATTAACCACCCAACCGTGCTCTCACACATTCACCAAGAAAATAGGGTTCTACTAAATCATATCCATAGATGAGTGAACACATGAAACTTTATCGGGAGCTACTGAATATAGAGGAAAAAATTGACCTCCTCTAAAATTTCCACCATTAAAATCTAGCCCCACTGACAACTGCATTGTCATCGCAAGCTCTCAGCCAATCAGCAACAAACACACCAGCCAAGAAAGGACCCACCTGTAGAAGAATCTCATCAGATGGTTGTCGCATGATTTCATGGGGTTGGAAGATCCCATTTTAACATGTGACCATCGTCAGATCTTCAACCCTAGCACCTGCAAGATTCTTTGAAAAATGGATCCATGAGCCACTAAGATTCTAATCAGATAGTTGTCGCATGATCTAATGGGCTTGAAAGATTCCATGAGATTATGTGACAGTTATCGAATCTTCACCACACTGGCAATGGTCATGAGGGACTAGGACCCACCCGATCAGAGTTGTGCACATGGAAAATGCTAACACCAAAGAAGAATAACTGTGAAGAAGAAAAGGTCAAAAACATCCTAGGCTTTCACAAACCAAAAGGTAGAAAACATAGAGGGCTTTCAGATGAAGGTCAAAAACATATAGAGTTTTTGACACTAAACACTTTTTTGGAACCCTACGACCTGAGTATTTCTTGCAACATTAAAACTTGAATATCTCTGAGGGATTTATGATTAGTGTGTTTGATCTAAACTGGGGCTTGAAAATACATCAAAGGACATAAGCTTAAGGGCACAAAGCATGAAACCTTGTGGATCAACTTTGCAAATGAAAACAAGTTGCAGTAGGGAGGAAAAATGCAGGAAAACCTCAAAGACAAGACCAATTCACAAAATTTTTTACATCGATGGAACTTGGTCTAACAGAGAGGCCAAGATAAAGTAGCATGAAGATTGAAAAGGCCAGGGATTGGCTCGGGTCATAGGAAATTATGTCTAGTACTAACCGAGCTAGGTTTTTCTAGAACTAACTGACCACTTTAGTGTTAACTGACCACCGTAGTGTTGATTGAGCAGTGCAATGTTTTACTAAGCCAGGTTGGTGTAGTGTTTACCAACCAATGCAAAGCTAACCGAAAAAATGCAACATGAAATTTTTAGGGATACTTGGTAGGGGAAAACAGAGACCTAGGAAACTTGGCCAAATTTGTAGAATAGGAAATTTTGGGCAACAGGAAGTTATTTGATACAAGAAACTATTTTCATAGAGCCAAGCCTTCTCAAAGAAGACACTGATTCAGAGGATCAGAATAATCAGGTTTGGGAACTATATTTTGATGGGGCTATAAGTTGACATGGTTCTGGTGGTGGTGTTATGCTAGTGTCGCCAAAAGGAGAAAGGTATTATATTGCCTATAGATTCAGTTTCTCCTGCACTAGCAATATTGAAGAATATGAAAGTGTAGTCAATGGACTAGAGTGGGTGAGAAAAAGAGGGCTTAAGGCCTTAAAATTTTATGGTGATAGTGAGTTAGTTGTCAGCCAAGTAAGAGGGATAAGTGCAACTAAGAATGACACTTTGAAAGCATAGAAGCATAGAGTTTGGGATGCAATTAAAGATTTCCATGCTTTCAATATTGTTTCCATCGCTAGGAAGCTAAATCGAAATGTAGATAGGTTAGCCTCTGTTGGATCTCAGTATGACATTCCAAATAGCATTTCAAAAGAAATAGATCAACAACATATCAAAATGATTTTCAAACCCTCTATTTTTGATAATGATGTCAATTGGAAGGTGTTTGAAAGTGATGAACAAATTCTGCAATTCTTGTTTGAAGAAGATGTTTTTTCAGAGCATAATCAAGATAGGCTATCACAAAACTATGGTGATCAAGTGATACAACTTAAGTCCAATAAGATTCCTAGAGGTCTTGTCACCTTAGAGACTATCTTCAACAAGGATGATGAAGTTAAGAAGAATAAAGCTAGCCTAGTAGTTCAACAAGAACATTGTGTTGAATTAGAGTTGGAACCATGTAGGAGCTTACAATTTGGAAAGGTAAACACTAAATTGTAAAAGAAAGCTTACACCCAACTATTCAAAGAGTTCAGTTATGTTTTTGCATGGCGATATGAAGACCTCAAGGGTTTTGATCCTACTCTTTCTCATCATACCATTGAATTAGAACCTATTGCCAAATGAATGAGGTAGAAGCAAAGGCCTATTAATCCCAAGCTTGAGCCACTTATGCATAAGGAAGTGCTCAAATTGATAGAAAGTGGTATCATCTACCCCATCAAGCATACTAGTTGGGTTTCCAACCTTGTTCCTATTAGGAAGAAGAATGGGGAGCTAAGGTTATGTGTTGACTTCAGGGATCTTAACAAAGGCTCATTAAAAGACCACCATCCACTACTCTCTATGGAACAAATCTTACAATGTGTCTCTGGATCTAAGAGATTTTTATTATTGGATGGCTATTCAGGATACAATTAGATCTTAGTGAATGAAGATGATCAATATAAGACTGCATTTACAACCAAGTGGGGAACCATGGCATATCAAAAAATTCCCTTTGGTTTGTCAAATGTAGGTGCTACATTTCAAAAGGCAATGGATATGGCCTTTAAGAGCCTAATGTACAAGTTTGTGTTGGTCTACCTAGATGACATAACTATCTATTCAAAACATGTAGTAGATCACATCAAACATTTGAGGAATATTTTTGAAAGATGTAGAGAGTTTGGGATATCTCTTAATCCCCAAAAATGTGTGTTTGCAGTTCATGGAGGAAAATTGTTGGGATATGTAGTATCCAAAGAAGGGATCATAGTAGATCCTAAGAGAATTGCAGCCATCCTAGAGCTACCCTTACCACACCATAAGAAAAGTCTTCAATCATTCATAGGAAAGATTAATTTTGTTAGGAGGTTCTTGCCTAACATTGTAGATTTACTAAAGCCTTTGACAACCATGTCGAAGAAGAGTTTAATTTTTAGTTGGACCAAAGAAGGGAGAGTTAATTTCCAAGCTATCAAAGAGGCTTTAACAGAAGCCCCTACTCTCCTAAACCCAAATTTTAGTAAGGATTTTATCCTTTATGTTTATGGAGGTCATGATGCTATATCTACAATGTTGACTCAAGAAAATTCAAATGGATTGGAGAAGCCTATTGCTTTCTTCAGAAAACATTTAGATGAGTATGAACAGAGATACTTTTTTGTACAGAAACATGTACTTGATGTGGTAAAGAGTTTTAAAAAGTTTAGATATTTGTTGACCCATAGAAAGGTACACTTGAAAGTTACTCGTCCATGTGTCAAAAAATTTTTGCTTTCCAAAGACCTAAATGAGAAAAGAGTTGGTTGGATCACCAAGGTGATGGAATATGACATAGATATTCAAACTACCAAGCTGGTTAGAGGAAGAGGTCTTTGTGAGCATTTGGAATCAAATGAAAGTTCAAAGAAATCAGATTAGGTAGATGCATCTCTGGTGGTGCATTCTACAGAAGAACAAGCCAAGGTAACAAGCTGGTTGCCTAATATGATCAATTACTTGAAGATAGGACAATGTCCTGCAGGTTTGGATTCAACAAAAAGAAGGTATTATAGATTGTAATCTATTCCTTTTGTGTTGATAGATGAAGTTCTTTTTAGAAAGGATCACAATGGTGTCCTTTTAAGATGCATAGATTCAGAAAAGATAGTTGATGTCCTATTTGAGTTTCATGATGGACCTTCTGGAGGTCACTTTTCTCCTAGGACTACTACTTTTAAAATCATGAGGGCTAGATACTATTGGCCATCTATCTTTAAGGATAGTCATGAGTATGTGAGAAAATTCATCAAGTGTGCCATGTTTGCAGGAAAAGAGAGGCTTGCAACCTTGCTCCTACAACCAATCAGAATAGAGCAACCCTTCATGAGGTGGGGCATAGATTTCATTGGAATGATCAATCCTGCATCTAGTGTAGGCCATAAATGGATAATCACTACAATAGATTACTTCACTTGATGGACAGAAGCAATTTCTTTAAAAGAAGAAAATGAGAATTTTGTATTAGGTTTTTATGATGACATAATTCATAGGTTTGGCATTCCAAATTCCATTATCTCAGATAATGCATTAGAATTCATAGGCCTTAGGGTCTCAGAGTGGGTAGTCAAGAATGGCATCTATCTAAATACTAGTTCCAATTACTACCCCGAAGGCAATGGTTTGGCAGAATCCACAAATAAGAATTTGATTAAGATAATCAAGAAGACACTACAAGACAACCAGAGAGAGTGGCATACAAAGTTGAAGTCTTCCTTGTGGTTTGATAGAATTACCCCAAAAAGGATCATTGAGAATTCTCCTTATATGCTATTGTATGGGAAGGAATCTAAGTTTTCCATCTCAGTCAAATTCCTAGCTCTGTACTTGGCTACTCAATATGTCCTATTTGAAGAGGAGGATCCCTTGCAGATCAAATATGCTAAGTTGATGGAATTAGAGGAAACCAGAGATAAGTCCATGAAGGACATGGAATTCCATCAGATTCAGACAAAGAAAAGTTTTGATAAGAGAGCTAAAGCTAGGAATTTCAAGGCTGCAGACATAGTGCTCAAGTGGGATGAGTCCAGGTCGAGACCTGGCAGGCACACAAAATTTGACTCCTTTTGGGGTGGACCATTTGTAATCACAGAATGTAGGGGCCATAATTCCTTTTAACTATCAACCCTTGAAGGGGATGCCTTACTAATATCAGTAAATGGTTTCCACTTGAAGCCCTACTTTGAGGTTAATTCCTCTCTATAAATTTTGTAAAAATGCTTCCCTATTTTCTTCCTATTTTCTAGTTTAGTTTCCTACTTTTCAAGAAGTTCCTGTGCACAAGTTTGCCTCCTTGTGTTCATTTTTGTCTCTCTGTCAAGTTTTGTGTTTCTTAGAGTGACCCCATGCCCAATAGATTGCTCAAGGCCACTGGTTTTCAATGTCTAGCAAGCTGACATCCAGTAGAAGTCGCCAAAGTGTTACCCTAATTTTCATATGCATGAAAATTTGGCTAAAACCATCCCTGGGTCTCTATTTTTATCTTGCCAAGCATCCCTAAAAATTTCATGAAGTTGTACCATGTCCTTTGGCCTCTGCAAATTGTTGTATTCCCTGGTCTACAGTTTAAATATTTGAAAAAGTAGCCGTTTGAGTTAAATAAACCCTAGAAACACTTTGGTCTATTATATTTCTTTGTTACTTTATCAGCCACTTAAAAATCCCAATATCCACATGTGCTTTATTTTCCTTCAGTCACCAGTTCTCTAAGTCTTTCGGTGTTTATCTTTTCCTTTCGACGATTCAGCAACTACAACACTCCTCTTAGCCGTGTAATGTTTGGCAGTTACCTTTTCCTGACTAGGGACTTAGTGAAACAACTAACTTCTCTTTAGTCATGTAGTTGCTAAGTGTTTAGCAGTCTTAGCTTGTGGGGGTCCCAGTTCTACAGGATCTGATGATTATCGTGATTTCACGAAGGGCTTTTCTGACACATGCAATCTCGCGATAGTCGTCAATCTTCCCCTTTTCTTAGCGCTTCAAACTTTTGTGGGTCGACTGCCATGGTGTTTTACTTGGAGGCTTTTTATTGGTCGAGGGATGATGACTTGTATATTTTTTCAGTGGGCCTAGGGATGTTAGAAGCTTGGAAATCTACAGCTGGCGTGTGTTCTCATGAAATGTGTCAGAGGTATGTAATTATAAGACAACCGTTGATTCTCCTTGGTGATGTAACTCTTCATGCCTAGCGGGTCCACTGCTACATGTACAAAAATGGTGGCTTCACATTGGTCCACATGGTAGTGATTCGACAATGTGTTAGTGGGACTAGGTTTCTAGCATTTTAAAATGCTTTGACATCTGCAGAGGATCAATGGCTGCTGCATGTCGGCAAGGAATCTTTCTGACACATGCGATCATGCGCCCATAGTTGATCTTACTTTATCTCTGGGCTTTGTCAGGTGGGTCTATGTTGTTAGATGGACTGATGTGTGAAGCATATAATTGGTTGCCAAGTGCTAACAATGGATTTATAGGTGGGTCTATTTGTCAGAGGGTGCCAGTCTAATGGAGATCTATGGCAGGTGTATGATCTAAACTAATATTCGAAGGGTATGAGATCTTGTGCCTACCGTTGGATTAGGATCTTGTCTTAAGTGGGTCTGATGTCAAGGAAGAGCCAAGGTGTTTGCTAATGAGGTGAATGAAGCGAATGAGGGTTTGACATGTGGCAATTCTGGGCCCAGGGTTACTAAAGCTCTCTATGAATCAATGACTAAGGGTTTCTCATGTTCGCTTAATGTAACCTGGGGTTATTAAAAGATTCAGCTATTCAACGGCTGCAGTGTTCATTGAATCACTTGACTGAACTAGAGTTAAGAAATGTATTTTGTGACTTAGAATTCTTCAGTCGCACAGTCACCAAGTAACTTAAAAAAAGAAAAGGTCAAAGTGGGTCCAAATATGTTGACATGCTCGATGCTCATTGGTCGAGACTTCCTGATGTGGACTCAAACTTTTCAAAGGTTTTCACAACCATTTCAAAGTTAATCTGAGCTGTTCATTTGTTGGGAGGAAAAGGATATCAATGACTGTGTTTTAAAATGACCGGCTAGCTATTGCAATTCAAATTTGAATGTGTCTAAGAGGATTTTTTGCCAACGTTTGATTTACAGGCCACGAGCGGTGAGGTAGTTCAGAGGATTTATGTCTCCAAGATGTTTATAGTTAAAGGAGGGTGATGAGAAGGTCTGGGTGGCCATCATGGGTTGTTTCTTGTCTCAGAAAGGTACTAGTTATTCATTCATAATGAGACTTTGTGCTGGAAAGTTGATGGATCCAAGTTGCTTGTCTATGATTTGATGTAGTACAAAGATGGGCACAAATATCTGATCAGCCATAAGTGTTAAAAAGATGTATTTATGATTAGATTTGATAAGTTAGTGTTTGAATATTATTCTAATATACAATCCATAAAACCCTAGTTAGGTTTTTTGGCTCTTGCCTACGTGCAAGATGGGTATGTATATATTGTATTTTTAGAGCTTTTGAGCTCAAAGTTGGACAATTGTAGAAGAATTTCATTTTCTTAAAGGTCATCTATGGTATCATTTCCACCCTCTAGCTTATATAATTTTAAATCTTTCATTGATGATTTAGATATTGCAGAGGTATTTTGTGACATCTTTTCTATCCCTATGCTTCCTTTTCTCAATTATCTCTTATTGAATCAAAGTATATGATGTTCTTAGTGAAAACTTAGGGTTCCTAATACCTCTTATTTTCTATAACTATGTGTGTTACTATGTTTGATCTAATTTAAATGTTTTGTGGGTATACTTCAGCCACCTAACAGTCTTGTCTCAATCCTACACTGAGTTGCAGAAGTGAATGTCTGCTTCCAGGTCATAGGTTGTGTCTTATGTTGAGGCCCTCCTATGAAACACTTATGCAAGCTTATTCAGTAAGTTGTGACCTACTAGACCTAAGCCTTTCATTGATTCCATTCATCTATACTGAGATCCAAACCTTAATTTCAGTGTATCACCTAGTAGGTAGTTTGCTTTTAGTCATTTCCTTTTCCAAGCACTCCTTCTATCCCTTTCCCTTAAAAGATTTACTTTTCATGTCTTGAAGAAAATTAAGGTAATTATCCAAGAGGAACTGACCTAGAACCTAGAGGTCTCATCTCAGTTAGCATAGGTCCCACAACCTGGA
The DNA here is from genome assembly GCA_027943335.1 of Chamaecyparis obtusa. NCBI lineage: Eukaryota > Viridiplantae > Streptophyta > Pinopsida > Cupressales > Cupressaceae > Chamaecyparis > Chamaecyparis obtusa. The sequence continues at coordinate 364,111 of BSBK01009121.1, forward strand.
GATGATTCCCATGTTATACTAGGTTATCCAGACTACGAGAGCTTGAACCAAGGGTGCAAACTTAGTGTATAATAGTAACTTACAAGATAAGTGTTGTCAAACTAGTTGACATCAATGACAACATATTACTAATTTAATCATCTTATATATCTAATCAGCAACTTTGGTGATCTTCAATCACAAACCTTCTAGTCATGTATCATCAATCTCTCCTTTGTGTAAATCAGTTGTAGGTTCATTAGTGTGCACCAAGTATGATACCTGCAATAAGTTTTATTGGGTAATTTTTCCCAAAAATTATAGGATATGGATTCAACCTCAGTCAGATGAAAATATATTGCCGCTACTTGTAGATGATTCTACTCTCAACATGATGTTCATAGTCAATTAAACCCCAATTCATCGAGCAATCAGGCATGTTTTTGGGGATGAAATTATCTCCCAAACTACGAGGCATTTTTTTATATCCCTAGAATTTGGTCTCCGATTAGATCTTCTACAATCTGAACAACATCTGTAGGCCATTTCTCTGAAGGTCGTCAAACAACAATATTAGGATGACAATAAGCTCAAGATTGCAATGAAGCACTATGATCTTTGGGGTGGTAATGCTTTAGTGGGGGGTCTTTTCACAAGGTCTCAACTTCTTAGGAAGCATGAATTCATAGTTATTTTTGAAGTGCTTCAAAGATCCTTTGAGAGGAAAAGTTCTTATGTCATGAAATCTTCCTTACAAGTATCCACTTGAGCCCTTGTATATCATCTTGAGGAGAAATTTTGGAGAACAGGGTATGCCCTATTAGATGTTATGGCCCTATCAAATAATCTTTATCTAGCTCAGCCACCACATTTCTCTTCAGATTGATCACCTTCAGTCCCGTGTGAAAATGTGTAGGCTCGTCAAGATCTTAGGTTGCAGGATGCACATTTTCCCCTCAACGCAACAAATGCCTCTGCTTCGTGAGGATCTCCTTCTTAGTATTGTCATAGTTGGGATGGGCCTACTTGTGAGGATACTTCTAATTGGTGCTTAGGTGGCATGATGTTCAAGCCGGATAGGCACTCGCCAACAGTAGACCCTGATAGTGGCTATAAGGATGATTCTTGGTTAAAGGGTGGACATGATTTCTCCATTGAGCCTGAATATGCAGAGATGGAGGAAGGATGATTAATTATTGTAATTGTTTCATAATTTTTGAAGCTAAACATAGAATGTTGAATGCTCAGACCAAATTGTAAATACGTTATGTCTGTATCCTCATAGAGGGTACTATATGTAAATTTTGATGATCCAAACTTTTGTATTTAGCGACCATTCCTGATTTTCTTGTTGGTTCTTTCCCGATTGAGCTTTTGACCCAATCTTTTTTATAAATGTAATATATTCAGTGGCTTGTCCACTTTTTCCAAAAAAAAATAAAAAAAATAATATCAAATATTGTATTATTTTCCCTATAATAATATAAAATTATAAAACAATTGATATAATGATACAGAATAAAAATTAGATAATTTAATAATAAAACAATATTAATTATAATATGGACTAATAATATTTTGTATGCTTTGCCATTTAAATTTTTATAATAAACATTATTTGACGTAAGAACTAATTTTATTTTCTATTAAATATAAAGCATGCTCATTACATCAAAATTCTAGGAAAAAAGAACTGAAGTGGAATAGAATCTGTGAAATCTATACTATGCACCTACTAGAGTGTTGATCTTAAACCATTCAATATAAGATAGATTTAGTTTGTTTATATCAAAATGACAGATCATATACATTACATATCAACTAATTTTTAAAAGTGAATCATTTAGTATCTTTGAGCTAGGCTTCCCATGGAAGCAGACCTTCAAAGCATCTAAATATGGTAATTTATGGGACAACAACCACCAATAAAACAACATCAATAACAAGATCCTAGGTAGCTAGTTCAGATTGTGCCTTCTTTTTGTTCTTCATATTCTGATGTGTAATTCTCAAGAGCAATCTTGAACATGGTTCTTTCTTATGATCTTATGGTCAAAGTATATCCATGTGAGACTTCCTAGGTGCAGACTCTCACTATTTTATCCTTCACCGACCTTTTAAACTTATCTTTTGAAATCCTGATGCTAATAGTGACTTCCATTCAATATCAAATAAAATGAGTGCCCTCGGAGACTCAGTTAGGGTTCTATCTCTACCATTTAAAATTTCATAATAGCCAAATAAATTCACAAGAAAGAATAGCTAAAAAGAGGTTACTATTTTTCTTGAGATAATGAACTTTCCCCAAAATGATATCAACGAGACACATAAAGAGATCAAACATAATGCCAAGAAGCTACCAAATTTATTTTGCAAACAAATAGTTAAAGAAATATGCTTAACATTTTTAGGTGTGCTAGAAAGAGGACAAATGATGAGATCACCTTCAAGTTTAGTAATGGGAAGTTTTACCAACACTAAAAACCAAATGAAGAATTTATTTTTAGTTGAAAGGGGGCTAGACCAGAGACTAGAGCACATTTTTTTTCCATATAGATGAGTCAAAGTTCTTGCTCAAATAGGAGGAAAGATGAGAGATTTAACATATATGTTATCTACAAGAAGGGAGTAAATAGCCTTGGCCTTAATAGGAGGGAGAGGCATTCCATCTAGCGACAATAAGTTGGAAAACCATTCTCCATAGTAAAAAAGGATCTGGAAAGGCAAAGGGTTGAGAAAGAAAGATTAAGGATAGTGTAATTTCTCCATAGAGAGGAGAGTATAACATACTTTTGAGAAAGATCCTTCCAGTAAAATAATTACCCATATTTGATTATATCGTTAAAGGTTATCAGACCTTTATTAGCCCTCAATTTGTAAAAGCATCACTATATAAGGGCTAGTGCATTATCATTGTGTTGCAGATTCCACCATACCAACCTTTCTCCATAAATTTTTCCTTTTCCATCTATAATATTGTTTCATAGACAACATATTTATATAAATAATTTTTATGTTTAAAAATAAAAGAAAATATACTCTTTTTTATGAAATATTATAAATTAAACTAATATATCTTATTATGCACATTTCAAACTATTTTTTGAATTAACTATAAGGGTTTCAAAAAATTTACAACAAAGAGTACAGAGAGAGGCCAAGCCTTAATATGAGAACATCAGAGTAGCAGTGAAATTAATTACAATACATGTCCAAAAGGAACAACAAAAAGAAGAATTGAAGCTTAATGAAGAATATCCTCATGGGATTCAACCCAGGCAATCCAACCCAAAGAGCCTTCCATCCAAACAATGCTCTTCTTCTCTTGGATTTTGGCCAACATGATGATTTGGCATTTTAAATTATTCTCTTTAATATATTAACTTATGTAGAATTTCCTATGGGCAGAGGGGTTCTAACTATATATTAATATTTATTTTACTCTAGATCTGCTCCAAGGTCTTGACAGTCATAAATGTTTATTATTCCTCTTTTTAGGCTCCCTCCAAAGCCTCCTACAAGAAGCTAGAGAATCTTCTTCAAGATTTTATCTAGGCTTCTAGTATTGATCACCAGGGCTTTCGTAGATGCCTGGGATTTTTGTTAGCTCCCAAAAATATCTGGTGGGCTTGGTTTAATTGACACCTAGAAGCAAGGGTATTCCCTTTGTGCTAAATGGGTTGTGTGGTGTCTCACAAGCAATGAGGGCTAGAAAATTTCACTTCGACACTGCATTTCCTCTAGCTTTCCTCTTCACAAGCCTGCTTGGAAGAGGTTTGGTTTTCAAACCCTTCTGTCTATGAAGGAGGCTATTCAGATCCAAGGTACTTTTGTCACCAAAAGTATTTGGAGAGCCTGGGAGTCTGTTAAGCCCTAGCTACAGTGGGCTGGGAATGTCTTCAGGGATGGTCTTTCTTTCAACTAGCAGAACATTTGGTGGTCCCCTCTTTTTGCTCAACAAGGAATTATACTTGCCAGAGTTCCTGGGGTTTGTGCTCTTTGGTTTCATAAGCATGGCATTCAAACCCCCAAAGATATTTTTTCCAGAGCCACCATGAACCTCTGATCCTGGGATGATCTTTAGGTTTAATTTTGGCTCATCTGCCCAGATCGTCAGACTTTTGACTTGCTAGTTTCGGCTATCCCACCTCACAGCCTGCATAAATAAGGAATTCAATCTGTTAGACCATGGTGGAAAGACTAGAAATGGTACCCTTCTATGCCATTCACCAGTTACAAGCCTAAGCTTGGGTATTCTTGGCTTATGCATCATTTACCCATGATTGATTCTGTCAACCAGCACTGACATCTCTCTTCTTCTTAGAAGAATTGGGGCTAGAGATTTCATATTATTTGGGACTTTGTCACTTAGCCTAAAATTCCTCATTTTTCCTGGTGTTTGTTATACCAGGGCTTTCCTTTGGGAGCTAGACTCAAGCATTTGGGGGTTCTTGTTCATAAATGCCCTTTTTGTGGTCACTCTGAGACTCTCATGCACATTTTTTGGTTTTTTCATCGTGCCTAGAATTACCAGATCTGGATTCATGACTTCTTTGCTCCTTTTAGGCCTAAACCTTTTTCATGACACATGGCTCTTCTTGGTGACTCTCCTAGAATGCCCTCATAATACAACCAGATATGGCATACTTTCAGGATGGAAATTTTGTTTATCTTATGGAGAGATTGAAACACTATTCCTTTTTCTCTCAATTTTCTTGATATTCATGTCTCTCTTTATGCTAAGGCATGTATTTTTAATAATGTGATGATGTAGATCTAGGTGCAAGTAGATAAAGTGGCCCTTAAGGTTGCTCGCTTACAAGAGTTTCTCTAGCACTAGGGCAACGCCCCTTGTATTGTGGCTAAGGTACCTCCAGATTCTCTCTCAGTTGACCATATGCCACCCAAGGGCTGACATCATAGCTAGAGTTCTTTTGCTAGACACTCCAGGACTCCTCATCAATGGTGCCATCATTCCACCTCCCCTCCTCCTCTGAGGGATGCCAGTTCTAGGTAGCCTCCTCTGCTTGCTTCTAATACTACTACTATTGGTCGACCTTCGACCTCTATTCCATCTAGTCAAGACAAATTCCCTTGCCTAGCACTAGCTATTTCACCCAGATGAGAGGAAGGAGAACTAGAAAAAGAAGATCTTGAAGATGGCTGGGCCGTTCTTGATCAGACTCCTAGGCCCAATGTTTGGGGTAATCCTGATGACAAAGATCCTCCTCCCTCTTTTGCTTCTACTCTTGCAGCTTGAGGGTTTCTCATTTTATATGTTTTTTGATGAATAGTTGTATGCTTATGGCCTAAGTGTCGAATGACTTGCGGGGTGATTTTTGCCCCACCCCATTTTCTGTGAATATTGTACTCTTATCTTATTAATAGAAAAGGCCTCTATTCATAAAAAAGGGAACAACAAAAAGAAGAATTGAAGCTTAATGAAGAATATCCTCATGGGATTCAACCCAGATAGTCCAACCCAAAGAGCCTTCCATACAAACAATGCTCTTCTTCTCTTGGATTTTGGCTAGCATGATGATTTGGTATTTTAAATTATTCTCTTTAATACATTAATTTATGTATAATTTCCTATGGGCAGAGGGGTTCTAATTATATATTAATATTTATTTTACTACATTTTTTTATATAACTATAAAACATTCTATATATTTTTTTATGAAATATTTATTATATAAAATAATAATAAATTATATTTTCTTACATGTTAATAATCATCTTAATATCAACATTTAAAAAAAATGTATAATAACATTATCTTTTTAATATAATAATATTTATTTAATTTTACAATGACAACAAGAGGTGGAGCATCATGGTATGATCGGATCAAAGTGTTATAAGATATCCACAAATCATTAAAATTAAAATAAGTATTTTTTCTATTTTGATTGCATGTGTATTTTTAGTGTCAAGGTTTTAGATCATACTGTCAGGAAGAGAAGAGATGTGAAATTATAAGATGCACAAAGACTAACTCACAAGATTAAAAAATGTGATATAAAATAATTAAAAATAAAAAAGACTTAGCCAACAAGGAAGCAAAAACCCAATGAAAAAATGCAGAAAAATACCTATATACATATAAATCTGTGTGCTTACGTATATGTGCATATTCAAATGTACATAAGATAAACAAGAAGTATTATACCAAAACCAAAAAATAATATAAATAAGCAAATATGAATATGTATGTATTTATGTCTATATAAATATATTATAGTATACAAATTCTTGTATTAAGTTTGACAATCATTTACATATCAAAAGAGTAATATTAATTATAAACATAATATTTCCAAAATAAATTTGATAAGAAAATTATAACATTAACTCTGTATCATAGAAATACAAAATCTTATATCATGTTTCAAAATGATTTTCAAATCAACAGAGTATTACTAATTATAAACATAATATTTCTAAAATAAAATTAAACAAATAAATAAAACTTAAACCAAAATAATAATTTCAAATCAATAGAGTATTACTAATATCTACTAATAATTTCAAAAAATATTTTAAATTTAAAAAAATTGTTATTATGTTTTGGAAATTTCTTTAGAGCAAGTGTTGAAGATATCTATAATAGTATTTTATTTCAAGATGAAATACAATTTTAATTTTAAAATTAAATCAGGTTAAAATACTCAGTATAAAAATATAATTATTAATTTTGATAGAGAGAATGTATGGCATTGTCCTATTGTGCTATTACATGTATCCTACATTTTTTGAATAATAAGACAACATCATTTGTGTAGAAACAACTACATGACTCACATTCATAGCCCAAATCTCTAACAACTTTCAATTCAAGTCAAATAACACCTATAATTCAACATATGAATATATTTTCTTGGGATTAGAGACACTGAACATCAAATACCATCGCTGCAAATAAGAACATTCAAGTAGAAAATAGAATTATCCACTGTAGCATGTACATCTCTCAACTAGTTTATGAGCTCCTCTCTTGATATCTCAAAGAATAATGAGCCAAAACTTAACATAAATGGTAAAGAATACATATTGAAAATATTGAAATTAAAAAAAAAAAAATTGTAACCAAAGAAAAATTATTTAAATAAGTTATTATAATTTTTTATACCTTTATATTAAATATAAATAATGATGATTTTTTTCTCTTATTTTATTATTTATGTAGTGACAAGTATTGCAATTTGTAATTGTGTCATCATTGATCTACCATGTACTATGAAATCATCAACATGGAAATATTCAATAACTTAAATTCACTTCACTTCTTTTTTGAGGTAAAAGGCATAAAAGCCTGAAAATTTTATAATCACTTGCATGGATGATGTTTTGGGTTGTCAAGGATTTGTAAAAGTATGAGGTTAGTACCCCAACACAAACACTTTAGCTCTTAGACCCATGTTCATTGGCTAGTACTTCTCTCAAAAGGTCTCCAACAATGACTACTAATTTCACAAACAAATTTGATGGTAATGATACAAAATAGACAATTGATTGCCACGTCAGTTTTGTGTAGCATCAAGTCATCCATTCAACTTGATCACTGGTAATAGCTGATCACTCACTTGACTTTTTAGATCTTGATGTCAAAGGAAGATCCTATATGATGTAAGGCCACAATTGCATCACTCTTCTTGCACAATCCTTTATTAGTTGTATTGTTAAGAGAATTTTTTTTGAAGATATGCAACCTAGGAGTGCATCATATGCACAATCTACAAATTCATACCCAACTACAAATTCGTACCTAATTACACATGATTATATGTAAGAGAATATTCTTTAGCATTTACATAATTAATTAATGAAATATATGAGAATATTCCTAAAAAAACAAATATGCACTCTCTAAAGAATTCCCATTCAATTTTATATCCACGATGTGAGGGTTCTTACAAAATATTTATACTTTTGGAGTTTCAATGTAAAATGGGAATGAAAATAAATTAGAAATATTTTCGATAGTTTAAAATGGAAGTGAAGTATACTAGAGTAATGTACTATACAATATGATATTTAAACAAATACAATTTAAATTATGAAATTGAATTTTTTACAAACATGAAAATTATGTTGAAACAAACCTTACTAAATAATTATAACATCACCAAAAATCTTCTTGACAAACTTTTTTCCTCCAACTCCTACAAAGTTTTTAATTCAACTATTTCATTAATTACACTAGACAGAAGTTTAGTTTTAACAAGTCTCACTAGTTGAAATTCCTAGCACAAAAAGTTGTAACACTAGATGAGATGGATCTCTAGAAATTTTCTATGAATCAATATTAAAATTTTAGAATTTTTTTCTAAAATTATAAGGTTTTAATTTATATAATTTATCATTCTACTCAAATATCACAAAACCTCAATGTTTAAGGATGAGCCAATAATTTTTTTACTAAAAGCTACTGAAAATATGATTTGATAAAAATAAATACCTTTGTTCAATTAATATTTTGGGCACTATGCAACCATTTTAAAACTTTGCTTTCCATATCATAGTATCTCATCCACTTAATTTAAAATTTGAAGCAGCTATAGAGTGGGTCAAACTTAAGAAGGGAGGGTGACACATTGTAACATGGAAATACATTACTAATGAATGAGAACATACATTACTAATGTAACAACTTAAAAATGTGTCTATGGTCTATTTAAAGAAATGTACCAAAAAAATTTATCATGTCTTTCAAACCTTATATTAGTATTAGTATAAACTCTAAAATTAATTTTGTCTTATGAATACTTTGAACATTTGGCCACCATTTTGAAAATCTATTTTGCAAATCATGGTATCTTATCCACTTATTTCAAAATTTCAAGGGACACCTACAAATTGGTTAAAAGTTAGTTAGGGGGGTAATTTACATATAGATTCTAACTTGATAATATATTAGTAAGTGAATAGGTAGTAATATTATGCATGTGCTATCAACATACGCATAACACTTCATCATATTTGTTTTAATTCTTATATTAGTAATAGGATAAAATTTCAAATGGAAAGATAAATGGTTCAAACATAAGAAGTATTTCTAAATAAATATAACAATGGTATAACTTTTTAATAAGAAGAGTTAAAAATAACGTGATTTTGGCAAATCATTGTCAATCCAATTGAAACTAATGGAGCGTAAAGCTCAAAATAACCTACTATGATTGTGAAACTCCTAAAATGTCACTTTTCTTATGTGTCCCTTTGCTTATGTAATGCATCTAATGTACAATTATAATCACTATTAAACAATATTTGTTTGTATATAATGGTCATTTTCATTTTAAAAATGATTCATTTGTAATTTTCAAAAATTAGAAAATTTGTATTTGTGAATAACTTTTAAGCATTCATTATTATAGCTTAAAAAAAATTCATTATTAGTACTTGTCGATAAGGCATAGTACTATTGTAACGAATTTTGGATTCTACTAGTTAACTAGCTATTAAAAAATAATCATATGAACCAAGTTGTTTTTTATGGTTTTGGGATTAAGGATCAAATTCATTGGGAGATATTTTAAAATGATGGCTCTGCAACTAGGTGATTGCTGACATCCTCGGCCCTCAGCCAGACTGACAAGCATTCAATGCTCCCACTTTATTTTCCCTCTACCCTTGCATATGGAAACTTACTCTCCTTGACCGGAGTCGACATTGCAAGGAAATTCGTTCAAGCAAGCACTTAGAGAAGAATCTGTTATCGCATCGAACACCTAGTTTGTGATCGATGGGGACCAACCTATGAAAGGAGGTGATGGAGATGACACTGGAGGTGAGGGTTCTGAGCCTTCTAATGTTTGTATTATCAAACTAGATGAACAAATGTCCTTAGTTATTGAAAAGAAAAAAGATTCTTTTAGAACCTCTGATGTTTTTCTTGATGCCCAAGACCTGAATAAACTTTCATCTAGATCTTTTCTTAATGATTGGTTGCACAACGTTTGCGGTAAGAGATATGGTGATCATTTCTCCTTTCTGTGAATGATCTAGAGAGGGCCTTTCCTTATCTTCGTCAAGAAACCTAGCTCCCAAAAGGACATTATTGCTAGACAATTTTGGTGAATTGGCACTGCCAACTTTAGGGCCCTCCTGTAGGCACCCGATGCAGTGTATAATGAAGTCCTGGCTCTTTTGAGCCCATGCTAGATAACCCTAGGTAGCATTCTACCTTTTGTGGAATATGATTCCTCATGCCATGGAACCCTTTTTCTTGGTGCTCCGAGTTGATAAAACTAATATTCTGCTTGCTCACACTGATGCTTGAATTCAAATTACTATCAACCAAGGAATCAATCTCCCTGAGGGAATTCATTTTGACCTTGGCAATCGATCCCATTTTTTCCCTGTCTCCTTTTTAGGAGGACTTAACTCGTGTTTCCTCTGCAGAAGGGAAGACCACTAGAGACATGAATGTCCCCTATTATTGAAAAAGAACCCTAATCTGAGATGTAAAGGTGGTAAAAACCTTGAATCTAAGAATAAAAAAGGTAGGAACAATGAATCAACTGCTAAATTGAACCCCAGTAAGTGTATCCACATGAAAATGGTCGCTCAAACTTTGGGCCCCCATTCTTCAATTTATCAAATGATGGAACCAATTTATCAATTTTTTGAATCAATGCTTTGGAATATTTTCAAATCAATTTCCTTGATCAAATCATAATTTATTTAATTATTTCAATTTTTCCTAAGGTTTGATCATTTTTTCCTAAGCCACATTTAATTAAAATAAAAAATCTTTTAATTAAATAATGGTAACCACTTTGCTAAAAACAAAATAAATAATAAAATAAAAATAAAAACAAAAAAAAATTTTGTCTACACATTGAATGCACACTTTCCAAGATGAGTGGAATCTCCTTTCGCCTCTTAAGCACTTCCACATATCTTTTTGCCTCTTAACCATGTCCATTGATTTTGCCTCTTGAGAATCTTGAGCACATGCATCAACCAAGATTTAATCTCCACCATTGCTCATTTCTTTTTGCCTCTTAATCTTGATCATCCATTCATTTCTAAATTCTTTTATAAGGAGACTCTCTCCTCATTCTTAATCATCCATCTTTTGCATCATCATCTCTTGCATTATCATCCTCTTGGAGTCTTGGCATCTCAGCATCTTGGAATCTTGGAGTCTCTCAATCTTGGCATCTTGGAGCTATGGTATTCTTAGATCTCTCATATTGAAGCATTGTACCATCATTTTCATTTTCTTTCTTACATCTAGCTTAATACATCTAGCTTAGTCCATCTAGCTTAGATCTACTTTCATTTTTATTTGCATGCATACCTGATGATCATGGAGATTAGAATTCTTTTTTTCCTCTTTGAATCTCTTGTTTTATGGTGTACTTGCATGGGCACAAACTAGGTCAAATCTGAGGGCCTCCATCAAAACCCTTGCACTCCATGAATAGAGAGCTATGAACCGCCGTTTGAGATCTCATTCTTGAGTAATCTTGGATACAATGACTCATAGAAATGTGACAACATTTTAGCACACATTTTTTGGCACCCACCATGGGGCAAACCACTTTTACATGTTGGTTTTGATTATTTTTGGAGCTAACCCCCTTGTGTAGATTTTCTTGGAGACTAAGACCCTAGATTTTCATAGATTTGATCATATGTCCCAAACGGCTTGGTTTTGTGGTCTAAAAATTTGTTTTTGGGTTGCAAACAGAACATAGAAGCTGCAAATAAAAATTCAGAATTTTCATAGGTTTTTTGATTTTTTATAATTTTTTCTTGATTTTTCATAAAAAATTAATTTTTGGCGTAAATTAGCATATTTTTCAGAAATTTTTACATTTTTGGAAAGACCTTCAGATTCTACAGGGGGTCCATTCTTTTTTTTTTGAATGTGGATGCAATATCATAGCTCAAATAATTGATTTACAAAAATTGGTCTGTTTTGGTAAAATGGGTCTCTAGGGCACAAATGAAGATATTTTTTTGAAATTTTTACATTTTTGGAAAGCTTTCTATTTTTTGGTAGGGTTTTTTTTTTCATTTTTATTTTTGTGGCCAAAATCATATAAAAAAAATCAGATCTTGTTGACTAGTTCGAATGCAAAAAAAATAAAATTTTGTGATGGGTATGCACTTATTTTTCATGGTTCAATGCATGATATGAGTTGTCATTTGAATTATTTGTTGACTATTATTTCTCCTAACAATTTATTTTCAGATCTAACCCTAGGGTTTTCATAAGTTGGATATATACATTGCATATCTTGTTTGTTTGTTTGCTTGTTGGAGAGTTCATCGCTTGCTTGCACAAAAAAAGCTCAACAAAAATCTACTAAGTGCGTTGCATTAGACTTGAGGTATTTTCTTGAATCTCTATAACATTTGGATTTTGGAAATTAAAATGAATCTCTCATATGCCTAGATTGAGTGTTTATTGCTTTCATAGATCACACTTCAAATTTGGGCTCTAAAATGAACATAGATTCACTTTCTTGCATATATGTTTCACATAGCAATTAGGCCCTATGAACACTATTTGTAGTGTTCTTGAGAGAGTGAGTTTCTTGTGAAGCTCTTCTTGATGATAGATTCCCTTGTAGGTAGGGAGGATATTGTTACTATCTCACGGTCTTACTTGGTTTAGTCTTCAACATTGATCGGTACGTTCTCTCTTAGACCCACTTAGAGAGCTCGGTAGACATTGTTGTTGACATTACAAACCTTGGTGAGGTGGTTTCAATCTTAGCATGTCAATGAATATATTTTCTATTTTTTGGTGAAGTGAAGAGGCTAGAGGATTATGCTCTACTCCCTTTTTGAGTAGTACCAAAAACTCATATCCTTGAATCTAAGCTAAGTCTCCATGTGGTCCTTTTTGTGAGCCACCTTGTTAGAGAGGGTTAACCATAGTGGACATTCCCTTTATTGGGTCAACCATGTGGATGGAACCTCAAGCGGTAATAGCCATTTTTTCCATGGTACCAACAACCATTATATAAATATCCTTGTGGAAGAAATCTCCACCGGTGTAGTTTCTTGTTGGGCTATCAGGTCTCCTCGGTATCTCTAATTGATTAAATTCTCAGAATGTGTCAAAACCTTGGTATGCCTAGATTGGAGTTCACCCTCTTGAGATTACAAAAGTTGCAGAGTCAAACCATTACTAAGAACCATAGTGCAACCAACTTTTTCCTTGCTAGGACTATGTGCGTGATTGGAAAAATATTTTGAGAACATACACAAGTAGTTCTTAAGGAGTAGCATACTAAGTCACTATTCTTGTTAATGTGCAAGGTTGCTTTGTCCCTTGCTCATTGTTTGAAGACATTGTTTTCTTGAACTCCTTGATTTTTGTCTTATGTGCTTGATCAATGATAAAAATTGGTTGATGTGTTTACTTGATCTTTTAAAATGAACAAAATCTGAGTTCTCGAGTGATAAAAATGTCAAAGATCTCCCCAAAAGTGCTATGACATGTTGCTCAACATCCAAATGAACTTAAATGGTATCAAGTTACACAAATGACTTTTGGCTTTATTTCTGCTACATCTCCCATGTCCTCCTAGTCTCACATTTTCATTCCTTTCTCTTCTTCCTTCATGTCTTCTTGATTCTTTCTCTTATTTTCTAGTATACCTTCTTCTATTCATCTCTTCTATCACTTCCATACTTGATTCCTCCTCTTATAGAACCATGAGTTTCAACTATCTTGCTATGGAACCTCTCTTGAAAATGGATGATCTTGATCTCCTTTCTCAATTTGAAAAGTATCATTCATCCAAAACTCTTATTGATGATAAATTCATGACAAAAATACAAAAGAAAGCAAGTGAATCACCCACCTTTGGTAGAATCATGCTCATGATCCTGTCACAATCTTCTTCTTCCAAACATTCTTCATCACCTAAGTATTCTCATCCGAATTCCTCATCTTCCAAGTCTTATCATAACTCTTCTAGACATCATTCGAATTACTCATCTTCCAAGTCTTATCATGATTCTTCTAGACATTATTCACATTCCTCATTATCCAAGTCTTCTTCCTCCACTCAGTCTTCACTTTCCTCTTCTTCACAATCTCATTCCTTTTCTACTTCTCCCAAGAGTCTTACTTGTCAATATGAGCAATATAGTAATCCTTGTGATACCTCTCCCACGAAGAGTGACACACCCACCTTTGATGACTATGATGACTACTATGATGGCTATGATGATGAACCATATAGTCATACCTATGAAACCCCTATTCCTAAGAGTCCTCCTTGTTGTGTGCTCATGCTTACTAAAGGATCATCCTATTGGATAGATCATGATGGTGATCCGTATGATTCTGATTTTGAAAGAGACTTTGATGATTTCTGTGAACAATACCTTGATTATGATCCATTTACTACTATTGAGGACTATAAAATGCACCGTGCTAATTTGAAACATCAATATTATAAGAATGATTCCTCTAAGAACATTCATGCTGAAAATAAAGATTACACTCTCAAGCAAGATTATGTTAATGATGGACTTTTGTCTTGTGATGGTTCCTATCCATCCCCTACTTCCTCCAATACCCATACATTTCCTAAATCTTCCGAGTCTTCCAAATCTATCACAAATCCTTCATCTAAAAAAGATCCTAATACTTTTCATGTGGTTCCCTATAGTTATCCTCAAGGGCTACCTCTTAAAGAAACTCAAGATAACCTTCACTTGGCTGCAAATACTTTCAATCATGCTAAACTAGAAGAGCCTAAGCCTTTATATGTTACAATGCCTACTTCAACTAGTCCTTCACTATCTCTTCCAAAGTCTTCCATACAATTCCAACATGCTTCCTTGTCCTTAGAAGTGGCTCCATGTCAAGAGGACTCTAAAAATGATAAAGAAAAGAACATAAAGAAAGATCAAGATCAAGAACCCTTTATGTCATCCAATCCTTTTCATGATGTCTCTCCTCTGTTTCATGGTTCTTTTGATCCTCTATGCCCTTTCTCATTCATTCCACCATGTCTTAAGTCTTCTCCTAAGCAAGATCAAGCTACTACTTACACTGTTGAGCTTATTGACAATCAAAATAACCTTACTACACTTGCACTTTCCAAAGATGATACTTCCATTAAGGTTATTAAAAATAGTGTTGTTATTTCCAATGATAAGCCTATTGAAATCCAAGAGAAAAATTATACGCTTATGTTATCCAAAGCTCCCTGTCAAGATCAAAGTCTTCCATCTTCTTGTTCTACCACTCCATGTTCGCTTGCACTTTCTACTCTTCCTAAGTCTTTTCAAGCTCCAAACAATCCTATCAAAGAAGTTGTTCCTATTCAAGATGTTGATGTCCTTGGTTGTCATATAGATATTGATGAACTTATTGATTATCCTTTTGTATCTTCCACATCCATCCTTGGACCTCATCCACCAATACTAAGGGCTTTATGTCTTCCTTCCATCTTGGGCCATTATGTCCCTTCACTTTCCCCTCACAACTCTCCTAATTTGAAATCCATCTTGGGTCTTTACATCCCTCCATCTCCTATCTTTTCTCAGGATCAACATAGATGCATACCCTTGAATCCTTTTCATCCACCCACCCATCTAAACTAGTCATATCATCCTTGTTCTTCCACAAGTCCTAAGTCTTTTGGAAGTAACTTGAATGTTCAATACAAGAAAATGAAGCAATACAAAAATCCATCAAAAAAAAAAGATCACCATGTCTCCTCTAATCGACATGGAGGCATAAAGTCAAAAAAGATATCTAAGAATAAAAATACAAGACAAGTATGGGTTCCAAAATCCATCATTGAAGATATTCTCTCTAAATCATCAAAAAGAAATGAAAAGCCCACGTCTATATGGATTCGAAAGTCTCTCTTGAAAGAGTATGATGTTGAGCAACAAGTGAAGTTGACATTCAAGTTCCAAAGGCTTCCACTTCATCTTCTTCCAAAAACATTCTTCCATTCCATGCACCTAAACCACAACCTCTTCTATCCATTCACCATATTCCTTCACGTATTCCTTCATTCACATTTCTTCCATCCTCTTGTAACCCTTCAAGGTGTGTGTTGATTTTGATATTGCCTTCCTTTCATCTACCCTTTCACAATCTTTCCATTCATTATCCTTATACCTTCTATCCTTTTTCCTCATTTTCCTTTTCCTCCTATCTTCCAACCTCACTCGCTTTACATAAAACCTTATCCTCCATTTTTCTCTTCCATCTTCCTTTCCCTATCAGTATCTTTGAGCATATCATTTTGAATCCTTGGCATATCATGGTTTATCCTTTCAAGGATCATTATCTAAAAATCTTGCCTTCTTCCAAAAAAAAAATTCAAAAAAATGGAAGAATTCAAAAAGAAAAAGAAAACAAAAAAAATTAAAAAAATTAAAAATGTGCCTTGGTGGAAACTTGGAAACAGGTGCCTTGGTAGAAAAAGTAAAGAGAAATAAATTCATCCTATGGTGAAAACCACTCTCTTTTGGTGCCTTGGATAAGTACCATGATGAAAACCTGGCAATCAGGCATCATGCGTAGTTCTTCTACATATTTCATCCATTCCATTTTCTCTCTTTGATATTGACAATGTTGACCTATACACGAACATTTGACTATCTTTTGAGCTATCTTACGATGATCTTCCTTTTATTCCATTCATGTTTAGCCTTCATATTTATTTTCCTCCATTCATTCTAGCTTTTTTCTATCCTTTTGCCCTTTGGTCGTGATCTAATAAAAAAGTGTAAAACACGATGCTATGAAGCCTCTTTACATGTCTACTCCTTTGGACTGCATCCTTTCCTTCTTTTGCATTACACTTGTGTGACTTATCCTATGCTAACCTTTCATTTCTTGTCCAAATGTGCTTTATATGACAATTTTTCCCTAACTTGGGTACTCTTGAGGAGTTTGCCCTTGAGGATTTCTTCCCTTCATTCTCCTTCATTCTCTTGTATTCCATCTCTTCAAACCATCTTACTAATCCCTCTTGTTCTCCACCCTTCTAGACATTGGGACTAAATGATGTGATCTTGCTTGGGAGTTTGATGCCCATTTTGTTTGGTAGCATCTTTTGTACATATTTATTGATCTTGAAAAAATCCAAAAAAATGGTATATTGTCAAAAATTCTAAAAATTGGAAAATGTCCTGAAAAAATGATCATCTTAGTGAAAACCTAGCAATAGGCGCTTTGATGTATCTCCAAAAAAATTATATATTCCAAAAATACCAAAAAAATAAAAAAATTCAAAAAGTTTAAAAAAATAGAAAAAGTGTCTTGGTGAAAACCTCGAAATAGGTGCCTTGGTAGCAAAAATACAAAAAAATTATAAAAAGTCCTGAAAAGTCACAAATGATGTTTTTCAACACCACCCCAATTATGTTTTTCAACACAAACCCTGACATCAAATGTTTTTCAACACTTCTCAGTTTGGTCTTACCCAATTTTGTCATGTGATCTTACCTCCTTGCAAGCATTCAATCCTTATCCTTGGAACTCAGTATCAGTTAACACACTTAAATTTTTAAACAAAACACTTAATGCTTGAGCTATGTCATGATATTTTCTTTGTGTGCTGATTGTTATTGATTTTTGTTGAGTGTCCTTGTCTAATAAGTCTCTCTGGGATGCATAGCTAGAGGACTTGGGGCATGGGGCATATTTTTATTTGCTTTCTAGTTTTGGGTGTGGTCTTGAAACTCTAGAGTGTCTCTTGTTGTTCCCTTGAAACACTTAGGAGATTTGAGGCATCATCCTTGACTATTTTTGTACAACCATTCTTATGGTCATCCTAACATCTTTTCCTTGATGCGAGCTTGGTTTTGCTACATTAAATTGGGTAAGATAACAACCAAGTCATCTTGACCTTTATGTCTTTGATGCTTATGTTAGAATATTTCCATATTCCAATTCGATATAAATCACATTCATATTTTCATAGTTGTGTTTGTGACTAGTGATGATTGTGTGATTTTTCGATGTCTGATAATAATGGCCCAATGATGAAAATAAGTTCCTTACATTCTCTAATGAATGATGAACACAAAAACCTATGTTACAGTTGGGTATGTGCAAGATCATGAGGGGCCAAAAAGTGGCGATGTTAGTTCAAAACTTTGACAATGTAGCTAATCACTTTTTTTTCACCGAATTTGATAAAACAAAAAGGGTATCTTAAGGAGATTATCAGCTTTCTATCGATATAATTGTTGTCAAATTTTGAATTCGGTAAGTAATTATTAGTTATTTTCTAATTGAGCTACCTCTAAAGTGTTGATTTATATACTGATTGAAAAATGACTATAACTTTCAGACAGTATAACATTTTTGAAATCTGAAAAATGCGTCACATTCTATGCTTCACCTACTATAAGGAAAAAAAAATAAAAATTGAATTTTGTAAATTTTTTAATGAGTTAAGGTGGTTAGACACGGGAGTTTTTTTATTCTAAAAATGTTGTAGAAAAAAATTCATAATTAATTATTTTTTTGGAATAAAATTACAAAAAAATATGCATCACATCTAGGCATGAGTCTACTACTTATATATAAAATCTTATAATAAAATATTATCATTTGATTATGATTAAGGTGGTCAGACATACACCTACTTCTTATTTTTTTCCTGAAATTTTTGTACTACTGTATTGAAATCTATATTTTTCACCAATCATACTAACTTTTTCTCAAAAAAGGCCTAGTATTTTAGAAACTAAATTCAATTTTCTATAGATTCTATTCTTAAAAAATTTTAATATTAGGTTCATAGCTAGTTGAAATTTTCATGTCAAGTTGACTAACCCTGATTTGCTTATTTTTCATTGCCACTTAAGGGCATAGTTTGGCCCCTCATGATCTTGCACATACCTAGTTGCTCTATTGCAAGTACACCTTTACATTTTCATGTAGCTTGCATTGTTAGACTTCATGTTAATTTGCATTTTTAGGCTACATTATGAGTTTGAGAGGGTTTTCCTTCATCTTTCTTTTGGAATTTTAATCAACTATGATCACATTTTGATCTTCATTTGTTTATCTTCTTTCATGATCTCAATCAAAATTTCATGTCTTAAACAGTTGATCAATCTTGAAGAAAATTCTCTTTCTTCTCTCCATTTCTTTTCACCTCTTCCAAACTTCTATCTTTCATTCACTTTCATGCCACTTCATTTCTTCTAATTCAACCTTGGGGAATAACCTTTCATGATGATCTACCTTGGTTCTGTGATCCTTATATCTTTCATCTTACCTTAAGAACCTTATCTTTAGTTTGATTTGATCAAATTTATCAATTTACTATTTCTCCTCTATCTCATTTCAAGTTTGATCACGATGGGCAGTAGCTATCCAACTTTAATCCTTGAATTAGCTTTATCAAACCTATCAATTAAACCTTTCTTGAGATTCTTATCTCTTATCTAAGACTTGACAATTACCTATTTACAGGGGTGTTGGCCTTGTCTTTTTCATTCAGCTTATCTTTGTCCTGATGTGTTCCCATCCATCAAACACACATTTGGGTTGTTTTGTGATCCCAAATCGATCTTGCATTTCAATTCCATTCTTTGGCTACATGTGTTCCTAGAATGATCACCCATTACCCAAAGAAAGGCAAATGTATGCACCCTAAAATGGTCACCTAGACTTTGGGCCCCCATTCTTCAATTTATCAAATGATGGAACCAATTTATCAATTTTTTGAATCAATGCTTTGCAATATTTTCAAATCAATTTCCTTGATCAAATAGTAATTTATTTAATTATTTCAACTTTTCCTAAGGTTTGATCATTTTTTCCTAAGTCACATTTAATTAAAAGAAAAAATCTCTTTTAAATAAATAAAAAATCTTTTAATTAAATAATGGTAACCACTTTGCTAAAAATAAATAAATAATAAAATAAAAATAAAAATAAAAAGACTTTTTGTCTACACATTGAATGCACACTTTCCAAGATGAGTGGAATCTTCTTTTGCCTCTTAATCACTTCCACATATCTTTTTGCCTCTTAACCATGTCCATTGATTTTGCCTCTTGAGAATCATGAGCACATGGATCAACCAAGATTTAATCTCCACCATTACTCATTTATTTTTGCCTCTTAATCTTGACTGTCCATTCATTTCTAAATTCCTTTATAAGGAGACTCTCTCCTCATTCTTAATCATCCATCTTTTGCATCATCATATCTTACATTATCATCCTCTTGGAGTCTTGGCATCTTAGCATCTTGGAATCCTGGAGTCTCTCAATCTTGGCATCTTGGAGCTATGGTATTCTTAGATCTCTCATATTGAAGCATTGTATCATCATTTTCATTTGCTTCCTTTCATCTAGCTTAGATCTACTTTCATTTTCATTTGCATGCATAATTGATGATCATGGAGATTAGAATTCTTTCTTTTCCTCCTTGAATCTCTCATTTTATGGTGTACTTGCATGGGCACAAACTAGGTCAAATCTGAGGACCTCCATCAAAACCTTTGCACTCCATGAATAGAGAGATATGAGCCACCATTTGAGATCTCATTATTGAGTAATCTTGGATACAATAACTCATAGAAGTGTGACAACATTTTAGCACACAATAAGAACATTGTATTTGACATTCCCAAGACTTCTGAAGCCCTTGCGGAATCCCTAGATTCTCTTAAGAAATCCTTTTATGTTGAATCTAGCCATAAGACTACCACTGATACCCATTTTGAAGATGTGCTCGAACCACCTATCATAGAAAACCTAGACTTTGGCTTGAAGCTGAAGGACTCAGGCTCAAAATATCGTAAACCTAATGCCCAACAAATTATTCTCAATAAAATCAAGAGGATAGAAAACCTTAGGAGAAGAGATTACAATTATTCAAATAAAGGTGTCAGTGAGCTCTCTCCCAAGTAATTTGTAGAGAGGCCTTGGGAGAGTTGCCCTTCCAGTGCCCCGGATGCCATCAAAGAGAAATATGATAAAGAAGAGAGGCTAAACAATTTCTTGCTCACAGTGATTCCAGCCACCCCGGTCCTAGGTTTAGTGCCCTAGAAGTCACCCCTCTCACATAAGGACTATATATCTAGTCTTAGCACCCATCCTGGTCCCATCCCCTGTGTCTTGATGGAAGGCTTGAAAGAAGGCTAGGTTGTAGCTGTTGGGTATATTCTTAATTTTTTGAGGTTTTTGTCCAATTTTTGTTTGTCTCCTTGTAAGTGCTTTGCCTAGTCTAGGGTTTGTAAAATTCATAAAAAATTCTCAATACTCAGCTTGAAAAACCCTTTACCCTAGGTTTTGTCCTTAAAGAATTTTGAATTCATGTCAAAATCCTTAAGTCAGCCCTAAATTCTTTTAATTCATTGTTACCTTTTTGGCCACTTAAGCGGTTAGCCATGCACGTGCTTATTTGTCTCAAGTGTTCACTGAATCAGAAAGTGTCATTACATGTCTCATATAGTTTTTGGTGAATCAGTGAATAGGTTGGACCCTTGTTAAGTGTTATCCTCAGTCACGGAGTCGCCAAGTATCCAACGGTTATCAAAAAACTTTGCGCGACTTGGTGAATGCATTATCTCTTTTTTGCTTATTCCTTGGTGGTTTTGTGTTAAAACTCGGTGACCTAGCGACAACAGTTATCGCTCATTCTCTAAATTGAGTGGCTACAGGTTTTATCAACTTGTGACCTAGTGAATACCATGGATCATTGTCAAGATCAACTGTTATGTTTTAATCTCAAGTATCTTTTGGGTCCTACATGTTTGACTTGGTGAATGAGTGACTGAGTACTTGTATTATTATCCTCCAAGTCTGGTGGTTCTGACAATTTGATGAAATGAGTTTGGTAGAGGTAATAATTTTTTAGTTTTCTTATTCTTAGAATAAGTTAGTGAAGTTCTAAATGATCTAGCGATTTAGCGAATCATGTGGTCGCAAGTTCTCCTAAAAGAAAGATAAAGGCTAGAAGTATTTGGTGAATGGGTGAATCAAAGGATTAGCAAAGTATTAAGTCTTCAGTCGCTTAATCACATAATGAAATACTGAATGTTTGAAGTATTGGGAGATTCAACAAACCCTTTGTTTGCTAAGTCTTGTAATCAAATGACTAAAGATCATATGTTTCAGTGAATTGGCGATAGCCATGGATCATTGTCAAGATCAATGGTTAATTTAGAATCTCAGAATGAAGATGATGGTTAAGGAAAGATCCAGCGATTCAAATAGTAAAGGCTTCACCAGTTCTCTAAATAATCAAGTTGTTAAGTGTTTCATTAAGAAAATATGCCAACCCTTTTTTCAATAAATCTCCAAGAAAGTTGACAGTTAGCTAAGACATTAAGAGAATGGGAGATGGCCTTATTCTCTAGTTCTCCAAATGATAACTACAGTCAAGTGCTCGAAGGTGATCACTTTGTTTTCTGATTCACTAAGTGGATGAAGAGTTAAGAATTGCATTGTGAGAACTTGTGAAGGATTTGGTCACCAGTTCTCTGAATATGAGCTAGGGTTAACATTTTATTAAGTGATCATGAGAAGCTTTCAGTCATTGATTCACTGAATGGGCTCAGTTGGAAAAGGTAATAAAAGAAAAGAAAAATACTATTGCCTGCGTGGATAAAGTACATTGTCAAGCTGGAGAGTAAACCAATAAGCCATCCAATTAGTTTTAAAGATGGATTTCATGATGCAAATAGGATGTTAAAGTACAAAGTAGTAATCATTGCCTTTTTTGCCTTGTTTTCAAGTTTTTAAATCTATCTATCAACATCTTTGCATCAGTTAGCTATGATTCAAAAATTGGTGATATGTGGAATTGAATGCGGGAGAAATTAAGGAGTAATTTTCAATGATTGTGGTAGTTGTACACATTTGATCCATATCGAAAAATAAGCTAAGCTCATTGTTTCATGTGTCCAAAATCAGTTGAGGAGAATTGTGTTTTTCTGAAGCAGTTTCTGAGTGCCGAGCAAATCAAGTTTGCAAAATTGAGAGTATTTGTAGGAAAAATGAGTCAACTAGAGTAGAATGTAGTTTCTTCCAATAGTGAATCAAAATCCAAAGGTGGTGAAGACAAAGGAAAGCCAAACTATTCAGATGAATTCATGAAGTTGTTGCCTGGTTCCAGCCAGAACAAAAGATCTCCCGATGATGTCTTTGAAGATGTTCTATGGCTTTGCAAAGATCCTATCATACCAAATAGCACAGGTTATACTATTTTCAACTTCTTTTATGGAAATAGAGATAGGCATGTTCCTGTGTGTAATGGTTGGGCTTTGGGTTTGGGGAAATTAGTTGTTCCTGATGTTTTCTTAGATGTGGATTTAATTGTTTCACTAGCTAGGCATTATGACCCTATTTCCAAAAAAATTAGAAAAGTGGACCAGTCACCTTTGGTTACTATTGATAGTGGTTTTTTCATGAAAGCCTTTAATTTCTATATGTCCTCCTCCACCAAAATTGACCTGAACAAAGAAAGAGAGAGGTACAAGAATAACATAGGGATAGTAAAGGACCAAATGATGAAGCACATCCCAAAATAAGATAAATATATAGCTCCCCTCCCTGCTCACATGAATTCCCCTTACCAATTTAAATCCCTCCAACATTATATGAGGCAGACTTGTTATGGGTTGTGTAGGGTTTTGGGAATTGATGGGGATCTAGAGTTCTTGCAAGCTGATTTGTTGATGATAATCTTAGACATCCAGAATTCCTTGGTAAATACTGACTATGATTACATTTAGTATATAATTGATAGAATGCATGAGGGTTTGATTTCTGTCAAAGAAAGTAAGAGTCCAATTAAGTTCATGCATTATTCATTGTTAATGCACTTAATTTTGTTCTTCAACATCAATAGCTTTGATTCGAACATGCTGTAACCAAGGTTTAACTTCGAAGGCCAGTAAAATCTAGTACAATTATGGGTGAGGTTATGGAATTCTACTTCCAATGAAGGGGATTTTTGTGTTTTTCAAAATTTTAGTGTCTTTCGAATTATAAGGATGTTAGGCATCAATGTCACAAGGATATCCCCAAGGGTCCTTAGGCTCCTAAGACCATTGCAGCTTGTGGACAAGTGGGAGGGAGACCATAATTGGGGTGATTTTTACTTGGGGGAAAATTCTACAATTTTGAGAGTCTATGGTTGCCCCCAACCCCCGCATTTATTACCAAAACTTGTGCCTCCAAGAGTTACATGTTTGGAATTTGTTTGGCAGTTGATGTGCACAGATAGAGAACTTCTAGCCCCTCACAAGAAGGGTACTTTCACACCTAGGCAATTCAAGATAGGTGACTTTGTGGTAGGAAAGAGGCAATTTCCACAAATCACTACATGGTTAAATCAATTCAAGATGGTTGTTGGTGCTTGTAGACATGTATATCCTGAGGACTTTATCAAGACTGCCAGGATGGCCTATATTCCAAACATTGGTGTGATTAAGGAGCATGAAGGTTTAGATGAGGAAGATGTAATCAAAAACATTATAGGGAATGATGAGGTTAAAAGGAGATGGAATAGGTTTTTTGATTTGATAGATCTATCAAAACAAGTGATAGAAACCCAACTTCCTTTTGAGGGTTTCTTTGCTGACCTTCCTTATTTGAAAAGAATTGACAAGATGATAGAGATGCATGACACTCTATCAAATCAGTTGGAGAAATTGATTGACCAAAAGAAGCCAAAGAAAAGGAAGGATTATTCATGTTTTGATCAAGAGGAGTCTTCTGATGAGTCCCTAGAGGGGAATAGGTCACCACAAGTTGGGGATGTACATATTGCTAAGCCTATTGAAGACCAGCCAGAGGTGGAGAATGTCCAAGAGCCCCCTTTGAAGAAGCAGAGGCTTGAGGAAGGAGAGCCTTCTAGGAAAGGAAAACAAAAGAGAATAATTGACAGAGCATCTGCTCTAGTGCCAAGTGATAGGGCTTACCATCACCAATTGAGAAAAACAATAAGAGCAGGCAAGAAGGTGGCCACTAATGAAATAGATAAGGAATAGTCCCTATGGTTAGAAAAGGATATTAGAGAGGTTTATCAGGAGGAATTTTTGAGTGATGACCAATTTATTAAAACTGATGAATTCAAGAGTTTTCTTTTTTGGAACAAGCAACAAGAGGTGAAAAAAGCGCTGCCTGAAGGTGTGGAGCCAAGTAAAGAAACATTGAGAGCTTTAGCTTCTTATGATCCTAGCTTGGATCCTATAACTGTAGATGAAGCTAGATAAATGGTTAAGTGAAGTAGAATGCTATTAACTCTAGGATGGGATCTAACTTCTGCATTCATTATAGATCAAATAAGGAAGCAACCATAGGGTAGCCTATCATATGAGGTTCACATTGGTGACATGATAAGAGGAAGTGGTTATGACCCTAAATCTCAAGCTATTGCAATGTGGTCTATGGCCCCTAGGACCCAAAAACCATCTCTATTAAGTATAGAGGATAAGATGGAAGGGAATAAGATTATATGGACTGTGCAAAATACAACTGAACTTGAAGTTTCCAAGGTAGTAACTCATTGGTCTAACCTGAGTGAAGCAAAGATAGTTCAATTGTCTGAGAGGTATTCAAAATTGTTTGAAAGTGCAAACCTGGTGGCCAAGGATATAGACTTGAAATTGATGAAGATCAAACAATTAAAGGATGAGTTGGCAGAAGTGAAAGTTAAGCTTGAAGAGGCTTCAAAGGTAGTTATTGCCCCCCCTTTGTAGATTGAGGTCCCTATTTAGATTAATGAGGAAGTACCTGAGAAACCTTCTGAGGACCTAGAAAAGATAAGGATAGAGGCATCTTTGGACACTATGTCAAAGATTGTGCAATACAAGTGCGATAAAATAATAGAAAGAATGGAAACAATTTATCAATTAGTTAGTCAATTGCACTAGGCCAATAGAAAGGTGAATGAATCATTGGTTGCTCTAGACCCACTTCATAGTATTTGGTCTGGAAGAAGTTTGTTATTTGATAAACTTGATATCTTACAAGAGCATAAGCTTGAGATCCCTGGGGTAGTGACTAAAGTCTTTGAGAAGATTGGCTTAGTTAGTGTTGTTTCAAAGTTTTTTAAAGGGAAGTCTAACCAGGTGAAGGCTAAGTTGTCTATGTTTGATAAGAATCACAGTAGGTATTTATGTCCAAAATGTGATGACAATGGAAATGTGATTAAGTTGGAAGAATGGAAATTGTCAATGAATCAGTTGGTGATTTCACAAGATCTTTTCCTTAGTAGCAACTATACTTTGGATTTTGAGAGATGTAACAACATAATTGATAGTCTTTTTAAAATTGAGAATGATTACATACGCTTTGTGGCAGAGGCCAGAAATATAATTGACTCCATGTGGGATAAGAAAATCAGATTACTACAGGAATTGTAGACTTACAAGTAGCCATTTGATGATGATGTAGTAGCTTGGGAGAAGTTAACAATAAAGAAGAAGAAGCCAGTTGTCCAGCTTATAGAGGAAGAAGAAGAATAGAGTTGTTGATGGCACCTGATCTAGAAATTGAGGGACAACATTTTTCAAATAGAGGATGATGTAAGTTAGCCTGTAATGGTGGTCATCATTCATGCAACAAATTTAGCAACTGCTTTGAAATATCCTTAGACAAAGGTGTCACCTGCAAAATTGTTGAGAAATAGATATTTGTAATCTGTTGTTACAATCAAATTTTGTCAGTTTGTAATTTTGTCTCTAGTGTAAGATCTTTTCTACCCATCCCAAGCTTGTTGCATCCTTTCTAGGATTCCAAGATGGTTGAGATTATATACAACAATTTTTTTGCTCATTTGAGAGGTGGTTGATACATTCTGTAAAGAAGTTTTGAAATATAGAACCTTGTTTTCTTTGAAGTCAAGGGAATACTGTATTAACACATTTTGATATTAATACAAAGCATATCAGAACTCTGTTACTACTACTTATTGTCTTTGTGTATGGATACTTTAGTTTTCTTATGCATTCAAATTGTAAGGCTTTTTCAATGCATTGTTCACAAGGTGAATATAGGGGTTAAACTTAAGTTTCTTTCAAGGGAAGAGTAAAATTTTAAGGGAGGTCACTAGGAATTAATTGTCCATATATGAATTTGATGACAGTGATAGGAATTAAAACAAGGGGATGTCAGGCATGTCATTTGGGTTCTAGTATATTTGTCTTGGTAGATTTTTGTGGAGATAGGGTTTGAATCTAATGCCCAAGTAGAATAAGGAGCTGGTTTGAGATACATTTGCACATGTTACCACCTAAAGATATAAACAACTGATTCATTTTATTTTATCTGTACAATCTTAACTGAATTATTCTATCACAAGTTCATAGATGTATATTGTAATGCTTTGTAGAAGCAATGAATGAGGTTAACCTTCCTTGAGTTCAAATCTAAAAAGAAGAAGGATGAATATCCTTAAGCCACTATTCAATATTGTTGCTTTCATAATTTCTATCATAGTGTTGTGTATTAGGATTGTTTGGGCCATACTAAGAGTTGCAATGTCTTATTGAGTCAATTCTGAGAAGGATAGTATAACAGTGAAGGAGCTAATTCTCAATTCAAAGCTCATATCAAATAGTGAATTGATATAGGTATACCCACTTGAGTATTCATACTCGAAGTGAAGAAGGTTTTCAAACCTTAATACCTTAGTGTTTGCATTTTGCTAGATTATGTCTATTGGGATTATATGAGTTTATGAGTATTTGATAATCTGCAGATTTGAGCACTATCAAAATTGGTGACTCTGCTGGGGATTTCTAAATAGCTTGCAATAGGTTAGTGCAAATCCTATCTATTGTACGTTTGTGGACCAGCATAAAATATTGTGATTCCCACTTAATAGTGGGTGGCAACTCTAATAATCTGTGTTTACTAGTCACTGGTATCTCTATGTTTCGATATATTTTGTATCATATACTATGAGTCGACCAAGGTACACTAGGTCTTACTACAAGGATCACCTAGAAGATAATATGGGTGATGAGCTCCATACACCAAGTAGAAAGAAATGGTCTAGGAGAGGTCACAATAATGCTAGTTCCCAAGGCCCTTCTCAAGAAAGATCTCATGTCCCACTTCCTCATGAAACTTCCTCCTCTTTTGATGATCCCAAACATGTCAAGAAGGTCATGCCAAATATTCATATTCAGAAAGAAGTAGTCACAAAAGTCATAGAAGTAGGTTATTTCCCTATGAGAGAAACCCTAGAACAACTAGAAGAAACCTCTATTGCTGAAACTACTTCCTATAATTCTGAGAAGTTGAGCAAAGAGGTGGTTTCTTTGGAAAAGAAAGAGCATGAACAACTTGTTGAGATTGCTAATAGGGTGAAAGTGAGGGAACAACAAATCTATGAATTGCTCATGGAGAGGCAGGAACTTCTCAAGAGAACCAAGAGAAATGAAACCTAGGTTAGTGATTTAAACCAAGATGTTCAAGGTTTAGATAAGGACTTGTTTGGTGATATGGAAGATTTGAGAAAGCAGGCTTAGGATACTAAACCTAAACAAGGTGAATTTGAGGGAACATTCCATGTTCTAAGGCAATTGAATCCCTCATAAATCTAGAGAAGTAAGGAGATTAAAATTGCTCCCAAAGAAGTCCCTGATAAGGGAAAACAAAAGGTGGTGAGTGTAAATATTAATGAGCCCAAGAAAATTGTGGCTACTCCTAATGTACCTTCTCAAACAAATATAGACTTGGAAAAGGTTAGAAAAGAAAAAGAGGATTTGGCTATTCAATTGGAGAAACTCAAGTTGGAGGCTACTGCAGATGAAATGAAGAGGAAGATTTCCTTCCTACATGCTAACATGAACACAGCTACTAGTAGTTTTGTCCCTATTACCATAGGAACAATTCCACCCAGTCAGCCCAATACTTCACTTCCAAATTCTCAAGCCCTTCACCTTGGACAAATTCTACTTGGACAAGTTCCTAATAAAGTTCCCCTTATAGCTAGTGGTATAGTGGGAACTATACCCTATCAAAATGTTGCAGCTACCCCTTTAAATCAACCAAATATCCAAAGAAGACCAGTTCATTTGGATAGATATAGGCCTCTATTCTTTGATGGTATTCCTAGTCAACCTAATGTTGTTCCCAATGAAATTAGAAAGAAAATCCCCTTATTTACTAGGAATAATGTCATTACCTGTGAAGAACATCTAAAAATTTTCATAGATAAGGTAAATGATTATGAGATTGAACATGAAGATGTCATAGTGAAGCTTTTTGTTTAGTCATTGATTAAAGATGCTAGGGATTGGTACAGGGGTCTGCATGAGAATAGTATTGCATCTTGGGATGAATTTGTCAGGTGTTTTAAAGAGCAATATGCATAACATGTAAACTCTAGCTACATGCTCAATGAGTTCAATAATATCAAGAAGCACTATAATAAGAGCATGTTAGAGTTCAATAGCCGATTCCAAAAGGCTATGTATAAACTATTCCAAGTATTGAGGTTAGACGATGCAGTCTGCATGAGAACTTATTTTAACTCTATGGATGGTAAGATGCCTTACCTTTTGAGAGATAAGAACCCCTATACTCTTAGGGATGCATTTAAGTTGGCCATAAATATTGAGAGTAACCGAAAGGCATTTGGCCAAATGTACAAGAGGGATGAGGGTAGACTATGGAAAGAGACCGGGCCACAACCTACAAGGCCATCCAAAGAAGAGGATAGAATGGACAAAGGACCTAGTACTAACAAATATTTCCCAGCAAGGTTTGATAAAGGTGGTAGTAATTTTCAAGATATAAGGCCACCTTATCAAAGGTAGGACAAAGCCCCTAACTTAAGAGATATGCCTTACAAAACAAATTGGAAAGATGGGAGGCCTGTTCCTAATAATAATGAACCCCAAAAGGGAAGAGATACACCAGATCCTTCGAAGAAAAATATAGCACATAATGTGGAAAGTATCCCTTGGTGTGTGGCTTGTATTATGGCCCACTCACCATTCCAATGTGTTGTTGCTCAGGCCTTGGCAGAAGATGCCAATGATTCATATGCAGGAGATTATGAAAGATCTGAAAAGCCTGCTATTAACATGTTCACTACTAAACTAATGGGGGACCTAGTGTCCTTAGATGATGAATTTATTTGTCTTGATGTTGATCATAAGAGGAAGATCTTTTCTGATTATGAGCAACCAATATTTACTCACTCTGATCATGAGGAGTCTGATAATAATGATTGTAAAATTCATATGGTAGAATATGGATTAGATGAAAAACAATGGAGGAAGCCTAGTGAAGAAGAGATCAGAAGTCTAACTATGGCTACTATTACTCAAGAAAAATCCTCATACAATTTGAAGAAAAAAAAGGTGGATAATGAGTAGGGAGTCCCTAGATCCATGTTTGTCAAGAGTAATCCTCAAGATAAAGATTCCCCAAAGCCCAATGTTGTAATTTGTAAAGATGAAGGGTTTGAAGCTAAAAAGAAAAGGAAACAAGAAGTTATTGCTGACAAGGTGAAAAATAAAATTGGTAGGTCAAAGGATCACCCTGATTTTTATACTAACTCCCCTACTTTTGATATGAGACATGCCTTGTCCCAAATGAAGGTCTCCATCCCTTTGCTTGAAATGTTGAAAATAGAGGAGCACAAAGCAGCTGCCTTGGCTCTTATAAGTGAGCAAAGAACTACTCTTATTCTACAAGAGGAAGGGAAGTCCATGGATAAGCTAATTCCAATTAATGATATCTCTGATGTATGTGTTGGGACTATTGTGGCACAAGAGCCCTCTTCTATCAATCCTTTCTATGTTACTTTTCTTGTAAATAATTGTTTGCTAAAAAATTGTATGATTGATTATGGTGCTGCTAGAACTGTAATGCCTTATCAAGTGATGAAGGAGTTAGGGTTGCAAGTTGATATATCTAGTGGAAGGTGTTATGCCATGGATAATAGGGTAGTAACTATTGTAGGGACCCTGATTGGAATTGAAGTGAAGATTGTTGCATTCCCAGAAGACATATATAAAATGGATGTGGTTGTTGTTGATACAAAACCTCATTATGGCATGTTACTATCAATACAATGGGTTGCAGCAGTGGGTGGAAAGTTGCAACTAGATTTTTCATATGCTACCATCCTAATAAATGGAACTGAGGTAAAGTTGTATAGCCAGCCCCATTCTTCAGTCATGATTGAAGTGGTTTCTCCAAAGGATCTAAACTATTTTGTAGATATTGACATGAATAATTTCATGATTGAGGAGACAGTACCCCAGATGAGAAACATAGATCCAATTGTGGATGAGCTGATTTTGCAGCAAGATGGGCTCTGGCAAATGTTCTTTGATGGTGGATGCTCCAAGGAAGGATTAGGAGCTGGTGTTGTATTCATTTCCCAATCAGGTATTATATTTAAATACTCATTCTTGCTAACTTTTCAATGTACCAATAATACTGCTGAGTATGAGGCTTTAATATTGGGACTAGATGTAGCCATAAAGCATGGTATTAAATATTTAAAGGTTCATGGTGATTCCCAATTCATTATAGCCCAAGTAAGATCTTAGTATGCTTCCAAGGATGAAAAATTGAAATTGTATAAACATGTTGTTTGGGATAGACTAGAGTTTTTTGATGCTTTCAATCTACTTTGGGTAGAAAGATCCAATAATATCATGGAAAATTTTCTTGCAAATGTTTCCCTTAAGAGTGAAGACATAACCCTCACTGGTGTGTCTATGTTGGAGATCAAAACTAGGCCTGCAGTGCCTGATAATGTATATAATTGGCAAGTTTTCGAGGATGACCTAGATATCCTTAGGTTTATTTAGGGCCTTGATCAATATGATGGCCAAAAAATAGATTTCAATGAAGCATAGCAGTGTGTTGAGGGAAAAGAATGTAGCATGGGAAATGAAATAGTGTAATTACCCTCAAATCACATACCAAAAGGATTAGTGGAGTTGGAAGGAATGTTCAAAATAAATGATGGTTATTTGTCTCAGAAGTCTAATACTAAAATGGAGGACTTAGAGGAAATAAAGTTTGGTTCAGAAACCTCCCCACAAATGGTATACATTGGGAAGAAATTGAGCATAGAGGTCAGAGGTAATTTGATAAGGCTTTTGAAAAGATACAAGCATGTATTGGCTTGGTCCTATGATGATCTTAAGGCATATAAGGCTGATCTATTTCAGCATGAAATTCCTTTAAAAGAAGAAACTAAGCCTTTTAGATAGAAGCAGAGACCCATTAACTCTTTACTGGCCACTAAGATGCAGGTTGAGTTGACAAAACTAAGAGATGCTGGTATCATTAAACCGATTAGGCACTCAAATTGGGTTTCAAACCTTGTACCAGTAAGGAAAAAGAATGGTGACATTCAGCTCTATGTTGATTTCAGGAATCTGAATGTTGCCTCACTCAAGGATAATTATGGATTGCCTAATATGGAGGCCATGCTACATAGGGTGATTGGATGTGAACTCCTATCAATGATGGATGGTTTCTTGGGTTATAATCAAGTGTTGGTCAGAGAATCAGAGCAATTTAAGATAGCTTTTACAACCCCATGGGGAACATATGTATATGGTCACATGCCCTTTGGTCTAAAAAATGTTGGAGCAACTTTTCAGAGAGCAATGGATGTTGCATTTGAGGAGTTGATCAATGTTTCAATGGTTGTTTATTAGGATGATCTCACTGCTTATTCCAAGAAAGTTGATGATCATTGTTCCCATTTGGAAAAGGTTATTCTTAAGGCCTTAGAATTTGGTGTGTCCTTGAATCCCAAAAAGTGTCAATTTGTTGTGACAGAAGGGAAGTTACTTGGACACATAGTGTCAAAAGAAGGAGTCAGGATTGATCCTAAAAGAGTAGAAGCAATTAAAAAGGTCCCTCCACCAAAGAACATAAAGGGTGTGCAGTCATTCTTGGGACAGATTAATTTTGTAAGGAGATTTATTGCTAACTTTGTAGAATTGGTCAAACCCATAGTAAAGCTCCTAAAGAAGGAAGTGAAATTTGATTAGAACCTTGAAGCTCAACAAGCTTTTGAAAGAATTAAACAATAAATTCAAGAGGCCCCTATTTTGGTGTCACCTGATTACTTAAAACCATTTTCTCTATTTTCTTTTTCATCTTTTCATACTATTGCAGCTATCCTTTTACAAAAGGATCAAGAAGGATATGAACATCCTATAGCCTTTTTCAGCAAGTCATTACAATCTACTGAATTAAATTATGAACTAATGGAAAAGAAACCCTATGCCCTTGTAAAGGAAGTCAAAGCTTTCAGACCGTATCTGGTTTGTGCAAAGGTTAATGCTTATGTAACTCATGCTACAGTGAAGGATACTCTACTATAGAGTGAAGTCATAGGAAAGAGATGTAAATGGATAAACAGGATTCAAGAGTTTGACCTTGAAATTCACATTACCAAATTGGTAAGAGGATTGGGACTTGCTAAGTTAATGACTGAAGAAAATATGGACCTTGTCTAGGTAAATAATGTTACTGCTAATAGTGATACGATCACTAGTATTGAAACACAACCTTGGTACAAGGATATTGTTTATTTTATCAAATATGCTAAGTGTCCACAAGAGATAAATGATAATCAAAGGAGGAGTCTGAGGTTTCAAGCTCAAAAGTATGTGTTAATCCAAGGTGATTTGTACTAGAAAGATAATGATGGCATTCTACTCTTTTGTCTAGATAAGCACCAATCAGAGAAGGTGTTGAAGGAAATGCACTCTGGAATGTGTGGAGGACATCATTTTGCTAGGTCAATAGCTCATAAAATCTTAAGGGTAGGATATTATTGGGCTATATTGTTCAAAGACACTCATTCTTATGTAAGAAGGTGTGAGCCTTGCCAAAGATTTTCCAAGAAATTGAAATTCTTAGGTGCATTATTATTGAACCCTGTTGTTGCAGAAGCTCCTTTTGCAATGTGGGCTATGAATTTTATTGGAGAATTTTTTTTGTGGCTATTGATTATTTCACCAAGTGGATTGAAGCCATTCCAGCCAAAAGGGAAACCAGTGCTGTTGTAGTTGAATTCCTGATGAATAATATAATCGCTAGATTTGGTGTCCCTGTTAAATTGGTTGTAGATAATGCCATGAGTTTCAGGTCATAGGAGATTACTAATTTTAGATCAGAGATGGGCATAGTGTTGTCTTACTCATCTCCTTATCAGCCACAGGCCAATGGATAGGCCAAATCCAGTAATAAGAGTATTTTGCAAATCTTGAAGAAAACCCTGGAAAAGAATAATAGAAGTTGGCATGTAAAATTAAAGTTAGCACTATGGGCTAATAGAATTTCTAAGAAGAGAGCTATGGGTAAGAGCCCTTTTGAGATGGTATATGGTGCAAAATCAAGATTGCCAGTTAATAATTTCCTTCCAATCTTTAAGTTTATGCAAGAAGAGGATGTGGAAATCAATGATCCACTATAGGACATAATGGTTTAGCTGATTGAATTGGATGAGATTAGGAGGGAAGGACAAAGAGAAAATGTAAAGCTACAAAAAAAAATGAAGTATCTTTTTGATAAGAGAGAAACTATGACAAAATTCCAGCCTAGTGATATGGTTCTTCAATGGAATGCCAGGGCTGAAGATAAAGGGAAACACAAAAAGTTTGAGTCTTTGTGGATGGGACCTTATATTGTCCATCAAACGCCTGCTAAGGACTCATATTTTCTACAAAATTTGGGTGGTGAAGAGTAGGAATTGCCAATGCATGGACAGTTCCTAAAATACTTCTTCAGTTAATTCTTTTTCCATGCATAGTAGGCTTGTATATATGTATAGGTGTGTTTGTTTCTGTTGTGTGTTTGTTTCCTATTTTATGTTAGGGTTTAGTGGTTTGCCTCCCAGAGATTCATAAATTCTTGCTATGATCTTACAATCAAGCATCCTCAGATAGAGTCACTATTGGGTATATTCTTAATTTTTTGAGGTTTTTGTCCAATTTTTGTTTCAGTCTCCTTGTAAGTGCTTTGCCTGGTCTAGGGTTTGTAAAATTCATAAAAAATTGTCATGACCAAGCTCGAAAAACCCCTTACCCTAGGTTTTGTCCTTAACGAATTTTGAATTCATGTCAAAATCCTCAAGTCAGCCCTGAATTCTTTTAATTCATTTTTACCTTTTTGACCACTTAAGTGGTTAGCCGTGCATGTGCTTATTTATCTCAAGTGTTTTCTGAATTAGAAAGTTTCATTGCATGTCTCATATAGTTTTTAGTGAATCAGCGAATAGGTTAGAACCTTGTTAAGTGTTATCCTCAATCGCGGAGTCTCCAAGTATTCGGTGGTTATCAGAAAACTTTACATGACTTAGAAAATGCATTATCTCTTATTTTCTTATTCCTTGGTGGTTTTGTGTTAACACTCGGTGACCTAGTGACAACGGTTATCACTCATTCTCTGAATAGAGAGGTTAAGGGTTCTATCAACTGGCAACCTGGTGAATACCGTGGATCATTGTCAAGATTAATGGTTATGTTTTAATCTCAAGTATCTTTTGGGTCCTACATGTTTGACTTGGTGAATGATCGACTGAGTACTTGCATTATTATCCTCCAAGTTTGGTGGTTCTAAAAATTTGATGAAATGATGTTGGCAGAGGTAAGGATTTTTGTGTTCACTTATTCTCAGAATAAGTTAGTGAAGTGCTAAATGATCTGGCGATTCAGTGAATCATGTGGTCGCAAGTTCTCTTAAAAGAAAGGTAAAGGCTAGAAGTATTTGGTGAATGGGTGAATCAAAGGATTAGCAAAGTATTAAGTCTTCAGTCGCTTAATCGTGTAATGAAATACTTAATGTTTGAAGTATTGGGAGATTCAGAAAAACCTTTGTTTGCTAAGTCTCATAATCAAAGGACTAAAGTTCATATGTTTTAGTGAATTGGTGATAGTCATGGATCATTCTCAAGATCAACAGTTAATTCAGAATCTTAGAATGAAGATGACAGTTAAGGAAAGATTCAATGATTCAAAGAGTAAAGGCTTTGCCAGTTCTCTAAATAATCAAGTGTTTAAGTGTTTCATTAAGAGCATTCATGAACCCTTTATTTTCTAAATCTCCAAGAAAGTTTATAGTTAGCCGGGACATTAAGAGAATGGGAGATGGCCTTATTCGCTAGTTCTCCAAATGATAACTGCAATCAAGTGCTCGAAGGTGATCACTTTGTTCATTGATTTGCTAAGTGGATGAAGAGTTAAGAATTGCATTGTGAGAACCCATGAAGGCTTTGGTCACCAGTTCTATGAGTATGAGCTAGGGTTAACATTGTATTAAGTGATCACGTGAAGCTTTCATTCATTGATTCGCTGAATGGGCTTAGTTGGAAAAGGTAATAAAAGAAAAGAAAAAGACCGTTGCATATGTGGATAAAGTACATTGTCAAGCTGTAGAGTAAACCAATAAGCCATCCAATCAATTTTAAAGATGGATTTCATGATGCAAATAGGATGTTAAAGTACAGATTAGTAATCATTGCCTTTTTTGCCTTGTTTTCAAGTTTTTAAATCTATCTGTCAACATCTTTGCATCGGTTAGCTATGATTTGAAAATTGGTGTTGTGTGGAATTGAATGTGGGATCAATTAAGAATTGATTTGCAATGATTTTAGTAGTTGTACACATTTGATCCATATCAATAAATAAGCTAAGCTCATTGTTTCCTATGTCCAAAATTAGTCAAGGAGAATCATGTTTTTTTGAAGCAGTTTCTGAGTGCTAAGCAAATCAAGTTTGTAGAATTCAGAGTATTTGGAGGAAAAATGAGTCAACCAAAGAAGAATGTAGTTTCTTCTAGTAGTGAATCAAAATCCAAAGAAGGTGAAGACAAAGGAAAGCTAAACTATTCAGATGAATTCATGAAGTTGTTGCCTAGTTCTAGCCATAACAAAAGAGCTCCTGATGATGTCTTCAAAGATGTTCTAGGGCTTTACCAAGATCCTATCATACCAAATAGCATAGGTTATACTATTTTCAACTTCTTTTATGGAAATAGAGATAGGCATGTTCCTGTGTGTAATGGTTGGGCTTTGGGTTTGGGGAAATTAGTTGTTCCTGATGTTTTCTTAGATGTGGATTTAATTGTTGCACTAGCTAGGCATTATGACCCTATTTCCAAAACAATTAGAAAAGAGGACTAGTCAACTTTGGTTTCTCTTGATAGGATTTCTTTCATGAAAGCCTTTAATTTCTATACATCTTCCTCCACTGAAATTAACCTGAACAAAGAAAGAGAGAGGTAAAAGAATAACATAGGGACAGTAAAGGAAAAAATGATGAAGAACATCCCAAAATATGATAAATATATAGCTCCCCACCCTACTCACATGAATGCCCCTTACCAATTTAAATGCCTCTACCATTATATGAGGCAGACTTGTTATGGGTTGTGTAGGGTTTTGGGAATTGATAGGGATGCAGAGTTCTTGCCAGCTAATTTGTTGATGATAATCTTAGACATCCAAAATTCCTTGGTAAATACTGACTATGATTACATTCAATATATAATTGATAGAAAGCATGAGGGTTTGATTTCTATAAAAGAAAGTAAGAGTCCAATTAAGTTCATGCATTATTCATTGTTAATGCACTTAATTTTGTTTTTCAACATCAATAGCTTTGATTGGAACATGTTAAAAGAAAGGTTTAACTTTGAAGGCCAGTATAATCCAGTACAATTATGGGTGAGGTTATGGAATTCTACGTCCAATGAAGGGGATTTTTTTGTTTTTCAAAATTTCATTATCTTTCCAATTATAAGGATGTTAGGCATCAATGTCACAAGGATATCCCCAAGGGTCCTTAGGCTCCTAAGACCATTGTAGTTTGTGTACAAGTGGGAGGGAGACCATAATTGAGGTGATTTTTACTTGGGGGAAAATTCTACAATTTTGAGAGTCTATGGTTATCCCCAAACCCCACATCTATTACCACAATTTGTGCCTCCAAGAGTTTCCTGTTTGGAATTTGTTTGGCAGTTGATGTGCATAGATAGAGAACTTCTAGCCCCTCATAGGAAGGGTACATTCACACATAGGAAATTCAAGATAGGTGACTTCCTGGTAGGAAAGAGGGCATTTCCTCAAATCACTGTATGCTTAAATCAATTCAAGATGGTTGCTGGTGGATGTAGACATGTAGATCCTCAGGACTTTACCAAAACTACCAGGATGGCCTATATTTCAAACATTGGTGTGATTAAGAAACATGAAGGTTTAGATGAGGAAGATGTAATCAAAAACATTATAGAGAATGATGAGGTTAAAGGGGGATGGAATAGGTTCTTTGATTTGATAGATCTATCAAAACAAGTGATGACAAACCAACTTCCTTTTGAGGGTTTCTTCCCTAACCTTCCTTGTTTGAAAAGAATTGACAAGATGATAGAGATGAATGACACTCTATCAAATCAGTTGAAGAAATTGATTGACCAAAAGCAGCCAAAGAAAAGGAAGGATTATTCATCTTCTGATCAAGAGGAGTCTTTTGATGAGTCCCTAGAGGGGAATAGGTCACCACAAGTTGGGGATGTACATATTGCTAAGCATGTTGAAGACCAGCCAGAGGTGGAGAATGTCCAATAGCCACCTTTGAAGAAGCAGAGGCTTGAGGAAGGAGAGCCTTCAAGGCAAGGAAAAAAAAAGAGAATAATTGATAGAGCATCTTCTCTAGTGCCAGGTAATAGGGCTTACCATCATCAATTGAGAAAAACAATAAGAGTAGGCAAGAAGGTGGCCACTGATGAAATAGATAAGGAACAGTCCCTATGGTTAGAAAAGAATATCAAAGAGGTTTATCAGGAAGAATTTTTGAGTGATGACCAATTTATGAAAACTGATGAATTCAAGAGTTTTCTTATTTGGAACAAGCAACAAGAGGTGAAAAAAGCTCTGCCTGAAGGTGTGGAGCCAAGTGAAGAAACATTGAGAGCTTTAGCTTCTTATGATCCTAGCCTGGATCCTATAACTGTAGATGAAGCTAGACAAATGGTTAAGTCAAGTGGAATACTATTAACTCCAAGATGGGATCTGACTTCTACATTCATTATAGATCAAATAAGGAAGAAACCATAGGGTAGCCTATCATATGAGGTTCACAATGGTGACATGATAAGAGGAAGTGGCTATGACCCTAAATCTCAAGCTATTGCAATGTGGTCTATGGCCCCTAGGACCCAAAAGCCATCTCTATTAAGTATAGAGGATAAGATGGAAGGGAATAAGATCATATGGACTATGCAAAATACAATTGACCTTGAAATTTCCAAGGTAGTAACTCATTGGGCTAACCTAAATGAAGCAAAGATAGTTCAATTGTTTGAGAGGTATTCAAAATTGTTTGAAAGTGAAACCTAGTGGCCAAGGATAGAGACTTGAAAATGATGAAGATCAAACAATTAGAGGATGAGTTGGTAGAAGTGAAAGTTAAGCTTGAAGAGGCTTCAAATGTAGTTATTTCCCCCCCTTTGTAGATTGAGGTCCCTATTCAAATTAATGACGAAGTACCTGAAAACCTACTGAGGACCTAGAAAAGATAAGGATAGAGGCATCTTTGGACACTATGTCAAAGATTGTGCAATACAAGCAAGATAAAATAATAGAAAGAATGGAAACAGTTTATCAATCAGTTAGTCAATTGCACCAGGCCAATAGAAAGGTGAATGAATCATTGGCTGCTCTAGAGCCACTTCATAGTATTTGGTCCAAGAGAAGTTTTTTATTTGATAAACTTGATAGCTTACAAGAGCATAAGCCTAAGATCCCTAGGGTAGTGACTGAAGTCTTTGAGAAGATTGGCTTAGTTAGTGTTGTTTCAAAGTTTTTTAAAGGTAAGTCTAACCAGGTGATGGCTAAGTTGTCTATGTTTGATAGGAATTGAAGCAGGTATTTATCTCCAATATGTGATGAAAATGGAAATGTGACTAAGTTGGAAGAATGGAAACTATCAATGGATCAGTTGGTGATTTCACAAGATGTTTTCCTTAGTAGCAACCATACTTTGGAATTTGAGAGATGTAACAACATAATTGATAGTCTTTTTAAAATTGAGAATGATTGCATATGGTTTGTGGCATAGGCCAAACATATAACTGACTCCATGTGGGATAAGAAAATGAGATTACTAAAGGAAATGCATACTTACAACTGACCATTTAATGATGATGTAGCAGCTTAGGAGAAGTTAACAATAAAGAAGAAGAAGAAGCCAGTTGTCCATCTTATAGAGGAAGAAGAAGAATAGAGCTCCAGATGGCACCTGATCCAAAAATTGAGGGAGAGCATGTTTCAAATAGAGGATGATGTAAGTTATCTTGTAATGGTGGTCATCATTCATGCAACAAATTTAGCAACTTCTCTGAAATATCCTTAGACAAAGGTGCCACCTTCAAAATTGTTGAGAAATAGATATTTGTAATCTGTTGCCGCAATCAAATTTTGTCAGTTTGTAATTTTGTCTCTAGTGTAAGATCTTTTCTAGCCATCCCAAGCTTGGTGCATCCTTTCAAGGATTCCAAGATGGCTGAGATTATATATAGCAAGGTTTTTGCTCATTTGAGAGGTGGTTGATACATTATGTAAAGAAGTTCTAAAATATAGAACCTTGTTTTCTTTGAGGTCAAGAGAATACTGTATTAACATATTTTGATATTAATACAAAGCATATCAGAACTTTGTTACTACTACTTATTTTCTTTGTGTATGGATACTTTAGTTTTCTTATGTATTCAAATTGTAAGGCTTTTTCAATGCATTGTTCACAAGGTGAATATAGGGGTTAAACCTAAGTTTCTTTCAACAAAAGAGTAAAATCTTAAGGGAGGTCTTTGGCAATTAATTGTCCATATATGAATTTGATGATAGTGATAGGAATTAAAAGAATGGGATATCAGGCTTGTCATTTCGGTTCTAGTATATTTGTCTTGGTAGATTTTTGTGGAGACAGGGTTTGACTCTGATGCCCAAGTAGTATAAGGCGCTGGTTTGAGATACATTTGCACATGTTACCACCTGAAGATATAAACAACTGATTCATTTTATTTTATTTGTACAATCTTAATCTGAATTATTCTATGAAAAGTTCATAGATGTATATTGTAATACTTTGTAGAAGCATTGAATGAGGTTAACCTTCCTTGAGCTCAACTCTAAAAGAAGAAGGATGAAAATCCTTAAGCCACTATTCAATATTCTTTCTTTCATAATTTCTATCATAGTGTTATGTATCAGGATTGGTTGGGCCATACTAAGAGTTGCAATGTCTTATTGAGTCAATTCTGAGAAGGATAGTATAATAGTGAAGAAGCTAATTCTCAATTCAGAGCTCATATCAAATAGTGAATTGATATAGGTATACCCACCTCAGTATTCATACTCAAAGTGAAGAAGGTTTTTGAACCTTAATACCTTAGTGTTTGCATTTTGCTAGATTATGTCTATTGGGATTATATGAGTTTATGAGTATTTGATAATCTTTAGATTTGAGCACTAACAGTAGGAATGGAACTTGCCATGTCTAAATCAAGGAAAGAGGAGCCCCTAGACTTTACCTTTAAAGCCAAGAAGAATATCAGGAAACCCCTTTCCAAGTTGTCTTATCCAGAGGTCAAGGCTGGTCTGGGAGTGTCCTAAGATGGAGTGTCCCCTTCGAGAAATAAGAAGAGAGGTAGACCTCCCAACCATGCTTCTAGTATCAAGCCCTTGAAGATCCAAAAGAGGACCCTCCCAAATTCATTTAAGAGCTTTCAATCTCCTATGGAACAATAATCCCAATTTGGACATGGATTTTAAGCTAGCAACTTGGAATGTGAGGGGCCTTGAATCCCCCAATAGGAAGTATGTAGTTAAAAGATTCATCAGGATGTAGAAAAGATTTAATTTCTTTCTATTGTAGGAGATTAAAGTAGTTGCATTATCCCTAGAGGTTTCCTTAAGATGCATTTAGCCTAAAGCTAGGAGTGTATTCACCCATCACTTGAGAGGTAAAGGGGGGAGTACCATCCTCATCCACCACAAATGGGATAACAAAATATTTGAATGGGGATTTTCCCCATGCAATAGAGTTGTTTGGGTGAGCTATAAGGATGGTAATTCAGAGTTTTGGATTTGTTTAGTGTATGCCCCAAATGAACACAACAATAGGATCCAACTATGGGATTGGATGTGCCAGTTGAAAGATATACCATGGGTTGTTGCAGGGGATTTCAACATGGTTGAATCCCCTCAAGATAAGGGAGAAGGTTCTAGGATGGAATGGAAAGGTAATGAAAAGTTCTTCTGGTCCAAGATGATCAATAAGCTTAGACTATTTGACCCACTAGGAGGTCAGAAGAAAGAACATAAGAGTATCTAGCATACCTGGTCCAACTACCAAAACGGCAATAGGAGAATCTACTACGG
Source organism: Chamaecyparis obtusa (assembly GCA_027943335.1). NCBI lineage: Eukaryota > Viridiplantae > Streptophyta > Pinopsida > Cupressales > Cupressaceae > Chamaecyparis > Chamaecyparis obtusa. Next base: position 406,454 of record BSBK01009121.1, read on the forward strand.
GCTGGATAGGATCTATGTAAATAAGGATTTTTTCAACTTCAGGAAAGAGGCAGGTGGTGAAAGCATTAAGGTTGTACCATATTCCCTCTCGGATCATCACCTTATAGTCACTTCATTGTTTCAACTAGGGGGTTGCCCATCCCCTAGGAAGGGTAACCAATATTTTTCCCTTAACACTTTATTATTGAAAAATGAAGATATAAGAGATGCCATTCTCTTGATCAAGTGGTTCAACTTTGGTGTGGCTAAGAAGAAGAGCATCATAGATTGTTTGAACTAGTGTACCAATAGTTGGAAAACAATGTTCCATGTGGTTGGAAGCAAATGGGCTAAGGATTTTAGAAGAGCTAAAATAGAGTTGTAGAGGAAAATTTTCCAAGCACAGTTGAGGAGTTGGGAAAACCCTACAGATGAAGAGGCAACCAATTGCCTAGCCTAGACTAGAGACTCATTGAGGAAGTTGCAACAATATAAAATCAATAGAGCTAAGGCTAGGTTCAGAGCCAATTGGATCAAGGAAGGGGACAAAGGCTCCAAGTTCTTTTTCCATCTAGTAAAAGATAAGGAGGCTAAGAACAATATTAGCTACATCTATCAAGAAGGGGCTAACCTCTCTTCCCAAGAAGACATCCTCCAAGCTTTTGTAGGATACTATTCCAACCTTTTCACATTAGATGATTCAGGTGCAGAGATGAGAGATATGAATAATAGGATCAAAAGCATTATCTCTCCCTCTCTAAAGCCAGAAGATGTAGTTACCCTAAGTAGACCCCTATCTATTGAAGAGATAGTTGATGCCATTGGACATATGAGTAATGAAAATGCCCCAGGTCCTGATAGATTTCCTATTGATTTCTACAAAATCAACATAGACTGGATCACCTAGGACCTTTTGATGGTCTACAATGAGGCTATCTTGACTGGCTCCCTAGGAATAGAAATAAACACTGGTTCCATTAAGCTTATCCCAAAGGAGGGAGATAGAACCCTGATTAAGAACTAGAGGTCCATAACCCTATTGAATGTGTCATACAAATTTTTGGCCATAGTCCTAGCTAGAAGGCTGGTTGACATCCTACCCAAAGTTATCAGCCCCACCCATACTGGTTTTGTAAAAGGTAGGTATATCCCGAAGAACCTCATCAATTAATGGGAGACTATGGAATGGGCAAGGTGCTCTAGACAATAGGTCATCATGTTGTTAATTGACTATGAGAAGGCATATGATAGGATATAATGATAGTTTATTGCTACTATGTTGGAAGATCTGGGATTCCCTGAAGAGTTCATCAGAATGGTCTAGACATTAATTATTAGGGCTACTATAGTGGTTGAAGTGAATGGTGAGTAGTCTCAACCTTTCCTCCTAACTAGATCCATAAGGCAAGGCTACCCTTTTTGTTATAGTAGCAGATTCCCTATATCATATCCTAATGGATAACTCCATTTCTCCAAAAGTTAGAGGGGTCATTTTACCTAATGATGAGGAAATCATAAACATCCAGTTTGTTGATGAAACATCCCTCATGGTGGAAATGTGTGAAGAAAACTTCAAGTGCCTCATGGATAAGTTGGATATATTTTGTCTAGCCTCAGGCATCAAAGTGTCCATGGCTAAGTCAACCCTATTGGGTTGGGAGGAAGTTTCTCCGGGGTAGTGTAACCAATTTGGGTTTTCCTGGGTAGGACCTCTCCATCAGATTAGATACCTCAGAATTCCATTCTATGTCAAACTGGATTTTTAAAACATGTGGAATTGGGTGAAGAGAAAGATTGAAGTGAAGATGAAGAAGTTGAATAGTAGATATCTGTCATTGGCGAGAAGGGTTCAGGTGTGCCAAAAGATCCTGGCTACATATCCCATATATTACTCTTCAGCCTGGTTGTTTAACCATGGTCAGATTGACTTCATACAAAAATCAATCCGGAATTATCTTTGGTTAGATGGTAAAGGAAATAAGAAGGCTCATGCTGTGTGGTGCGACTGGTGCACTCACTACTACATTTGGGGGCAAATTTTGATAGAAGTTTTTGACGAGTAACTTTTTATTATGAATTTGGTGTTTTTTTTTGTAATAGGCCATGATGATGTCAATATTCTAATGGGTGTTTAATTGACCATTGGAATTCTAACAGATTTGGGGTATACATTAAAAAAAAATTGAAATAGCCTCATCATTTTTATTTTGATTGGATAGAGGAGTGGGAGAAGAGGAGCGAAATCTGAGCGTGGGAGAAGGTATGTGATTTCTTCATCTTTCGAGGCTCTGGCATCATATTCAAATGAATTTCATTTTATTTTATCATGAATGCTCTCTAAAATGATCGTATTCTACTAGTGTCATGCCCTAGCCAGTGCTTTATCTCTATTATTTGATGTTATTGGTGCTTGTGCTCAAGGATATCAATTCACTGTATTCAAATGTTTGGATTCATAGTTGTTGATATTACTGGCATATATGTTTAATGATGCCATTGTATATTGTTGTTGTTATACACTAATTTTGCACCTTTGTCTCAAGTTCTCGTAGTCTTGATAACCTAGTATAACATGGGAATCATCTCCAAGTTTTGGGACCTATGCTAACTAAGATGAGACCTCCAGGTTCTAGGTTGGTTCCTCTTGGATAATCACCTTAATTTTCTCTTAGACATGAAAGTAAAATTTTGAGGGAAAGGGATAGAGGGAATGCTTGAAAAGGGAAATGATTGAAAGAAAACTACCTACTAGGTGATACACCAAAATTAGGGTTTGGATCTCAATATAGAGGAATGGAATCAATGAAAAACTCAGGTCTAGTAGGTCACAACTTACTAAATAGGCTTGCATAAGTATTTCATAGGAGGGCCTGAACATAAGACACAATCTATGACCTGCAAGCAGACATTCACTTCTGCAACTGAGTGTAGGATTGAGACAAGATTGTTAGGGGGCTGAATTATACCCACAAAAGCATCTAAATCAGATCAAGCACAATAAAACACACAGTTATAGAAAGTAAGAGGGATCAAGAACCCTAAGATACCACTAGAAACATCATATACTTCAATTCAATAAGAGATAAACTCAAACAAGTATAGGGACATGGAGAATCGTTAAAAAATACCTCTCCAATGTTTGAATTCATCAATGGGAGAAATACAACTGTATAAGCTAGAGGTTAGAAATGATACCACAAATGACCCTTAAGAAAAAATGAAATTCTTTTTACAATTGTCCCACTCTAAGCACTAAGGCTTTGAAAAAGAGCTATATACCTCTTACTCCACGGAGGTAGGAGTCAAAACTAACCTAACTAGGGTTACAAGATTTACAACAATAGAAAACCCTAAAGGTACACTAATCAGCTATTATCAAAATCTCTGAGAAAATTGATGATTAGATCAAATCTTCTCTATGCGTGCTGACCTTGTACTGAGCCCTCCTATAGACACAACAACCTCGATCCATCTACCTACCTGCAACTCCACTAAGCCATGAAGGCTCACAAAATTTGATCCTATTCTCTTGGTAATAGTACCACTCAAAAGGTGGTGCCAGCTCTTTTCATCACTTCTCAGCGTGGGAACACAACATAGTACCCTACAACACCGAGCAATAGTCATCTCCATCAATTTCTCAATAGAAAATGTCCTAAGAATTAAACTCCTAAGCAACCTGACATCATGCATGGCCAAAAGAATGAAAAACCCTCACAAAGATATTTGAATTTTTAAATATAATGGCTAGCAGTAGATTTAAAACATCACCGTCAATGAGAAACCCTTCCTGGAAAATGAACGGTTGTGATGCATGGAGAAAACAACTTAAAATCCCCTTCTAACAAGTCAAACACCACCTGGAAGTCAGTAACCAATAGGAAGTGAGGAAATCAGCATCTCTGACAAGACCCTAGACCCACGGCCCTGAGAGTGCATTTGATGGTTGTCACTATACCACCATGCTAAAAATTCAAGCGTCTTGGATCCATGGTGCAACTATAGTCGCAAGATCCTACAGGGAGTTAATCACTTTAGAAAGCCTTGACCCCATGGGCCCACTAACAACTACCACATTGTATTTTCCTATTCATCCTGATTGCCTCATTAGCAAACACCTCACCACTGCTCTGACATTGGACCCACTACCTTCCAAGATTCTGATCTAATGGTGGGCGCATGATCTCATAGGGTCAGAAGATTCTATGAGATCATACAACCATCATAGATCCTAGCCTTTTTGACACATCTACAGACCCTCTGACACGGTCCCACTGAAAAATCCTAACTGTTACCTGGGAGCCAATAGAGAATGAGCACGTCACTAGGAAAGGACCTACCGATAGACCCCAGACATAAATTAAGATCAACAACTGTCATATGATCGCATGCTCTAACACAAAGCCTTGCAGACATACGCTAGCCATTGATCCTCTATAGATGTTAGAGCCTCTGACTACTGAAAGGGCCCGGTCCCACTAACAGACTACTAAATCAGACACCACCAATGAATCAGGAACTACCAAATAAGATGAGGTGGCACCAGTCCCACTGACACATAGTAGTGCTAGAGGAAAAGTAAGATCAGCAGTAGTTTCTATACCATGATCATAAGATGTGTGCATCTTTGGCTTGCGGAATGGTGAAGACCATCAGACTGAGCTGAAACTTAACCTTAGCAAAAATATTTATGCACTGAGACTTAGGAAAAATTAAATGGTCAGACTTAGGAGATATTTTGTGCACATGCAAATTGGAATGACTTAAGTTGTCGAAAAGGTAACATGAAAATATAACAAGGCTTAGGATTTTTAGGGTAACGACTAGTTTTTCAAACTTTTCAACTGCAGACTAGGGAGTAAAATAAATTACAGAGGCCAAAGAATAGGGGATAAATTCATGAAAATTTGAGGGATGGTAGACATGGTAAAAATAGAGGTTTTGGGACAGGTTTTAGCCAAATTGCATGCATAGAAAAATTTGGGCAACATTTTGGCGATTTCTGCTGGATGTCAGCTTGCTAGACATGGAAAACTTGTGGCCTTAACATAATTCATTAGGCATGGGGTCATCAAAATTTCAAAATTATTACAGGGAGACAAAACTAGAACTGTGCTTAGGGCACTTCTTGAAAAGTAGGAAACTAAACTAGAAAGCAAGGAAAGAAAATAGGGAAACTTTTTATAGAGAGGGGTTATCCTCAAAACAAGGTTTCAGGTGGAAACCATACAAAGAGATAGGCAAGGGGACTCCCTCCATCTTTTATATTTGAAAAGCATTGGAGCCCCTAAATTCTATGATTACAAACGATCCACCCCGAAAGGAGTTAAATTTTATGTGCCTGCCAGGTCTAGACCTGAACTCATCCCACTTGAGGACTATGTCTCCAACCTTAAAGTCTGTGACTCTGGATCTTTTATCAAAGCACCTCTTTGTCTAAATCTGATGGAATTCCATATCTTGCATTGATTTGTCTCTAATTTCTTCTAATTCCATCAATTGAGCATACCTAATTTGCAAAGGATCTCCTTCTTCAAATAGGGCATATTGAGTAGCTAGGTCCAAAGTCGGGTTTTTAGTTGAAATGGAAAACTTAGCCTCTCTATCATACACTAGCACATAAGGATAATTACCAATGATTTTCTTTGGGGTAATTCTATCTAACCACAATTCAGACCTCAACTTAGTATGCCAATCTCTCTGATTGTCCTGCAGGGTTTTCTTGATTATCCTAATCAAGTTCTTATTGGTGGATTATGCCAAACCATTGCCTTGGGGGTAATAATTGGAACTGGTATTCAGATAGATGCCCTTCTTGACTACCCACCCTGAGACTTTGAGGCCTATGAATGCTAAGGCATTATCTAAAATTATGGAATCTGGAATGCCAAATCTGTGAATTATGTCATCATAAAAACTTAATACAGCACTCTCATTGGCCTCTTTTAATGCAATTGCCTCTATCCATCTGGTGAAGTAATCTATTATAGTAATTATCCATTTATGTCCTACACTAGATGGAGGATTGATCATGCCAATGAAATCTATACCCCACCTCATGAAGGGTTGATCTATTCTGATTGGTTGTAGAGGCAAGGCTGCAAGCCTTTCTTTTCCTGCAAACATGGCACACTTGATGCATCTTCTAACATAATCATGACTATCCTTAAAGATAGATGGCCAATAGTATCCAGTCCTGATGATTTTAAAAGTAGTAGTCCTAGGAGAGAAGTGACCTCTAGAAGGTCCATCATGAAACTCAAATAGGATGTCTGCTACCTTTTCTGAATCTATGCATCTTAGAAGGACACCATTGTGATCCTTTCTGAAAAGAACTTCATCTATCAGCACAAAAGGAATAGATTGCAATCTATAATACCTTCTTTTTGCAAAATCCAAACCTATAGGACATTATCCTATCTTTAAATAATTGATCATATTAGGCAACCATCTTGTTACCTTGGCTTGTTCTTCTGTAGAATGCACCACCAAAGATGCATCTAATTGTTTTGATTTCTTTGAACTTTCATCCTCTTCCAAATGCTCACAAAGACCTCTCCCTCTAACCAACTTGGTATTCTAAATATCTATGTCATATTCCATCACCTTGGTGATACAGCCAGCTCTTTTCTCATTTAGTTCCTTGGAAAGAAAAAATTCTTTGACACTTGGATGAGTAACTTTTAAATGTACCTTGCTATGGGTCAACAAATATCTAAACTTTTTAAGGCTCTTCACCACAAAAAGTACATGTTTCTCTACAAAAGAGTATCTCTGTTCATACTCCTCCAAACCTTTGCTAAAGAAAGCAATAAGGTGCTCCAATCCTTCTGAATTTTCTTGGGTCAACATTGTAGATATGGCATCATGACCTCCATAATCATAAAGGATAAAATCCTTACTGAAATTTGGGTTTAGGAGGGAAGGAGCTTCTATTAAGACCTCTTTGATAGCTTGGAAATTGACTCTCCCTTCCTTGGTCCAACTAAAAGCTGAACTCTTCTTTAACATGGTTGTCAAAGGCTTGAGTAAATCTACAATGTTAGGCAAGAACCTCCTAACAAAGTTAATCTTTCCTATGAAAGATTGGAGACTTTTCTTGTGATGTGGTAGGGGTAGCTCTAAGATGGCTGAAATTCTCTTAAGATCCACTATAATTCCTTATTTGGATAATAAATATCCCAACAACTTTCCTTCATGGATTGCAAACACACATTTCTTGGGATTAAGAGATATCCCAAATTCTCTACACCTTTCAAAAATCTTCCTCGGATGTTTGATATGATCTACTGCATGTTTTGAATAGATAGTTATGTCATCCAAGTAGACCAACATAAACTTATACATTAGGCTCTTGAAGGCCATATCCATTGCCTTTTGAAATGTAGCTCCTACATTTGACAAACCAAAGGGCATCTTTTGATAAGCCATGGTTCCCCACTTGGTTGTAAATGCAGTCTTGTATTGATCCTCTTCACTTACTAGGATCTAATTGTATCCTGAATAGCCATCCAATAATGAAAATCTCTTGGATCTAGAGACACATTGTAAGATTTGTTCCATAGAAGGTAATGGGTGGTGGTCCTTTAGAGAAGCCCTGTTAAGATCCCTAAAATCAACACATAACCTCAGCTCCCCATTCTTCTTCTTGATAGGAAAAAGGTTGGAAACCCAACTAGTATGCTTAATGGGGTAGATGATACCACTTTCTATCAATTTGAGTACTTTTTTATGCATAAGTGGCTCAAGCTTAGGTTTAACAGGCCTTTTCTTTTGTCTTACTAGCTTGGCATTAGGTTCTAATTCAATAGTGTGCTAAGCAAGGGTAGCCTCAAAGCCTTTGAGGTCTTCATATTGCCATGTAAACACATCACTGAATTCCTTGAATAAGTGGGTGTAAGCTTGCTTTTCCAATTTAGTTTTTATCTTTCCAAATTGTAGACTCTTACCTGGTTCCAACTCTAATTCAACACAATGTTCTTGTGGACTACCGGGCCAGCTTTGTTTTTCTTAAGTTCATCATGCTTGTTGAAGATAGTCTGTAATGTATGAAGACCTCTAGGCATCTTATTGGACTTTAGTTGTATCACTTGATCACCATAATTTTGTGATAATCTCTCTTGATTATGCCTTGAAAAAACATCTTTTTCGAACAAGAACTGTCAAATTTGTTCATCATTGTCAAACACTTGCCAATTGACATCATTATTAGGAATATATGGTCTGACAGTCACTTTGATATGTTGTTGATCTACTTCTTTTGAAATGCTATTTGGAATGTCATATTGGGATCCAACAACAGCTAACCTATCTGCATTCTGATTTAGCTTCCTAGGGATAGCAACAATATTGAAAGCACAAAAATCTTCAATTGCATCACAAAATCTATGCTTGTATGCTTTCAAAGTATCATTTTTTGTTGCACTTGTCCCTCTTACTTGGCTGACAACTAACTCACTGTCACCATAAACTTTTAAGGCCTTAAGCCCTCTTTTTCTAACCCACTCTAGTCCATTGACTAGACTTTCATACTCTGGAGTATTGCTAGTGCAGGAGAAACTGAATCTAAAGGCAATGTAATACCTTTCTCCTTTTGGGGAAACTAGCATAGCACCACCACCATAACCATGCCTACTTCTAGCTCCATCAAAAAATAGTTCTCAAACATGATTGCTCTGATCTTCTAGATTAGTGTCTCCTTTGAGAAGGCTTGGTTCTATGGCTCAACTCTCTTGTATCAAATAACTACCCAAACCAAAATCCCAAATGAGATTTTATTGGGCCTCTAAAGCTCTTTCATCTAGAAAAATATCAGTGATACTCTCTATCTTTGTGCTTGCTTCACTAATAGTTTGGAAGTCACTGTCATCAAATATAGGGCAGTTTACATTGATGGTATTGGACACATATGATTCTATATGGTGTGCTGCTAATGGTTCTAATTTAATGGTGATCTTGGTCCCATACCTTGTATGAAATAGAATGTGAGACCAGTCAGAAGATAGATAGCCTCCTATCTTGGCTATAAACTCCCTTGAAACACATATAGAAAATAATGCAGGGAGATCTATAATATATATATCGAGGATGGACAAATTAGGACTAGCATGTAGGATCAGACTGGTATCCTTAGCCACACCTATAGTATTGATTAAGGATCCATCAAGTTACATAACCTTGTTTTGGAAGGGTTCATATTTTAGTCCTAATTGGTTAGCTACTTTCTTGGGCATTATAGTGCTAGTAGCCCCACTATCTACCATACAATTATGTCCTAATGATTTTCTAATGATTAAAGATGCATAAAAGGGAGGTGGCTTTGCATTCCTACCTTGAATGGCATTGCCTTTGGAGTTGCTACCTAGAGCCTCCTTTTCTTGATCAGTGTTGACCAACACTGGCTTTGCAACTTCTTTTGTAGGTTGAGGAGTTGCTACCTCTATCATGGCCTTCTTCAAGATTTCAAGCTATCCTGGAAGAGCCAAAGAATCCCACATGGACATGGTGACATTCACCTTCTTCATGTTGTCTATGATATTAAATGGTGTCATAGTGTGTACTCTTTGTTGTGTTTTCACTATGATGGGCTCCACCTCCTTTGGAATTTGGCCTTCTTTGCTTGTAATGATAGAAGCCTCCTTAGGTGTGATGGGAGTAGCTTACTACAGCAACTCTACAAATGTAGTAGCTTTGGCATTGGAATCTGCTCTCTCCATGTCCTAGGCTCTTCTTTTTTCTCTTGTATAGGCAACAAAAGAAGCTTCATCATTAGCTCCATTGAAGTCTGGTTGTTCCCAATTAAAGAGAGCAGTCTCATTCTCTTGTGATTCTTATTGAGGTATTGACCCACTGGATGAAGCCTCTAATTGAACTTGGGAGGCATTTTGAACCATTAGAGCTTGGTTCATCCATCCATTTGAACATGTAGCCTGATTGTGAGGTTGATTACAAGGAAAACACCATTCATTATCCATAGCCATATTGTTTTGACTAGGGACCATATCCCTCACTGGATTTGTAGAATTTAGAGGTGCAAGGTTATATGGTTGGAATGGTCTCTGATTGAAGCTTTATCTTTGTCCTTGATAGCCTCCTTGGTATGATGGCCTATTTTATTGATAAGGCTACCCTTGATTTTGATATTGCTGACTAGGACCCTGGCCTTGTGGCTAAAATGGTGGTCTGATTCCTTAACCTTGTTTCTTTAACTGTGTGACCTCTTTAGTCAAGGTTTGCAATAAATTGGTCATTTCTTGCTTACTACTTTCTTGACTATTCTTTAGCTCCTGTAACTCTTGAGAGAAATTAGTTCTCAATTCTTGACCACTAGTACTAGCCTGAGGTGCTAGTATGGTAGGAATAGGGGTAAATGGGGGTACTTGGGTAGGTGCAATGGGTTGAAGGCTAGGAAAGATGGGCATTGGAGGCCTTCTAGCAATCATGCCTGCTTGGATTAAATAATTTTCAGCCCTGATAGCTATGTCAAAAGCTTGGGGAAGAGAAGTACCACCGATAGACTAGATCATGATAGAAATTTGACCATTTAGACTTTGCAAGTAGTATACGAAGGCATGGTCAACTGATGGTCTTACTAAGATTGGAATTCTATTCCATGTTTTAAGGAATCTACTATTGTAATCTATCATTTTCTCTTGAGGGTCTCTCTTAATAGTTGTTAACTGCTCAACTAGAGACAAGTTATCTAATTTATCCTCAAAATATTTACTTAATACATCCCCTAACTCATCCCATGAAGTAATAGAACCAATAGTTAAAGTTGTAAACCATTCTAAAGCCTTCCCTTTTCAGGAGGTTGCTAATAACTTTGTGGCCACATCTTCTTGAGTAATGTTGTGTATGCTGCAGATGGTGGTCACATCTCTTATGTGTTCAAAAGTAGTTGTCTATCCTTCACCTGTGAAATCAGGTATATTCTTAAGTGCTACCAAGGGCACATCATGATGTTGAGAAATTTTAATGGGCTACCCTGATTAAAGGGTGTAAATCAAAATGGTCTAGCCATTGTAGGAGTTGGAATCTGAAGATTAACAACTATGTGAGTTGTATTTGCTGCTAGATTTGAATCTTCTTCTAGATCTCTAGTTAGAGATCTACCTCTTCTTCTGTAATGAAAGGGAAAAGGTCTCCTTTCTAAACTATCAGGAGGTGTTGACTGAATTCTCCTTGTAGGGGGTGTTCTCTAAATTGACCTACCTTTGTGACTTCTTCTTGAGGGCAACTCTGAAAATTGGGTAGGCTTTGAGCTCCTAGTCTCAATCTTTCTCATAAACCTTAAACAAGCTTAGCCTAGATCCTTGAAACCAATGGAGTCACCAGATATACTTGATAGAATGACTTCTAAAAGCTTGTACTATGCAATCTGTATATCAGAGATAACATAATGTTCAAACAATGAACTTCATTTGTGGTCCCACCGGGCATGCCAGAAATGTTATACACTGAAACCAAGGTAGGGAATCCTTGAGCTTAAGCCTATACTGATAGTCCTTGTGTATTGAACTTCCTTAATCCTTTTGTAGATGAACCAACAGGAACACCTTTGAACATTAATCTGATCTTTTACTAGTCCCACTGGGTGTGCTAGAATTGTTATACACTAAGTTTGCACCTTTGTATCAAGTTCTTGTAGTCTTGATAACCTAGTATAACATGGGAATCATCTCTAAGTTTTTTATCTCTATTGAGCATTTATTGTCACTTAGTATCAAAATCATTAGTCGGTTATCTATACTACACTAGTCAGTAAATACAGGGAGACAAGGAAGCTGATAATGCTTCATAGAACAGTCAGTTGACAGTAATCACTGAAGCATCAAATAGTATACCAAGAATGATACACACCTACACCGATGGTCAGTATACACTGAGTCTTCCAGACAACACCGAGCAATCTAGAAAAGCATTTACCAAGGGAAACAGAAATGGTCTAAGAATCAGTAGAGGCACAATTTTCAAGACAAATGGTTACAAAAGATTGACACAAATGCAAGAAAGATCAAGGAAGCATATAATGTATAGATACTCATTAAATGTGATGAGAATCTCAATGTAAAGATTTGATCTTAACTTTTTTTGTACATTGTAGATGTTAGGGTTATCAATTTTGCTTAACCTAATTTTTTCTTAAGCGAAAAAACCAAAACACTATAAATTTAGTGTGTTCATATCATTTTAGGTGGTTGAATATCATTGTATGCACTTGAAGCTATTTCCTACTTCAAGTCTAAAGGTTATCAGAAAGAACTGAGAAGAATAGATAGAACCGAGCATAATTGTATTCAGAGAAGGTATTCAGAACTGACAAGGCAACCGAGCATCACAGAGCTGAAAATCTACACATGCAAGGTGATATATAAATAGTATTTAGATGATCTGTATCAAAAAAATATAGTTTTCAATCAGAGCAGATACACTTTTCTATTGCTTTCTAACAACTGTAATAGAGTTATCAAATTCTCCTAACCAAGTGGATTTAATAGTCCTATTGTAAATCTCTTAACCAAGTGCACACTTAATTGTGTTACTAAATCCTATAACTAGGTAGATCTAGCTGATCTAACATGTTACTCCTAACAGGGTAAGATCACCAAAAGTGATCACAATTGTAGCCTTAATAGGCAAACACTTTTCTATCTGCAGTAGTAAAGAATTTGTGGGTGTCATTCCCACCATAGTTTTTACCTTCTTACAAGGGTTTCTATGTTACCAAAATACTTGTGTTATGTGATTACATTGATGATTTTATGTTTATTTATTTTCATAAGTTATCTATGTAATTGTTTCATGCAAGTTGTTTGATCGGTAAATACAGTTTACATATTCAGTATTGAAGGGATCTAAGTAAAAGTTTTAGTGGATACTGATTCACCCCTCCCCTCTCAGTATTTATCTCTCCTATTTCCAACAATTGGTATCAGAGTGCAGTTCTCTTATTCAATAGTTTAACCACTAAAGGGTAAAGATCTCAATCATGGAGAGGTACAAACTTGACAAATCTATTGAGAATAAAAAATTACAACTATAGACATTTGTTGGATACAATTTTTTAAAGGACATTATTGGATTACCTATGTGTTGTCTTTAATGTCACACAAATTTCATATCAATTATCATTATCAGTGTCTACCGAGCTCAGTCAGTTAGCTAGGTGGTTCTCAGTGTCTATTGAGCTCAGTCGATCAGCTAGGCGGTTTTCAGTGTCTACCAAGTTCTCTCAGGTGTCAAAAGGAAACATGATAGAAAATAGTGTTAATCAAGCCTCCTCGGTTATCGAAGGAAAGTTAGTGGTTACCAAGCTCACTGGGTCTCCGAAGGATGTTGCAGAATTTACTGTGCTTACTGAGTTCACTCGGTCATCGAATGAAATCTTTTCAGGATTAATGGTTACCGATCAAGGTCAACCCTTCAAAGGATTTTTTATTAAAGTTTGTTTATCCTAGCTGACTGTTGTAATAATTATTAGTGCCGACTTGACAATCTAAATGATTAATTCGAATGGTATATATATATATATATATATATATATATATATATATATATATATATATATATATATATATATATATATATATATATATATATATATATATATATATATATATATATAGAAGGTCAAGTGGTGAATAATATATACAACATGCAGAAATCATTTTGAAGAAAGGTGTGTGCAAATTTTGAAGGATGGTTAGATATCCTTGAGGAGCAGCAAAGATTTATTTGATCAGTAAGGATCTAGTAAAGCAGAACAAAGATTTGTAATCAGCAATTTAGTTGCAGGTTATTTCATTGTTACTCTCTTACAATTGTAGCAGTGATATCAAAATCTCTTAACCGAGTTGTTTTAACAACCATTTTGTAAATCCTCTAACAAGGTGATAGTTCTATTGAATTGTTTCAAAAGACCTCTTACAAGGCCACTCCTAATAGGGTGATTAAATCCTCTAACAAGGTCACACTTTACAGTGTGTTTTGTAACCTTTTACTGGGTTGGCTTCTCACTAGGCATCACTTCAGAAGAGTGAAAAAAGTAACTATTTACATTGGTGGTTTTTACCATATTAGGTTTCCATGGTAAATCTAGTGTCTCTTATGTTCATGTTATTTTCTTTATTCATGTATGTTAATTAGTGATGAATGCTTAAGAACAGTTTAATTATTACACACTGCAAAGACCAAGTTTCAACATTTCTCTATATGTTTACCGAGTGGCAATAGTAAATAATTTAATAAGATATCTAAGGGATCAATGGTAATATTTTTTGTGGTTAACTGATTCACCCCCTCCTCTTAGTTACTGCATCTATATTTCCAACAATTGGTATCAGAGATTTTGGTGCTTGCAGGAAGGGTTTCAAGGACCTAAGCTAAAGATCAGGATGTCTTACAAAAGAAAAATTCCAAGGCTTAACAAAAATAACTTTTCAGCATGGAAAGGTCTCATGAGACTTCATCTGGCTTCCATTGGTGATTCAGGATGCAAATATATTGATCAAGAATATATAGTTCCTACTGGCACATTAACTGTTGAAGACATTACAGAGAAGAAGAACCATAACACTATGATGATAGACATTGCATCAGCTCTTAGCTATGAAGAATTTGATGAAATCTAAGACTGCACAACTGCTCATGAAATGTTGAACAATTTGAAGAAAATCTATGGTGGTGATGACAATGTGAAGAGAGCCAAAGCAGAAAGCCTAAGAGGATAGTTTGATCAGATGAAAATGAGAGAAGAAGAAAACATTGCAAAATATGTTGAAAGGATCAAGACAAGTGTTAGTGCAATCAGAGCTTCTGGAGGAAAAATTGATGATGAAACTGTTATAAGTAAGGCTCTTAGAACATTACTTCCATTTTATGCAATAAGAGTATCTTCTATTCAAGAAAGAAGATGTGAAGAAAATGACAATATAACTTTGGATGCCTTAGTTGGAAGATTGACAACCTTTGAACTGGATAACTATGACAACTATGTTCCAACTTCTAAAAATATTGAATCAGCTTTTGAGGCCAAACTTTCACTCAAGAAAGGGAAGAAAATCCAATCAGAAAGTGAAGAAGAATTAGAGGAAAGTTCTGATAGTGATCTTGAAGTTATTGAAGCATTACTTGCAAAGAAATATTCAAGAGGCAAAGGAAAATACAAAGGTAAAACTCCCTTAATCTATTTTTTATGTGAAGAAATTGGTCATATTGTAGCTAGGTGCCCAAACAAGCAAAGCAAAGATGAGAAGAAAGGTTACAAGTACAATGGCAAGAAGAATTTCAAATCATTCAAGGATAAAGGTAAGAAAACATGTTTTTTAGCTAAAGATTTGGATGATAGTGAAGAAGAAATTGTTTTCATTACTGTAAAAGATGAATCTGATAATGATGAAGATGAGATGGTACTTATCTCTCATATAAGCAAGAATGATACATGGATTATAGATAGTGGATGTTCACATCATATGACTACTGACAGGACTAAGTTTGAACAATTTGAAAACTTTGATGGTGGTAATGTAAGGTTTGGAAACAATGAACCTTGTTGTATAAAAGGAAAGGGATGAATTTCATTAACTAAAGAACTTATATGTGATAATGCATATTGGGTTGAAGGACTAAAGCATAATCTTCTAAGTGTAGCATAGCTAATTAACATTGGATTCAAAGTTGAATTCATGAATGGAAAAGCAAGACTGCTGGATGACAAAGGAAAACTGATAGGATCAGGCAAACAAACCAAAGGTAACCTGTTTTATCTTGATCTTGGTGAATACTCATGTTTTATTTCACAAATTGAAGAAAGTTGGTTATGGCGCAAAAGGTTATGTCATGTAAATTTTGATAACATGATGAAAATAAGCAAATTCAAGAAAGTAAGAGGTATTCCTACTTTGAAGAAACCTGATGTTTGTCTATGCAAGAATTGTCAGATTGGTAAAATGGGAAAGTCTAGTTTTAAAAGTAAAAACTATCAGTATGAAGATATTTTGGAAATTGTGCATACTGATTTATGTGGAACTATTGGAATTGAGAGCTATACTGGAGAAAAATTCTTTATTCTCTTTGTTGATGATTAGTCTAGAATGATGACTATTATGTATTTAAGAGAAAAGTCATAAGCATTTGAGAAGTTCAAATGGTATTTAGCAAGAGTAGAAAAGGAAATAGGAAAAAGAATAAAATGCTTGAGATCAGACAGAGGTGGTGATTTCATCTCCCATGAATTCAATAATTTCTACATTGAAAGAGGAATCAAAAGATAGCTATCAGCCCTGAGAACTCCTGAGCAGAATGGAATAGCTGAAAGAAGGAATAGATCTATCATGGATTATGCAAGGACTCTAATGATTGAAAAGAACATTGCTATGAAATACTAGAAGGAAGCTATCAACACTGTAGTTCATACCTTGAACTGAGTACAGCTGAGAAAAGACACATTCAGGACTCCTTATGAGCTATGGTATGGCTACAAACCAAATGTAAGTTACCTAAAAGTATTTGGTAGTAAATGTTACATCTTGAAAGAATCTAGAAAAGGAAAATTTGATGTAAAAAGTGATGAAGGAATATTTTTGGGATATTCTTGCAAAAGTAAGGCATATAGATGTCTAAATTTGTCTACTCACAAAATCATAGAAAGTGCACATGTGAGAATTGATGAGTTTGCAGAAAAGACTGAAGAAGAAAGCGAAAAGGAACCAGAGGATTACAAAAGATTTGTTTACATTGAACCTGATACATTGCTAGACACATTTGTCAATAAGGAAACTACATCTACTAAGCCCAGTACAATAACCAAGTCACAAGAAGAAGTTTAGACCGAGTCACAAAGTACCGAGTCTTAGTCTGAAGCTACCGAGCAAGTATCTACCGAGCCCGAGCAACCTAAACCTGAAGATGAAGAAGATGACAATGTAACTCATTCAGGAAGCAAGGAACCTATATTGGCCAAGTATGTTAGGAAGCATCATACACTAGATCAGATTATTGGAAACAAATCAGATGGTACTATGAAAAGAAGTAAACTAAAATGTACATTTTTATTTGTTGATTTTGAACCTAAAAATGTCAAAGATGCATTGGAAAATGAAAGTTGGATTGAGGCTATGAATGAAGAAATAGAGAAAATAGAGAAAAATAAGACATGGACTATTGTACCTAGGCCTAAAGATAAAAATGTAATTGGGACAAAATGGGTTTTCAGAAATAAGTTGAATGAAGATGGTCAAGTATCAAGAAACAAAGAAAGATTGGTATGTAAAGGATATTCTCAAGAAGGAATAGATTATGGAGAGACTTTTTCTTCTGTTGCAAGATTAGAAAGTGTGAGGACTTTAATTGCATATGTAGCACATAAAGGATTTAAGGTATATTAGATGGATATAAAATCTTCATTTCTCAATGGTATTCTTGAGGAAGAAGTCTACATTGAGAAACCTAAAGGTTTTATTGATCTAGACAAAATGGATATGGTCTAAAAATTACACAAAGCATTGTATGGTTTGAAACAAGCTCCTAGAGCATGGTATGAAAGATTACATAACTCTCTTACTCAGATTGATTTCAAAACAGCTAATGACAACAGTAATTTATACATCAAAGAAGGATCAGATAAAAAAATTGTTTTGGTAGAAATATTTGTGGATGATACTGTGTTTACAGGAAATGATGATCAATGCAAATAATTTTTAGAGCATATGAACAAAGAATTTGAAATGTCTATGTTTGGTCAGATAAATTTTTTTGTTAGACTTCAGATTGAGTAGAACAAAAATGGTATCTACATTACTCAGTCTAAATATATCAAGGAAATACTTAAGAAATTTGGTATGGAAGATTCAAAACTAGTTGGTACACCCATGTGTACTGGACTGAAGCTTACCAAAGATGATGATTCAAAAGAATTAGATCAGACCTTATACAGATCAATGATTGGAAAATTACAGTATGTAGTGCACACAAGGCCTGATATTGCCTTAGCAGTTGGTATAGTGGCAAGATTCTCAGCTAAACCTAGAGAAAATCACATGATGGCAATCAAAAGAATCTTGAGGTATTTAAGGGGAACTGAAGATTATGGCTTGTGGTATAAATTTGGAGGCAATTTGGACTTAAAAGTGTTTACTGATGCTGATTGGGCAGGAAACATTGATGACAGAAAGAGTACAAGTGGTGGAGCATTCTTTCTTGGCAAGAGGTTAGTATCTTGGACTAGTAAAAGGCAAAACTGCACATCCCAATCCACAACAGAAGCAGAATATGTTGCTGTAGTAGTAAACTGCTCTAATATTGTATGGTTTAAACAATTTTTTGGAAGGCACGAAGGTTGAGATCAAAGAACTAGTTGTTATGTTTTATGATAATACAAGTGCAATAAATATTTCAAAGAATCCAGTAATGCATTCCAAAACCAAGCACATTACTATAAAATATCACTTTGTCAGAGAATTGGTGCAGGACAAGGAAATTAGATTGGAATATGTTCATACAAAAGAATAGATTGTAGATATCTTCACCAAGCCACTACCTAAGGATGCATTCTTGTATCTAAGAGGCAAGTGAGGGGTCACTCCACTCTCCGAGGTTCACTAAATAAAGTTTTAGTGATGCATCAACCAGAACATGTTGAAGATCAATCAGTTGATGTAGCATAGTCAGGGAATCATTTCATATGAATCAGTACATAAGGTACATTGATATTCACCAAAACTATGTAAGTTGTCTTTGGCATGTGTTGTCAAAGAGCGAGTGTTTTCTTTCATTTCAAGAAATTTCAAAGGAGAAGAATTTGAGAAGTTAAGGGGGAGAGTTCTCATTTAGAGAGAGAAGTTTGAGGATGATGGGAATTCGAATGAAGCTAAGGATATGTTTCTTACTCTATGCTTCTCTGTGAAATTTCATTGTGCTATGACATGTTGTCTTGCCATCAATACCAAAGAGGGAGATTGTTGGATACAATTGTCTGAAGGACATTGTTGGATTAGCTATGTGTTGTCTTTGATGTCACACAAATGTCATATCAATTATCATTCTTAGTGTCTACTGAGCTCAGTCGGTCAGCTAGGTGGTTCTTGGTGTCTATCAAGCTCAGTCGGTCAGCTAGGCAGTTTTCAGTGTCTATCGAGATCTCTCGGGTGTCAAAGGGAAACATGATAGAAAATAGTGTTAACCGAGCCTCCTCAGTTATCAAAGGAAATTTAGTGGTTATCGAGCTCACTCAGTCTCTGAAGGATGTTGCAGAATTCATTGTGGTTACCGAGTTGACTCGGTCATCGAAGGAAATCTTTTTAGGATTAATGTTTACCGAGCAAGGTTGGCCCTTCAAAGGATTTTGTTATTAAAGTTTGTTTATCCCAGCTGATTGTTGTAATAATTATTAGTGCCGACTTGACAATCTAAATGATTAATTTGAATGGTATATATATATATATAGAAGGTCAGGTGGTGAATAATATATACAACATGCAGAAATCATTTTGAAGAAAGGTGTGTGCGAATTTTGAAGGATGGTTAGATATCCTTGAGGAGCAGCAAAGATTTATTTGATCAGTAAGGATCTAGTAAAGCAGAACAGAGATCTGTAATCAGCAATTCAGTTGCAGGTCATTTCATTGTTACTCTCTTACAATTGTAGCAGTGATATCAAAATATCTTAACTGAGTTGGTTTAACAACCATTTTGTAAATCCTCTAACAAGGTGATAGTTCTATTGAATTGTTTCAAAAGACCTCTTACAAGGCCACTCCTAATAGGGTGATTAAATCCTCTAATAAGGTCACACTTTACAGTGTGTTTTGTAACCTTTTACCAAGTTGGCTTCTAACCGAGCATCACTTCAAAAGAGTGAAAAATAGTAACTAGTTACATTGGTGGTTTTTCCCATATTGGGTTTCCACGGTAAATCTGTTGTCTCTTATGTTCATGTTATTTTCTTTATTCATGTATGTTAATTAGTGATGAATGCTTAAGAACAGTTTAATTATTACACACTGCAAAGACCGAGTTTCAGCATTTCTCTGTATGTTTACCGAGTGGCAATAGTAAATAATTTAATAAGATATCTATGAGATCAATGGTAATATTTTTTGTGGTTAACTGATTCACCCCCCCCCCCCCCCCCCCCCTCTTAGTTATTGCATCTATATTTCCAACAATAGAACAGTACAAGAATGCCAAGGCTGAATTGAGGAAATTACTGGTACAAAGAAAGAATATTGCAATTGCTCAGAATGAAATCGGTTATCATGAAGAACCTTTTGAAGATGCATTTGATCATATTGGATCTAGCTTGGGAAGCATATCTAATGGATCTAAAAGTACAATCAATGATTTATCTAAAAGGAATTAGCATCTATCTAATCAAGTAAAACCACTTCAGATTGGACAAGAATCACAAATGGTAAGAATGGTGGAGATAATGAACAATGCAAGACAAGGTGAACAAGACTGAAACATAGCCATTGAAGATAGAAGATTGATGACTGAACAACTACAAGCTAAAGAAAGTGAAATACAAAGGCTTACCAATCATCACTTTCATGTGTCAAATCAGGTACTGATTGCAAATCAAGAAGTAAACCGAATCAATGGTGAATTATCAAGGAATCTAGAAGATGTTGCAAGATTGAGAGAAGAAAATGAAAAATTGAGAAATGACCTAAAAAATCAACAACAACACAATGAGATGAAAAGATTGGATGAAGAAAGTTCCAAGAAGATTGATGATTTCCTGGATAATCAAAGAAGATTTGGAAGTAGAGCTGGTATAGGTTACACTGGTGAAGGTGAATCATCAAAACAAGAGGCCAACACCAATCAAGCTCAGA
This sequence comes from Chamaecyparis obtusa, assembly GCA_027943335.1. NCBI lineage: Eukaryota > Viridiplantae > Streptophyta > Pinopsida > Cupressales > Cupressaceae > Chamaecyparis > Chamaecyparis obtusa. The sequence goes on from BSBK01009121.1 coordinate 427,270, forward strand.
AATCCCAAATACTTACTTGTTATCACTGTGGAAAACCTAGACACACTTCAAATCTATGCAAAAGCAAAGCTCAAGGTAAACCACCTCCTATTACTACAAGATTTAATGGTTACTGTTATTACCATGGAAAGTATGGGCATCAAGCACATGAATCCAGATCTAGACAAAAGGACAACACTGAAAAGACCACTACTGGTAAGATATGTTACACTTGTAACAAACTTGGACATACTACAAGTGAATGCAAAGAAAAGATGAAACAAATTTGGACTCCCAAGCAGGAAACTCAACAGAAGCCATATCAACCGAAAAGACAAGGTAACTCTTATGTATGGGATTATAATACATGGACTAGTTATATTGCATGTGGTCGGTATGGACATATAGCTACTAATTGTTATAGGGAACATCAGATAAGAAATTCTAGATATTGGACAAGTACCCCAATGGCCTGTATGCACTGTCACAAAGTTGATCATGTAAGCAAAGATTGTAAAGAACATGCACTAGATGAAGATCATGTATTCAAGAGTGGATACGCCATTACAGATATCATGAAGATGAGAAATACTATGTGGAAGAAGTCAAAAATAGAGACTGCTGAATCAAGTAACACTATTGGTGAAACCTCATCCACTGGACTGGGTGACATCAGTAACTCCACTTAAGGTGACAAAGGTATGTACGGGACTGATATTTTAAAAGATCATATTTTTTTATACAATTCCTCATATATGATGTATTAATACCAAATCAGCATGAATGAAGATGCATTATGGTTTATATTCCATGAGCTAACAATGTTATAAAGTTGGTAAAAGCAAGACCGAGAATGGGTTACTAGTCGGTAATCGTTATGCAAGGTTAACCGAGGAAATAATGCAAACTGACAATATCGTATGTTAACCAAGTTGATAGCTATTTTTCACTTTGAAGTAAGGTCACACATCTATTACAAATGTTTGAGAGGGAATTTGCAAAATTCTATAAATACTCAAGAAATCAAGTTCATTTTTACATTGCGAGCATCGGAGAACGGATTTTCAGAGTGACTAGAGTTTGAGCTAAAGATTTTTAGAGAGACTCAAACCACTATCGCATCAAATCAATGACATTATTTGATGACTCAAGTAGGTTTTTTAGCTATCTATAAACCTATGCACTTATTGTTTGCCAAAACCCTAGTTTATTTTGATGGCATATACATCTACTGCTGAAAAATTGCAACAAGTTGAGGAGGAAGTAGAATTGATTACTAGGACACAATTTGCCGAGGGTAAATTTAAGCCACATCCTAGGGTTGCATCTAAAATGGATTCAATGGGTGCATTTTCAAGCATACCAGATAGGGTTTTATTGACAGAGGATGTTAGGGCCTACATTCATTGCAAAATCGGTGAAGTTGGGAACTTTGAGATGGTTGCCACATTTCAGAATGTTTGTGATCTTGAAGGAAAAGTGAAACCAGAATATTAGAAACTTGAAGATGTTGGACTTTTGGGCATTCGACATTTTCTGCATTCATTTACGAATGAATGGATAAGGATAGTATTGGGTAGATTCCAGGATGGGAAGTTTTGGCTAGATAGACTGACCAAGGTACTTCTAACAAGGCAAAAGAATTTCATAGCTCATCAAGACTAGATGTTGAAAAGAACACCAGAGCTCAATGGGATGGTAGAGCACTGAAAATTGGAAATATTAAGGATCCTGCGGTCAAGTTCACCGCACATGTGATAGGTTACAAGATATTTTAATCTAGTCAGTTGAACAGTGTATCGACAAATGTTGTGGACATGACGTATAGAATTGTGAAGAAAGATCAACAAGTTGATCGAGCTGATATCTTGCTTCATCAGCTTACAAATAACATGAAGGTAATAAGGTCCAAGAAATCGAATACTTGTAATTTTGGGTCAATACTTGTTTGCTTATTCTTTTACATACATAATCAAATCTTCTCTATGCATGTTGATCCTATAATGAGCCCTCCTGTAGACATAACAACCTCAATCCATCTACCCACCTACAACTCCACTAAGCCATGAAGGCTCACAAAATCTAATCCTATTCCCTAGGTAACAGTACCGCTCAAAAGGGGGTGCCATCTCTTTTCATCACTTCTCAGCATGGGAACATGGCACAGTACCCTACAAAATTGACCAACAGTCATCTCCATCAACTTCTTAATCATAAATGTGCTGAGAATTAAACTCTTGAGCTACCCAACGTCTTGCATGGCCAAAAGAATGCAAAACACTCGTAGAGATATTTGAATTTTTAAATATAATAGCTAGCGGCTGATTTAAAACATCACCATCGATGAGAGACCCTTCCTAACAGATGAAAAACTACAATGCATGGAGAAAATAACTTAAAATCCCATTTTGACAAGTCAAACACCACCTAAAAGTCAGCAACCAATCGAAAGCGAGCAAATCAGCATCTTTGACAAGACCCTGGACCCATAGCATTGAGAGTGCATGAAATCATGGTTATTTCTATACCACCATGCTAAAAAGTCGAGCATCTTGGATCCGCAGTGCAACGATAGCCACAAGATCTTACAAGGAGTTAATCACTTTAGAAAGCCTTGACCCCATAGGCACACTGACAACTTCCACATTGCATTTTCCTATTCATCCTGACCACCTCATCAACAAACATGTTGGTACTGCTCTGACATCTGACCCACTGCCTTCCAAGATTTTGATCTAATGGTGGGCACATCATCTCATAGGGTCAGAAGATTCTATGAGATCATATGACCACCATAGATCCTAGCCTTTCTGACACATCCATAGATCCTCTGACACGGTCCCACTGAAAATTCCTAACTGTCACCTAGGAGGAAATAGAGAATGAGCACATCACCAGTAAAGGACCCATCGATAGACCCCAGAGATAAAGTAAGATCAATGGCTATCGTATGATCACATGCCCTTACACAAAGCCTTGTGGACATACGCCAGCTGTTGATCCTCTGTAGATGTCAGAGCCTCTGACTGCCGAAAGGGCCCGGTCCCACTGATAGAGTACGAAATCAGACACCGTCGAAAAATTAGGAAATACCAAATAAGATGAGGTGGCACTGGTCCCACTAACACATAGAAATGCTGGAGGAAAAGTAAGATCGATGGTAGTCACTATACCATGATCATAAGATGTGTGCATCTTTGGCTTGTGGAATGGTGAAGACTGTTAGATTGAGCTGGAACTTAACCTTAGGAAAAATATATATGCGCCGAGACTTAGGAAAAATTAAACCACCAAACTTAGGAGATATTTTGCACACATGCAAATTAGAATGACTTAAGTTGTCGAAAAGGTAACATTAAAATATAACAAGGCTTAGGATTTTTAGGGTAACAGCTAGTTTTTCAAACTTTTCAACTGTAGATTAGGGAGTAAAATAAATTGCAGAGGCCAGAAAATAGGGGATAAATTCATGAAAATTTTAGGGATGGTAGACATGGTAAAAAAAAAGGTTTTGGGATAGGTTTTAGCCAAATTGTATGCATAGGAAAATTTGGGCAACAGTTGTCACTGAAATGACTACATTCTACTGGTGTCGTGCCCTAGCCCATGCTTTAACTCCATTATTTGATGTTATTGGTTCTTGTGCTCAAGGATATCCATTTTTTTGAAATGTTGACTGTGATTATCAAATGGATAGCCCATGAGCTTCTAGCTAGGCACCATTTGTATTGATATCTTAGGGCATCAAATGTATTGTATCATTGATAGTTGAGATGTTGTTAAAAGGAAATAGGACAAAGAACAATTTTTATTTAGTTTCTCTATTTTGATACCTAAGTGGCTTACAACCCTAGAGAAGTATATGCAGATTTATGGATCCAGTTGCAGGATACATAGTAGCCAATAATTCACAAGAAATTCATGCATCTAATTTGAATAGCAATTAATACAAATAAATAGGGACCTCCAATGGCCCAATCATCTGGACCTTGACTGTCCCCTCAACCAATGACCCTTCAAAATTGGGTTATCATGCAATCAGTGAGTGATCCTTTATTCTCCTGGTCTGCCCTGCATCCAAACATATTGGAAATACACAATACAATGATAAAAAGTCTTTCACAATCCCCCTTCCCCCAAGGAACACTATCAATCATCCCTTCCACATAGCATTTCACTATTTTTATGAGTGGATTGTGCAGGAACAATTAACATCAAACAAGGAGAAAACTCCTCAACACATCTTGGAAACCATTGAATTCCATAATAAATGAAACCTAACACCAACACTATTCCTTTCATAGTTGCAGGATACATAACAGTCGATAATTCACAAGAAATTGATGCATCAAATTTTTATAAGGATATCCTAGTAATCTATAGGAATTTTCTTGATATTAGCAATGATTGTGCATTTTGATGGTATTGTGCTAGTTCAAAAGGATAATATAACTCTAAAACAATTTTTTCTAATTTTCTCAAACTATAAATGTGGTTAAATGGAAAATATTATGTGGAAAACCCACAAACCAAGACAACAAATGATTCCTATATTCATTCAAGTATTTCTATGCTTCAGCTACCTAACCTTTGAGCTTCATCTAGAGGAATGCGTATCTTTAAGATAGAGTTACTTCTTGGGCATTACAATAGGGTGCAATATGATCAAGATTTGTTTAGGTTGTATCTTTTTTAGTCCCATTGTTAGGTTCTTATGGTTCATGGTTTGAATCTATTATGGTTGTGTAAGGGATTTGTAGATGCTTTTTCTAACATAATTATTGGACACCATGATTGGAACAACTGGTTGTTGGCTATTGTACACATGAATTATAACTGTCAATGATTCTTTGTGTTCAATAATTTGTTGATCAATCTTTGAGATTTATTGTCCCAGCTTTAAAAGAATGATAAAAGATATAGTGAGTGCTATCTTTTCCAAGTGTTTTGTGGGTGCCATTATCTTCTAGGAGTAATTGCTGGAACCAAATTATGTTCATTGCCTCTAGTAAATATTGTAGACACAATCATCTTCTTGGTGAAGGGTTGCTTCCATCCCCATGAGGCACTATTGCACAGTTTCCATTCCCTTGTAGTATAGTGAACCTAATTTAATACAAGTGTGCACTATTTTGGGATCCATAATTTATGGCCCCTACACTGTGGTTGTTAGCCTAAGATAGGCCTACCTTTGCATATAATAAGAGGCCAACATGAAACAAACATCCAGAAGTTAGGGGGTTGTTCCCTGTCCATAATTTATTATTTAAGTGCTAAATGATGATGGGTATATTGTGTAATTCATACCTAGTGTGTCTCTTTCTTTCTCTCCACATTTCACATTAGGATTATATGCTATAAAATACCAATGAAATCAACTATTGGTCAAATCTAATCAAAATTGTAGTATAAAGATTAAAATAGATCTTGAAGAAATATGGGAACCATTTTTGACAGATATTGTACAAATGAAGAGAATAGTCCCAAGAGGAAATGCTTCAATGTGGAACAATTGAAGGACAATATTTTACTTTTATATGCACATCTGCAATGTTTTTGATATATTTCTGAGATAACAAAACCATAGAAGAATAGCATATAGAAGAAAGTAAAGAATCATGATCATATTTTGAGATATGTTGGAAACTTAAAGGAAAGAATTCTTGGTGGGGTTATCATGCAGTCAATGAGTGATACTTCATTCCCCCCTATTCCAGTGACCCTTCAAAACTAGGTTATCATGCAATCAGTGAGTGATCCTTCATTCTCCTAGTCTGCCCTACATCCAAACATATTGGAAATACACAATACAATGATAAAAATAATTTCACAATCCCCCTTCCCTCAAGGAACACTATCAACATCCAAACCTTGACTATCCCCTCAACCAGTGACCCTTAAAAACTAGGTTATCATGCAATCAGTGAATGATCATTCATTCTCTTGGTCTGCCCTGCACCGAAACATATCGAAAATACACAATAAAATTATAACAAGTCTTTTACAATCCCCCCTCCCTCAATGAATTACTATCAACATCCGAACCTTGACTGTCCCCTCAACCAGCAACCCTTCAAAACTAGGTTATCATGCAATCAGTGAGTGATCCTTCATTCTCTTAGTCTGCCCTACATCCAAACATATTGGAAATATACAATACAATGATAACAAGTCTTTCACAATCCCCCTTCCCTCAAGGAACACTATCAACAAGTGACCCTTCTTCTTATCAGCCATATCCAATGTTTCATTCAAGTCATGAGCAAGAATGAAGGTCACCTTACCCATACCATTCATGGATTCTAAAATGTTTTTCCAAACTCCTAAAAAAATTTCTATTGCTTCTTGTTGCTTCTTTAAATACTTCTTTTACCACAATGTCCTCCCGCCCCATCTTCTTGATTTTCCTAGCTAAAGTGGATGAATCCACACACAATAACCCAAAATGAAGGGTTTTGTATCCTTTAATGAATCTCAGTCACTGGTAATGCATGGACAATCAAACTAGTAGTCTCCAAAGCATTTAATAAGTGAATATGAATATTTGAAAACTTTCCTCTCAACTTCCCCAACCACTCCTAATCGGTTAGAGGGATATTTCTAGAATCTCCACTATTCCTATCCTTACCAACAATTCTTAAACATACTTTATCTGATATGATAATAACATGCTAAACTGAACCAATGGCATGTTCTTCATGTGGTACAGGGAAGATTTGGCTATCAAATCTTCCTGTGTGCAAGCTGAGTGCAAGAGAAGGTACATGATTTATTTATCTTTGATTGGTATCTTTGACAGGCAACATCTTTCGAGCCTTTGGCATCATATTCGACCACAAATTTCAAATGCATTGCATTTTATTTGATCATGAATGCTCACTGAAATGACCGCATTCTACTGGTGTCATGCCCTAGCCTGTGTTTTATCTCCATTATTTGATGTTATTGGTGCTTGTGCTCAAGGATATCAATTCACTATTTTCAAATGTTTGGATTCACATTTTTTGATATTACAATTCATCATATTAGATAAAGTATGTTTAAGAATTTTTTGTGTCTAAACACTCAACCAATCCCTCTAACCGATTAGGAGTGGTTGGGGAAGTTGAGAGGAAAGTTTTCAAACATTCATATTCACTTATTGAATGCTTTGGAGACTATTGGTTTGACTGTCCATGCGTTAATGTTTAGAAGAGATCAATAAAGTATTTAAAGACATTCTTACATGTTTGGAGAGGTTTAAGAGGCACTTATCATGACTGTACCCTCACAAATAGCGGCATAGACTAGTTTTACTAAGTTTCCTTTCTCTATTTTAAGGTTTCCTTTACAATCAAAGGGTTCATTGACAAAAGGATCCTTTGAATGGTTACTATGAATATAAATGATTTGATATAGCATATCGCTCATTTTACTTGAAGTTTGGAATAGCTTGTGCAAGGGGAAAGTAGTTTTGATCATTTAGGTCGTGACTGTTCCTCTACATAGTCATAAAATGTAAATGTCTAATGATTATATGTGATGTTGAATGGATTAAATGCTTTATTCTTGGTAGAAATGAATGGAAGGAATAGTGTTGGTGTTAGGTTTCATTTATTGTTGAATTCAATGGTTTCCAAGATGCGTTGAAGAGTTTGCTCCTTGTTTAATGTTAATTCTTCCTACACAATCCACTCATACAATAGTGAAATGCTATGTGATTGACAATTTCATACAACTGGTCCTTTGGCATGTATTAAATACAATCCAGTCACTTATTGAATGCTTTGGAGACTACTAGTTTGACTGTCCATGTGTTACCAGTGTCTGAGATTCATTACAAGATACAAAACCCTTCATTTTGGGGTTATTATGTGTGGATTCAAATTTAGGTTGGATTTGGTTAATGTTTAGAAGAGATCAGTAAAGTATTTAAAGATAATCTTACATGTTTGGAGAGGTTTGAGAGGCACTTATCATGACTTTACCCTCACAAATAGTAGCATGGACTGGTTTTACTATGTTTCCTTTCTCTATTTTGAGGTTTCCTTTCTCTACCAGAGGGGTACAGTCAGAGCGTTCATTGATAAAATGATCCTTTGAATGGTTTCTATAAATATGAATGATTTGATATAGCATATTTATCATTTTACTTGAAGTTTGGAATAGCTTGTACTTGAAGTTTGGAATAGCTTGTGCTTGTGCTATAATTCTTGGTAGAAGTGAATGGAAGGAATAGTGTTGGTGTTAGGTTTCATTTATTATTGAATTCAATGGTTTCCAAGATGTGTTGAGGAGTTTACTCCTTGTTTAATGTTAACTATTCCTGCACAATCCACTCATACAACAGTGAATTGCTATGTGATTGACAATTTCATACAACTAGTCCCTTGGCGTGTATTAAACAAAATAGAATTTTCAGCATATTATAAGAATTCTATTTATTTGTTTTAAACATGCCATTGGTTTAGTTTTGTAAAAAAAAATTTGTGTAAAATGTTTTTTTTTCTATTTTTTCCATTTGATAACCATAGTCAACATTTCAAAATAGTAAATAACATCAAATAATGGAGATAAAGCATGGGCTAGGGCACGATACCAGTAGATTAAAAATGAACCAATGACATGTTTACAACAAAGAAATAGAATGATAATAATATGCTAAAAATTCTATTCTATTTAATGCACGCCAAAGGACTAGTTGTATGAAATTTTCAATCACATAGCATTTCACTGTTGTGTAAGTGGATTGTGCAAGACCAATTAACATTAAACATAGTCGGTGTTCTCTTTACTTTCTCAAATCTCTACAAGTCAAGAACATTAGATTTGTATAATACATTGTTAGTATCCTTTTTCCAAGGGTCCTAGGTCTTTGGGTCCATGGAAAAGAAATAGATTAAAAAATACACTTCAAAACAAAGGAAAAACTTAGCAAATTCATTCTAACTCATTGTAGATGAAGGAACAGTCATGCTAATAGTTCCTCTAAGTCTTCCAAAACATTTATTGAACTCCCCTAAAGTCCTATTGGATCCCCAAATTGCTAAATTCAATCAACTTACATCAGGATCATGAGAAATTTCAAACAATTAAAAACATTACTTGGAACAGTCAAATCATTGTACTTTCAAATCAATTACCTATCTACATATCCCTTGTGTGGGAGAGAGGTGCCAAACACATAAAGAACATGCACATAAACACGACAGCTAAAAAACTTAAATGGAATACACCAAGAAGTACCAAATGATGAATTCTCAATTGTTATAATGGCAAAGCATTAGAACCGTCCATTTCTAGAGCTTGATTTTATAGTCTAAATGATTTTTCTATAGTCATAATGATTTTGCTAGAACTTGATTTTGTAGTCTTAATGATTTTTCTATAGTCCTAATGATTTTTCTATAGTACTCTTAATGATTTTTCTAGAACTTGATTTTCTAGTCTTAATGATTTTTCAATAGTCCTAATGATTTTTCTATACTCTTAATGATTTTTCTTTCATCCTAATGTTTGTTGCTCTTGATAAATTAGGCCTTGAATTTGAATTTTTGTTCACTGTTTTATTTCAGCTTGATATTTCATTCATTTTTCATATACACAGAGACTACACATGCTGATAAAAAAATGAGCTATTTGATTAAGGTTAACTATTCATGATTGTAAATAGTCAATATTTCTGATGGTTCTCCTTGGTGTATTTCATTTTAAAATAATCATGTTTCTATGGTTATGATAAATGTCCCTTTGTGTTGAGAAAATTAGAGTTGAAAAAATGGTTGCAAACAAATCATCCTTCTTCCACCAACATTCTAGTCAATGTACAAGTAACGAGTCATTCCATTCAAGAAAGACCATGTTTGAAAATATCAATACAAAACAAAATAAGGAGTATGCTGAATTTAGTGATTGTATCTTCCATTAGAGCCACTTCATATGCACAGGTGATGCACATGCATATTTTCTTGAGTGCTATTGGGAGCTTACCCAACAACACATGTACTATTGTGAAAATCACCACAAATCTATTTGTTGTTGGGTCTAGCATATACCTTCTATGATCAACTCTTATATGCACATCTGATGAACATTCGTATTTTCCTTAGTAGTACTTTGAGTAGTCCTCCTACAGATGTACTATTATGAAAATCATCATAAGTCCATTTGTTGGAGGGCTACTCAAAGTACACATGTTTGGAGGGTTGAAGGAAACAAGAGAATTTGAAGAGTCACAAGTCTTAAGATTGTACTTAATATAGCCAAGCTTCATTCAATGGTACATTGAAACATGAAACAAACCATTCTTAAACTAGATTAAACTAGTAAACCAAAGGACATACTGATTATAAGTAAACTAGTAAACCAAAGGACATGCTTTTACTACTAAGTCTCTATTTTTTGGGCATATTGATTATAAGTACTTGACATATATCAAAAATGTTTCTAATTAAGGTTGGCGGGATGATTATGCCTATCTTGAGAAATGACTATCAAATCATTATGCTTTCAAATCAATTACCTATCGACGCATCCCTTGTGAGGGAGAGAAGCCAAACACATAAAGAACATGCACATAAACATGACAACTGAAAAACTTAAATGGAATACACCAAGAAGTACCAAATGATGAATGCTCAATTTTTGTAATGGAAAAGCAATATCAGAACTGTCCATTTCTAGAACTAGATTTTTCTATAGTCTTAAATTTTTTTTCTTATTTCTTGTTTGTGCTTGGTGATAGGATTTTGAACATTGTTGACTTACTTAAATGGAATACACAATACCAAATGATGAATGCTCAATTGTTGTAATGGAAAAGCATCACAACCCTCCATTTCTAAAATTTGATTTTGTATAGTCTTAATTATTTTTCTATAGTCCTAATGATTTTGAAAATTGTTGACAAAGAGTGTTTGTTTTTTTATTATAGTATAAATGATTTTTCTATAGTCGTAATGATTTTTATTATTTCTTTTCTTTTGTCCCTTTTTGATTTCCTATGTCTCTGCTTCATGATAGGATTTTGTCACCTTCTTTTGATGGTATATTTCATTCAGTCTATGTGGAATACTATTTTGTTCACTATTTTATTTCAGCTTCATATTTCTTTCATTTTTCATATACAGAGTCTACACATGCTGATAAAAAAATGAGCTATTTGATTTAGGTTTACTTTTCATTATTGTAAATGGTTAATATTTCTGATGGTACTCCTTGGTGTATTTCATATAAAAATAATAAATGTAGTAACAATGGTGCAGTGCATTATTGATATATAGGCTTGATGACTCTTGTCATTGTGTGAAACTATCAATGTGGTGGTGGGCAGTGTGTGTTGAAGACTTCACGGAAACTGAACAACCCTAGATGACAATTTTGGTGCTGCCCAAATAGAAAAAAGGTTGCTAATGTGTATATATTTAATGTTTCTAATGTAAATACTATTCATTATAATATAAGAACTAATGTAGACTGGGCATCAAAGGGAAATAATGGTTGTAGATACTTTAGTTGGGTTGATGACAACTCATCTACATCTATCTTCCCATCTCCACTTATCCATGATGAAGGATTTGAGAGAAAAATGTGTCAGGCTAGGGAAAATTATGAAATTATATTTTTATGATGCCTTCTTTGTATTGTAATCGCATATCTTTATTGCGACCATATGCAGAGATGAACTCAGGAATTAGTTAGTTTAGTATTTTCATATTGTAACTAATATTTTAATATGGATATGACGTAACTTCTCTTTGCCTCAAGTGTGCATATATATGGTTTACATCTTTTTTTAGAATAATTCTTCATGTTTATGGCTCAGGTGAGCCCCAATCTGCTATCAATCACATGATTTAATGTATAGTGTATTCTTGGTTATTCCATTTGTTCCTTGACCTTGACTATGGATTGACTATCATTTTCAAGCTTAAGTGTGGCTTCATACCATGCACCATCCATAGATTTGTATGCAACAATGATTTACGAATGTAAATAATGAATTGAATGTAATATATGAACATTGCATGGTATGAAGTCTTGCTTAAGTTTGAGAATCCTCCCTTTATTCTACTAAGGGATTGGAATGAGTTCATTTTGGATGCAAAGGAGAAAGGGGATACTCAAACAGGAATTACACCAGCAAATGGGAGAAGAAGGTATAAACATTTTAATAGATTTTTATTATTAAATAATGAAATTTGCATATAATAGTGTTCTAAGCATCCTCATTACATGATTTAAGGTCTTAGTTCATGGAAAAATTAAATTAGACTTACTATCCAAAACACATAAAAAACATGCACATAAACACAACAACTGAGAAACATAAATGTAGATTTCACAATAGTTGAGAAACATAATTGTAGGAATCCATAATTGTAGGCATCATAGTCACAATATTTTGGAGACAACGTAATTGAGTTGTGTACACAAGTGATGGAGAGAAAATTTTGTACCCCTGATTCCAAGTTGAATACATCTATTGGAGGACCTTGTATTCATGAGCAACATATGTAGTCAACTTGGAATCGGAGGTGCAGGAGGTTCTCTCCATCATCTGGGTATACAACTCAATTATGTTGTCTCCAAAAAATTGTGACCATGATGCCTACAATTATGTTTCTCATCTATTGTGTCCTAGGACCCCTTATGACCCTTTATGACTGTTCGTGATCCCTAAGAATACATCTTAGATGTCTTAAAATGTCGTAAAGGGTCATAAGAGGCTCCTAGGAGGGGCCAGATGAGCTTCCCCTTCATGTGGCTGGCCCTGTTAAGTAGAGAATGTTAAACTATTCTCAAAACAAAGAGAAGCTCAATAATTTGAGGTCTCAGTCCACGGAGATGTTGAAAAAATGATGGGAATCAATGATGGAGAGTTTTTAGATTATGAGAAGATGTATATGGAGTGGAGGCTAGATTGAGTACCAGTGCAAAGATGATGATTCAGTAACCTACATCTATAAAACCTTCACAATTATCCCTTCTTTGGCCTCCACTTTTTCCTCTTCTCAAAAATGGTTATCTAGAAACTTTGGATACTGTTTCTCATCCATGCATGAAATGTGCTAGTGATCGTATAAAATTACTTTAGGCCTCTAGTATTGATGAGATGTACAAGTGTAAAATATTTTTGTGAGACTGGGATCAATTTGTGCAGTGTACATAAATGCAAGGTGGTGATTATTGTTGACGATCGACAGGTATAAGTCTTACAGGGCTTACCCAATAGCTAGGACTAAAGATAACATAGCTCAAGAGACCATCATAGGTTGTCTCTTTCTTCGGTCTATATTATTGACAGAATGTTTTACCTTAGCTCATCGAATCCGAGGATTTAAAAGAATTTAATAGAAAATTTTCATGACAATGTATATTATTTAAGTTGACGTTGCACGAATTTATCTACTCCGCACACTTGTAGACTATTAGGATGGCGATAAAGAAGTATTTGATGTTAAGTTCCAACATAAAGTGAGTAAATTTTTTTTAAGTAAGAAAACAATGATAACATGAATACGTATGAAATTGAAAAGTAGCCTGTCGATTCTTGTTGTACACATCATGTGCATGTTGATGACAATGAGGACATTCATCACAGTAATACAAGTAAAAATCTCAAATTGATTGGGTAATACAAATTTAATTGCAATTGGTGTTTGGATTAATGTAAGAATTTGTATTGCAACTGTAGAGAGTGTAGAGGCCATTGTTAATGAGAAGATTGAGGTTGAGGCTGAGGCCAGACAAACTGACCTCAATGTTGATGATCTGACTAGATCAGGTAAAGAGCTATACGATTATGGCCTGTAAAGTACTGAAATACTTTAAAATGTTTTTAATGTTTTTAATTATAATAAAATGTTTTTAATTAAACCTTTTATATGTTATTGTAGATGACCCCCCTTTGCATCAACAAAGACCTAGGCATGCACTGAGCTCTAATGAGAGGGTAGATGATCATCAAAATAAATGATTGTCATCTATGCACCTTAATCAATAATGACTAATTTTTATATACCAATGAATTTAATTATGTTGTATTGAATGTTCATAAATTTTATAATGTGTTAATGAATGTTATAATGTGATAATTAATGAATGTCACATTTTATTAATGTGTGAAAGAATGTTAATGAATGTTATCATGTTATAATTAATGAATGTTACATTTTTTTTAAAGGATGAAATAACGAATGAATGTTAGATGTTAACAGGGAATTTAGAGTGATGTTAGGGGGGGGGGGGGGGGGGGGTTTGGAGCCAAATGAGCTTCCACCTTCACGTGGTTGGCCTTGTTTAGTAAAAAATATAAAACTATTCTTGAAACAAAGTGAAGCTCAATAAGTTTGTTCCTTATATAGGGTCTCAAGTATAGCCTTTATACCACTCTCAACATTGCAAGGCTTCAAGTGGTGTTCTGAGATTGGTTTCTCCATCTCCCACTGACATCTTGTCTTTCTCCTAAGAACTCTCACTGAGCTCTAATACATGGATGAGAAAGAAGATGTCCCTTATAGGCTACACATATATAATATGGTAGATCTAGGGAACAAATATACTACAACATAGAATAAGTCAACTTGAATCTATAATTTCTTCATTCACAATGAAAATTCAAATTACAAGCCATATTTTAGATTTAATAGTCATATTCATCTTCATCATGATCATAGCCATCATAGTCAGCATTTGGTTCAACTTCATTTGAACCACACTCCATGTCAGGTACCATTATAAGGCATGGAGTGTGGTCATACCCATGTTACCATAATAATGAGTTAGCCTATAAAATTATGAATAAAATACTACAGGTGCACCCGGGAATGGCCTAGGCACCCAAGTTCCTACCAAAGGAACCCAAGTCAAACCTAGAGGAGAAAAAAAGTAGAACCGGAACCCAGCCTCAAACAAAGAACCAGATAACTTGGCTTTTTTCTAATTCAAGTTTATTTCAGAATTCTTCTCTAATTCCAGCTTGATTATTCCATATTTTGTTTTCCAATTTTCCTTCTTCTTGACTCCAAATTATGTTATGTTGTTTTTTACTTTTACTAATTATGTTATTTCAAGGATCACCATCGATGACTTGGTTTAGATGATGAATGTTGTCAATGCCTTTATTACCAAGGAATCACCACCCACTATTAATGAATATTAATGATCATTGTTTCCTAAGGGTAATCATTGTTTGTGTATGCTAATCACCCAAGTCTTTGGCTATGATTTTCTTGTTGTACAGTTTGTCAGAAGTGGGGGTATGACATGCTGGTTGGATTATAACATATTGACACTTACACCATGAAGACAAATGATTAAACAGAAAGAGAGGACCAACTGAACCATCTTGTGGTCAGTCTATATCACATTGAGAAACAATGTCAAGACTTGAGAATCAAAACAATCAAAAAAATTTTCAAGACCATAAATGATCAACAACATTCCATTCGAAAAAAAAACACTAATCTATGTTATCATTAAGTCATAAAATATGTCTTTAAAGTTTAGAAGCATCACAAAAAATTTCAAGAAACAAAACTATCCAAAATATGTCTTTAAAGTTTATTTCTAATGATTATGATGATGTTGATTTTGATGTTGATGTCTATAATTTATTTCACTTACTGATGCTTGCCTAGATTGAATTTTGAATTGCCAGACTAGAGAGCGCTTTCAAAGTTTAGGGTCCATTCCACATGATACTCTTAGTTACAGCTCAAATGCAACTCAAAATATTTTTTATGTTGGGTAACCCACTGCAGAAACTCATCCACGGGTGAAATTTAATGTTGTGAATCTTGGCATTGTTAATGTTATTACTTTTCCTCACGTTTCATATTTGTGAAAATATTTCTTGGCACTATCTTCTTTTTCAATTCCTATATTTGCAGCTTTTTAGATCCTTAACTTAAGCATTACATGTCTTTGTTGAAAGTTTATTTGTTAGAAATGGAAAGGAAATATGCAAAAAATAAATAATACCAGGAAAGAATCTAAGCGAGTGAATGCATGAAATAATATTACCATAAAAAAGGAGAGAGAAAGCTCCAAAATCCAACACAAGAAGGCAAGATATTTGAAAGGGAAAAGAAAAGAAAACCCCTTTTGACATTATGAATGAGGCATGAAAAGCCTAAGAAGAAGAAGAGAGAGAGAGAGAGAGAGAGAGAGAGAGAGAGAGAGAGAGAGAGAGAGAGAGAGAGAGAGAGAATTGCTCATACAATAATTGAGAAGGGGAAGAAACCTCATAAGAAATGGGAGAGGAGGGCCATCTCTTAAATAGAGATGAGAGAGAGGAGTTAGAATGTAACTCCCAAGTCTATGAATGCCACCATTCATAAGTGTGTGTGGGCCAAGTGTGAGATTCCTCTTAAGGAGGAATAATCTAATTTACAAATTACAATAAATATTTGTCCTCACATATTCCACTAGAGGACGAAATAGAATGTAGTGGAAAGAAGACAAAAAAGAAGTATATTAGGATACCTTGGCTTATATCCTAATATATTACAACAAAGATTAATAATCTAACCTTGGTTTATAAATACACCAAGGAAAGATTACAAATTCTAACACCCCCCTTTAATCTTTACTTGGGGTAATTACAGCAAGGGGTATTAAACCCATAATTTACAACAATCTGCAAGTTGATCTTCAAGATGAAGTAATTTGATTGTCTTCAAGTGTGCAAGAAGCCATATGGTACATTAGTCTTTGATAGGATTATAGGGGTCCTTTGGATGTGCCTTGATGAATCACTTGAAAAAGAAACATAGAAACAAGAACAAGACAACTATACACAAGTTGAATTTCATCTTATATACAAGTTAGAAAATCTTTCAAGTTGAGTGATTATAATAAATTCTCATAGAGGAATAAAGATAAATGTACTTTCTCACCAACATGCAATGGAGTTAACATGATATCTAAAATAAATCATAAGCTCAAAAGATAGGAACAATAATGCTCTCATAAAAGATATATACTAATGCACGAATGACCACAAACAAGGCCAACTAATGAAACCTGCATCAACATTGCACCAATCACATGGATATAGACTGTCTACTAATGAGTCATCCCACTGCAAGTGAATGGGTTGTGACTCCATCACTTACATGACCCACGATCTAGGCAATAAAGTATGCAAAACATTATCACATTAGTATAATTATCAAAGAAGTATAAGAGATACAAAGATAACACATGTGCCAAAAGAATTAGATCAATTCAAGATTCAGATTTTCCAAGCATGATTATGAATGCAGATCAATGAATGGTTTATGAGGAGAAACAACATATTGCCTTCAAATAAGGAATCCATCATGGACAAGAAACTTCATTTCCATGAGGAAAAACAACTTTCTCAAACAAGAGTCTCCTATATTGGAGTGCCCCAAGATATGGTACTCGCATCACCTTATATACTCAAAGTGAAACTCATACCATGAATTAAGCAATTCTAATAGCATACACCAGGAAGACATAGAATTATGAAGGGGAAAACCCCATAAAATATCATCCTCACACTGAGGAACAAAGTGGAACAAATGGAGGGAAACTCCATTGAGTAAGTGCACACCAATTATAGGATGGAGGGATACTCCACGGGCCAAATAAGGCAACTATGAGTCAGTTAAAAACTGTCCGGTCCACCATAGTTAACCTTGAAAAATTGGCTCCCAATGCAACTTACAAGATAAAAGAATGGTATCAAACCATAAAATGCTACCATGAGCATAAAGCGATGCTATAAAAGCATAAAACTGCAACTATGTGTAGATAGATCAATAGAACATAATAAAATTGAATCAAATCACTAAATAATGAAGGCAATAGTGTAAGATAACTCATAAACCTGAATAATTTGAGATAAAAAGAAATATTTGGAAGAGAAATAAGCATAAATTATTTGATATCAGTTAAAATCTCCAAGCAAGGTGAACACAAGTGTAAATATTGAAAGGATGGGCCCACCAAGGAAATATAAGAAAGAACGAAGACATGTTCCAAGAAAAAGAAGGAAGAGGTTAGAGAGTTTTGAACAAGGCAAGGATCAAGAAATAAATTGAAGTTAGTTTAACATTGAATCAGTTTAAATTTCATGACAATTATCAGGGTAAAATCAATTTAACGAGCAAGTCAGTTTAACAAAATGTTAAACAAGGATTAAGCGAGAAGCTTATAAAGGTTTGAAACATCATAGTTCAAGGATACATATGACCTTGGGTGACACAGAGCCAACCTAATGCATATAAGCATAACTCAAAGTATCAATGTCACAAAATATCTTTTACATATGCATGAAATCATATTGAGTTTTGAATCAATAAACATTATTCATTTATAACTTATATAGGGTTTTAACCACATTGAAATATATTCACAAAATTATAAGGCAAAGCTATGATCAAGCTATATTGAACTTATACCAAGGAGTCATCTAAACTTTTCATAATACTCATAAAGACAATTTTGTAAGATAACTCGATACTTGAATAATTATAATTTAGCAAAAGAACAATGACTTTGTTTTCTTTGGATTAACCATTTAAAATATATGATTTTAATTCATAAAATTGACATCATTGAAAAAAAAAACTTGAACAAAACTACTAATTAGAATTTCTTTTACCCCTTTCGCTTAAATGAATTAAAAAAATTTAAGAAAATTTGAAAGAAAACATTCTTTGAAATATTCTTTTGATAAACACCCATTTAATTTAAAACTTATAATTGAAGAAAAATACACTCAAAATCAAAGTTAACTTTAAACTATCATAACAATAGCATTAGTTTAAAGATAGCAATTAAACTTTATTTAAAACAAACTTTGTAAAGATCTTTACTTTTTAAATCTTTAAATAGAACCAATTTAAATTAATAAGATTTTACAAGGAAAACTTTATCTACAACTTTAATCAATAAATAAAGAAACTTTAACAAAGAAAACTTGAAATTTGAAAATATTTTAATTTAAACTTTTTAAAATAAAACTCAAATCCTTAAGAATGAAATATAAAGACTTTGACTTTTGCAAATATAATAGATAGATATAAAAAAGATCAAAAGTAAAAAGATAGCTATATTGTTTTTTTTAATCATAGCTTAAAAAATTAAAATAAGTTAAGGAAGATATTATATACAATGAAATAAACCACATCTGCATGAATCCAAAAGAAGCCATTAAAAAAAATTGAAGAACTTTTGGTTTCAAACTTTTTAGAAAAAGCTTTCAAATGAGTTTTTAAATAAACTTTAATAGTCACGTGCAGAAACATTTCATAAGATTTTTAGAGAAAAAAGAGGGAACCCAATGGTCCAACTTAAAAGTGAATTGTAATAATGGCTGCAAACCATAAAACATACTATACAGGAGACGGAAAAAAAGAACTCAAAATAATAGAGTGCATGAAAAAATTAGGTTAAAGAATTGTGTAGGAAATTAACTGGCTACAATTAACAATGATGAAAATTGAGAATAATAAGAGCTAAATACAAATATAGAGAAAGGATGAAAATTATCAGTAACCGTTTTTGTAGCAATACAAAAAAAAAAATTAAAAAAAAATCTGCAATGGTAAAAATAATTGCAATGTTCAAAGAAAGAGGCAGCAACCAAGACAGCAATGGAAGGAGACACGTAGTAGATGAGAAGGAAAAGCCTTAAAAAAAGAATAGATCAGATGTGATACAAAACAATTATATGAAAAAGAGTTAAACTATCTTTAAAAAACAACTATAGTGTAATAAACTTAATAAAAAAATTATATAAATTATTTAAAAAAGAAGCTAGTTATTTAAAAACATTCAAACTATTTAAAGGAATATGAAAGAGTAAGAGTCAGAGACGTTATTATCTGCAAATTAGAATTTGACAGTGTTTTTAAATGGACTGAATCATTAGATGCGTTATTATACTAAGAGACACGTACGAAATATTTGAGTGGACTGACACATAAGCTGTGAAGAGCAGTTAAAAGAGAAGAAACAACAAATGAAAATAATGAATAGACTTCTGCAGTCAAAGATAGAACAATGGTAATGGCGAGTAGTGAAATAGAGACAAAATGCAGACTTTGAGTAAACAACCTCCAACCTAAATATGAACTATTTTGAAAACTTTGGCAACGTAGATGTAGCGAATAACTGACACTGAAGAGTTAAAGATCTTATTGTAATTGGGCGTAGGTAAGGCAATGAATAATTGAATTTTGAGCATTAAAAAAAATGTGGAAGAGAATGTTTAAAATAGTGTTACAAAGAAATTAGAGGTAGAGCATATTGTTGTTGATGAAAGACTTAGAATGCAGAGCTGAGTGAGCCATTGAATGGAAGTTTAAAAAAACCATAATAAATTTAATTATTAAATATTTGAGCATTATACTGCAGACAACAACAGTGAATCAAAAAACCAAATTAGCGAAAAAACCAAGCAAGAAACACAAAGAGTACGCAAGGCTGGTGCAAAATAGCAAGCAGTGGTTGAAACATTTGGATAGATAGAAGGTTCTTCAATAACTATCAAACCCTTCCTAAAATGACCAAAGGGCTCCAAGGTATAAAGTATGGGCACAAAGAGGAAGGCAAAGATAATACCGTCCTCTTGCTATCATAAATCACTATTTCAATACAATAAACTTAATATGGGATGGTGGCAATACCTCATATGTAAAAGGTCCATGTAACACATGGGGCGATAATAAACATATAACACAAGTCAATATTTCATTTTCCAGAGTGCAATAAAGAATATTTGTCTCAAAATGGGATTGATGAAACAGTTTGAAAGAAACATATATGGCAATGAAACAACTTGAAAGAAACATATATAGGCTATAAAAACTTTCATGCGGATGTACTTTACAACATATGAATTGTGAAATAAAATGCCTACTCATCCAAAATGTTTAGTGTGTGCTGAAAAAATGTCATGTAAAAAAAAATGCTTATCCAAACCTTATCATCAGATCAATGAAAACCAGTGTATCCAATGTCTAGACATTTATAAATGCAGACCTTATGTAGATTATGATGAAATGTCTCCCTCTAGACATGACAAATAGACCACTATTTTTGGGAATCACATACCAATATTAATGCAAACCTCTATCAAAATGGAATATACAGTGATGGATGCGTGCCCATGGTTTTGGAGCCACAAAATGCAGAGGATGTTCGCACAAGGTTATAGAGCTTGGCTGTGAGATCTATTGGGTGCAACAGCGAATGGAGGTAAAGCTATGAAAGGTAAGTAATAAAATTGCTAAACAAAGGAATGGAATGAAGGTAGCGTGACTATAGCTGTGCAGGTAGTAACTTCACCAGTCTACACCATTTGATGGCTGCCTACAAAATGTTAGACTAGAACATGCAAAAATGAAAAAAACCTTGCAGTTTCCCAACAAATGATAAGTAAGATAAATGAAACAAGGTTTGGTGGTAAACTAGCCAAACTAAAAAATCAAATACAACTCTCTGGCGGCAAGCCGACCAAAGAGGGTTAGAGAAAATAATAAAAAACCTGCAACACAAAATTTAGAACAAACAAGAGTTAATCAAGTTTGGTGGTAAACCAACCAAACCCAAAAAAAAATTGATTTTTTTCAACTTAAGAAGATTAAAAAAAGAAATTAGTGAAATCTCTCTCAAGAGTCTCCTTTGAATCGTACCTTCATGCAAACACTCAAAAACAAAAATTAAACCACTCTGATACCATGTTAGAAATGGAAAGGAAATATTCAAAAAATAAATAATACCAAGAAAGAATCTAAGTGAGTGAATGCATGAAATAATATTACCATAAACAAGGAGAGAGAAAGCTCCAAAATCCAACACAAGAAGGCAAGATATTTGAAAGGGGAAAGCAAAGAAAACCCCTTTTGACATTATGAATGAGGCATGAAAAGCCTGAGAGAGAGAGAGAGAGAGAGAGAGAGAGAGAGAGAGAGAGAGAGAGAGAGAGAGAGAGAGAGAGAGAGAGAGAGAGAATTTCTCATACAATAATTGAGAAGGGGAAGAAACCTCATAAGAAATGGGAGAGGAGGGTCATCTCTTAAATAGAGATGAGAGAGAGGAGTTAGAATGTAACTCCCAAGTCTATGAATGCCACCATTCATAAGTGTGTGTGGGCCAAGTGTGAGATTCCTCTTAAGGAGGAATAATCTAATTTACAAATTACAATAAATATTTGTCCTCACATATTCCACTAGAGGATGAAATAGAATGTAGTGGAAAGAAGACAAAAAAGAAGTATATTAGGATACCTTGGCTTATATCCTAATATATTACAACAAAGATTAATAGTCTAACCTTGGTTTATAAATACACCAAGGAAAGATTACAAATTCTAACATTATTCTAACACTATATTATATCTTATTCTTTTTACAATGTTCTTTGTTGTGGGGTAGGAAGTCAATCTTCATTGTCTTCATTGTGGGGGACAATGAAGATTTCTCTGACAAATAGCATGTCTTCTTTAGTATCTTATAATAAGATTCTAAACTGATAAAGGTGTTATGGGCATTTAATCTACAATTACTAATAGATTAAGCATATTATTACTATGCTTAATGTTCCATTTAAATACATTTAACACAAAAAACAAATTTACAAAACTGAACCAATGGCATGTTTACAACAAAGATGTGTTGAGGAGTTTGCTCCTTGTTTAATGTTAACTATTCATGCACAATCCACTCATATAACAGTGAAATGCTATGTGGAAGGGATGGTTGATAGTGTCCCTTGAGGGAAGCAGGATTGTGAAAGACTTCTTATCATTGTATTGTGTATTTCCAATATGTTTGGATGCAGGGTAGACTAGGAGAATGAAGGATCACTGTCTGATTGCATCATAACCCGATTTTGAAGGGTCACTAGTTGAGGGGACAGTTAAGGTCGAGATGATTGCACCATTCGAGGACCCTATTTATTTGTATTAATTTCTATTCAAGTTGGATACATGGATTTCTTGTGAATTATCAGCTGCTATGTATCCTACAACTACATCTGTAAATCTACATAGACTTCTCTAGGGTTGTAAGCCACTTAGAGATCAAAATAGAGAAACTAAATCAAAATCATTCTTTGTCCTATTTCCTTTTAACAAAGTCTCAAATATCAATGATACAATACATTTGATGCCCTAAGCTATCAATATAAATGATGCCTAGCTAGAAGCTCACGGGCTGTCCATTTGATAACCATAGTCAACATTTCAAAAAAATGGATATCCTTGAGCACAAGCACCAATAACATCAAAAAATGGAGTTAAATCATGGGCTAGGGCACAAAACCAATAGAATGTGGTCATTTCAGTGACAACAATATAAAATGGTGTCATTAAACGTGCCAGTAATATCAAAAAATGTGAATCTAAACATTTGAAAACCAATGGAATGTTTACAACAAAGGTCTAATAGAACTCCCAACAATTCTTAAACATACCTTATCTGATATGATGAATTCTTAAACAATTAAGGTTGGAGTAGACATAGTTATCACACTTTTTTTTTGTGTGGTACAAGGAAGATTTGTCTAGGTAAAATCTTCTTCGTGCTAGCAGTATACAAAATTAGACCTTTATTAATAATTGATCATATCAGATAACTAGTATGTTTAAGAATTTTTGGGACTGGTCCTTTGCATTGTATGAGTGGATTGTGCAAGAACAATTAACATTAAACAAGGAGAAAAATCCTCAACACATCTTGGAAACTCCATTCACTTCAACCAAGAATAAAGCATTTAATCCATTTAAGATTACATATAATCATTAGACAGTTACATTTTCTGACTGTGTAGAGGAGCAGTCATGACCAAAATGATCAAAACTACTTTCACCTTTGCACAAGATATTCCAAACATAAAGTAAAATGAGTAATATGCTATATCAAATCATTCATATTCATAGTAACCATTCAAAGGATCATTTTTTCAATGAACCCTCTGACTATACCCCTACGGCAGAGAAAGGAAACCTCAAAATAGAGAAAGGAAACTTAGTAAAACCAGTCTATGCCACTGTTTATGAAGGCACAGTCATGATAAGTGCCTCTCAAACCTCTCCAAACATGTAATATTTTCTTTAATTACTTTATTTATCTCTTCTAAACATTAACCAAATAAAACCTACATTTGAACCCACACACAATAACCCCAAAATGAAGGGTTTTGTATCCTTTAATGAATCTCAATCACTGGTAATGCATGGACAGTCAAACCAGTAGTCTCCAAAGCATTCAATAAGTGACTAGATTTTATTTAATACACACCAAAGGACTATTTGTATGAAATTTTCAATCACATAGAATTTCACTATTGTATGAGTGGATTGTGCAGGAACAATTAACATTAAACAAGGAGCAAACTCCTCAACACATCTTGGAAGCCATTGAATACAATAATAAATGAAACCTAACACCAACACTACTCCTTTGATTCACTTCTACCAAGAATAAAGCATTTAATCCATTCAACATTACATATAATCATTAGACAATTACATTTCCTAACTACGTACTAGAGGAACAATCACGACCAAAATGATCCAAACATTTGAAAATAGTGAATCGATATCCTTGAGCACAAGCACCAATAACATCAAATAATGGAGATAAAGAATAGGCTAGGGCATGATACCAGTAGAATACGGTCATTTCAGAGAGCATTCATGATAAAATAAAATGCAATGCATTTGAAATTTGTGGTCGAATATGATGCCAAAGGCTCAAAAGATGAAGAAATCACATACGAAGAACATGCCATTGGTTTAGTTTTGTAAATTTGTTTTTTGTGTAATTAGTAATTGGAAGATTAAATGTAGATAATACTTTTATCAGTTTAATTAGCATGTTATTATCATATCAGATAAAGTATGTTTAAGAATTGTTGGGATTGATCCTTGTGTGTGTGTGGTTGTGGATTATTCCCTTTGATCTTCAACTTGTAGATTTACACTTTGACAGATAATGTAAATAAAATCCTAACTCTATCATCACTCCAAAGTCCACAAGGAAGAGGGCCAACTGACAAGGATCAAAAGATCCTTCTACACTTTGAGCTTCAATGCTCAGGCGGGTGTACCCTTGACTCACTTCTCTAAAGGAGTCTAAAACAATATTCCACTATGTCTCATATAAGGTTGTTAAAGATTTATCAAATGATGTTTGTGTTTGTAGTTGTTAACCATGCATACCTCAAGAGGAAGGACCAGTGCCTTATCCCAGGGCTCAGAGTCACCTAATTGTATACCTCAACTAAATACCTCAAATCAAACATAATTGAATCCAAGGTAAGTACTTTGCCTATTACCCCTTTCCCTCAAGCACAAGGACATCAAATTCTACACCTGATTGCAAACTCACTGAATTCACCCAGAAGACTTTAATCCTAACTTTGTTAGGAACTCAAAGATAAATTCAAAATACTCTTTGTTTACCATACATTAACACACTTTGTGACATTAACATATATGAGCTCAGAGACAAGCAAGAAGACATACACAAGATACAAGATTGGGACTCAAGAATGTTCTCATTAACATAATTAGGATCAACATACAATCAAAATGATACCAAGATAAGAGAAGTCACAAAATCAGACTTCTATCAGTATATTATAGTAAAAAACCAGGGACCAAAAGCAACAATGTTTTGGAACCCTTGCAAAATCAAAAATTCTGCAACTTATACCCCCTAGTCATCTTAAAAATCTGCAACAAGCTACGGATGACTAGGGTTAGGGTTTCAACCACCCAACCTATTGGAAATGGTCTAAAAAGTTATTATAGGGGTAGGAAACACAGGCAATTAGGAAAGAGGAAATCCTAAACTGATCCACAATCATATATCTTCTCTGCAAGTACAGGGGATCACAAAACCGGGCTCAAAAGGACACCCTGCAATAAGCCTTGAGCACACAACCAAAATGGTACAAGCTCTACAAATGATCCAACAACACCCTAGACCACACCGCAAATGGAAAACCAGTCATTTCTCACCGAACAAGGTTAATTCTGTAATGAATTCCATAAATTTGGTACTTTCTGGTCACTGGAAGCCCTAAAAATTTTGAATTTGAAACACAACGGCTAAATCCTTGGCACCTACAGAGAATGATGGCCCATGTTCAAACTTTATCATCTCACCAGCACAGACCAATCGAAGATCACCACGACACCATCTGCCACTGCATGGAGTTGACAGAAAATGTTAGTCACATGATCGCATAGCCTGGTAAAGGGCTACGCAAACATGCAACTAACCACTAGAAAACCGTCACCGCTACATACCATTAAGTTGCGGCCCCACTGAGAAAATCCACCTCAACAACCATCAACCAACAAGAAACCTCCAATTGCAAACACGCATGTCACATCAGACCCACTAAGTACAACAGGCAACTTGGCAAAATGGAATAAAATCTGACAGATGGCACATAATCACAAAGGCTTGGAATATTCCTCGTGATCATATGCTGACTGTTAGATTAAAAGCTTTCAATGCGGGCCCTCTGACATAAACCAACTTATCAACATGCAGATGAATGAAAACCTGCTAACTCAGAATAGCGTGGCACATAAGAACCACCTGGCAAACAGGACCCACTGATGAACTGCCACCTGAAAGAAAGTAACATCAACGGCTGGCGTAAGATCGCATAACTTTGAAAAATCCCATGTGAACTTACACCAACCATCGATCCTCTAACACTATCAGGTCCCACTGAGCTTTCAAAAATTTAGGTCCCACTGACACATGCACAATCACTAACCCGTGGATTAATCACAAAATGTTGACAAGGCATATGGCAGGTGGACCCAATGACAAATCCACAAGATAAAGCTGAGAACCCTAGGAAAAATATTAAAATCGCAGGGCGCCTGAACTTAGGAAAAATTAAAGCGGCCGGGGAGCTAAGACTTAGGAAAAGAATTAAAAGGAACCCGCCAAAATAGAAAAGACCTTACCATGAACTTGGTAAAAGGAACCTGTTTAAAAGGCACATGCGGATTATTTGCTTTTAAGTGACCCGTGAAAAGGTAACGCGCGAAAAGAATAAAGCTAGGGCACACTTGAATTTTGAAACCTAACAACTAGATTCTGAACGTTTTGCCTAAGGTTTAACCAGGGAGCAGAAAAAACATTTCAGAGAGTAGGGGAAAAGACTAGGAGCCATGAATTTTTTGTAGGTATTAATAGTGGCTCTGTCTGGGGATGTATGCCTCCCGCAGGCATAGCAAGGATTCAAAATCACTGGTTAAAGAAGACCATCCCATAAGACAAAAAGTGCAGACATCAAGGAACAAATAGGGAAAGACAAGCAACAGGACCAGAAACTTGACAGACCAGGGAAAAATAAGGCAGGGGAAAGCAACTTATATATAGAAATTTACAATATTCACAAAAGGCTCAGGGCCCCAAAACTTTTGATCAGGTCTTTCCTCTATCAAACAAGTAATTTTCATCTCCACTTAGCAAAGGAAAGTTGGAGATACATTTCTCATCCAACCTGCCAAAAACACTATGATCCACATTCAACACATTATAAAAATGATCAGCATACTCACCATCATCTGGCAAGATAAAGACATCAGGCTGCCATAGATGTTGACCATTTCATGACAACAAAATGTCACACTCTTTACTTTCACTGCCATGTTGAAAAAGGAAACACTACAACTCAACACCATGACTGGAAGCATCAACATTCTAACCATTCGTTTGCAATGAATAATAAACACTTTCTATCTCCCTGCTCTACAAACTGATATAAAACTTCTTAAGACAGAATTCTGACTGCATGAAGTTGGGAACATCTTGCTGATCAAAAATCACATCAGCATCTTCTAAAAGGGAACAAGTATTGTCAACTGATGACTTATTAGTCATTTGTAAATCTGAGAAAGCCCCTTTAGACTTACCACATTCTCCAACATCAGAATATAAAGAAGAACCACAGACATTAGGCTCTTGAAAAACTAAATCCACACTGGTACACATATCATCATACTCATCATCACTAACATTATCAATTTGATTGCAATAATGTGTACCATCCACTTGCATATCAAAAATGGGAGAAAGGACCTCAGTAGAAGTTTCACACACCATGCCATCACTCATTTTTTCTTCATCAAAAATAATATCCACTAGGCATGGGATCTCAGAAACATACTCAGGAGTGCATCTTTGAAACTCTGCATCCAAAAGCTTTGAAATTTGTTCATTACTTAGCAGGCACTGGGCTCCACACTCTATCTCATTTGCTTCACTGCAAATGCTGCAAATATCTTCCTCATCTGAGACAAGGGCTAAAATTTTTTGTGTCAAGTCATCACCGCAGGAACTCATATCTAGAGATTCATCTTCTGTCTCTTGATAATCACAAGTTCCATCATCAGCACTAGCATCACAAGATTCATCATTCTTAAATTAGTCCATCCATTTCTTAACTTTTTCTAATGCTTCATTTCTAATAGAGGCAGTCCAACCAACTAATTCAGGCATACTAAGCACTAAAAACATTTCAGTATACTAGAAATCTTGAAGCTCAATACCCATAAGAAGTTCATCATAAGCTATAAGAAATTTCTTATAGTATGAGTGGGGTGACCCTTCCTTCCATTCCCCTATTACACGTCTTAAAATCCTTGTACAAGTCTGTTGGATTTTTTGACTTATTAGATAAATGTCTCTTTCTCTATCAACATTTCTAAGGTCTGACTGATAACACCCAGACCTAGAAACATCATCCTGATCTATCAACACTGGAAACTCCATTTTAAAGTATTGACAAAATAATACACCTTGTTCTCATGACAATACTTTTGTTCAAACCCATGCAACCAATGACTCTTTAAACCTCAACATATTTCTGATACTCATTACAAAACTAAAACTTTTATCCAGAAATATGATCAAACCCTCAAGATTGACTTCCCTTTTCAATAGTGACTTGTTCACCTAAATAGGGACTGTTCTTGCTTAATGAAATAGGATTACAAGGAGATGTGAATGCTGCAAAATACTGATATGAAGTCTCCTCCAAATCACTTTTCAAACCTTGGTAGAGCCGCCACCTCCTTGCAGAGGACAAATCTAAATCAGCTGAGAACCTCTTCAACTCTGAACCTTCTTCAAAACCAACAATTACAAGACAACCTCATAGGATAACTACTTGTCAGGACTGCAAATATATTGCACTTATTATAAAACACTAACCAAACAAAGACAAATCAGAGCCTCCACTCACAACTAGGTGAGAAAATTTTACTAATGTGTTTTGTTCATTTGACTCTGTAACTTCAACAGGACCTTGGGATGATCCAGCCAAGCAAGGAAGCTTGCTGTCTTTTACCTCTTCCCTAGTAGAGTCACCATTTTTTTTGGTGACTCAGATGGGCAAATCAATCTGGTCAATAAGATTTTGAATACTTCAATATGACTACAACCAGAGATTCTAACTGCTAGCAAACCGTCTCTGCTACCTGCCATTAAGTTGCAGCCCCACCAAGAAAATCCACCTCAGCAACCATTGACCAACAAGAAACCTCCAATTGCAAACACGCGTGTCACACTGGACCCACTAAGTACAATAGGCAACCTGGCAAAATAGAATAAAATCCGATGGATGGCGCATGATCACAACGGCTTGGAATATTCCTTGCGATCATACGCTGACCGTTAGATTAAAATATTTCAAGGTGGGCCCTCTAACATAAACCAACTCATCAACATGCGGATGAATGAAAACCCACCAACTCAGAACAGTGTGGTACATAAGAACCACCTGGCAAATAGGACCCACCGACGAACTGCCACCTGACAAAAAGTAACGTCAATGGCTGGCGTAAGATCACATAGCTCTGACAAATCCCATGCGAACTTACACCAACCATCGATCCTCTTACAATGTCAGGTCCCACTGAGCCTTCAAAAAATCATGTCCCACTGACACACACACAATCACTAACCCGTGGACCAATCACAAAACACTGACAAGGCATATGGCAGGTGGACCCACTGACAACTCCATAAGATAAAGCCGAGAACCCTAGGAAAAATATTAAAATCACAGGGGGCCTGAACTTAGGAAAAATTAAAGCAGCCAGGGAGCTAAGACTTAGGAAAAGAA
The DNA here is from genome assembly GCA_027943335.1 of Chamaecyparis obtusa. Classification (NCBI taxonomy): domain Eukaryota; kingdom Viridiplantae; phylum Streptophyta; class Pinopsida; order Cupressales; family Cupressaceae; genus Chamaecyparis; species Chamaecyparis obtusa. The sequence goes on from BSBK01009121.1 coordinate 457,372, forward strand.
TTAAAAGGGACCCGCCAAGACAAAAAAGACCTAACCATGAACTTGGTAAAAGGAATCTATTTAAAAGGCACATGCGGATTAGGTGCTTTTAAGTGACCCGCAAAAAGGTAATACGTGAAAAGAATAAAGCTAGGGCACACTTGAATTTTGAAACCTAACGGCTAGATTCTTAACGTTTTGCCTAAGGTTTAACCGGGGAGTAGAAACAACATTGCAAAGAGCAGGGGAAAAGACTAGGAGCCATGAATTTTTTGCAAGTACTAAGAGTGTGTATTAAACATAATAGAATTTTTATCATATTATTATCAATCTATTTATTTGTTTGAAACATGCCATTGGTTCGGTTTTGTAGATTTATTTTTTGTGTTAAATGCATTTTTCATCAGGAGAGGTCTTGTTTTGAGGAGATTGATGAAGATTGTGCACCTCAAAAACCAATTCATAATGTACCAATTATGTTTCCTATTCACTTATATTTTTGGTTTGGTAAATCTCCTTATAAGTTTCATGTCCTTTCTTTTGATTACTATGGATGAGATATATATGTTACATTTAACATTCAACTTCTTTACATTTTAGAACATGTAGTGTGTTTTTTGAGGATTTTACCAAATCAACTTTTAACATAAACTGAAAACACCAAACTAATATCTTGCCCTTTCAACATGACAAAATATTTGCATTTGACCAATAATTGCAAGCAGTTGAATGATAAATCTGTTAGTCCATTTTCCAGTGATAGCAAAATCTTATGGAAATGGCCTATTTTCTTGAAGTGCCCTTAGCCCTGTGTTCTTCAATGTGTCACCTTGCTCTAGTCCAAATCACATGTACTAAATCAAAAAATCTTGAAAGTTGTTCAAGTTTTAAGGTCTGCAGAAAATAATTTCAAAAATTTGTCTAAGTGTCGAAAACCCACAGTGTTTCTGAAAATCTATGATGTTTTCGGTCTATGTGAAACCCTCCATTGTTTTCGACCTTGGGCTTCCTGCTTCTGTGCGCTTATCTTTTGGCATCAGAAACCCTGTGTGTTTTCAGTCTTTCACTGTGTTGAAAATCTTGTGTGTGTTTTCAACCTCATAGTTTTCTATTTGACTGGCATTTCCTATATGCACAAGTATGATGGGTGGTGGGCCCGGTATTTCAAGGGGTCTCAAAATGATTGGTTGTCGCATGATCGCATGTCATAAATTTCTAGATGTGTCAGTAGGGTCCTAATCCTGTCAGTGAATTGACGAATGACTTATAATCTCATCGAGTGTGTCAGAGGCTTACGAACTTGCGACGACCGTTGATCTTCCTGCGTAGAATTGGTTGAATTTTCTCAATGCTTTTGGCAGAGTGGATAAAGTATTTAGCAGCCCAATAAATTTCCTTCTTGTCACTGGTTCGTGTAATGTTTGGCGATGCCCTAATTAATCTCGTGATTCAGCAAAAAATGGTCGCATGATCACTAAGCTTTTTAGTGATGATGGAAAGCATTTCGCGAACTGGCAAAAGTTCTTTAGTCACTAGTTCACCAGATAAGGTGGGGCCAGTGTTTGCGGTGATGTAGGTGACATGGTGGCAATCTCATGGCTTGTTGTGTGTTCGCATAGCCCAATTTTTGGCTATGCGATCATGCGACAACTGATGGTATCGCAGTTGCGAAGTTGTGTGGGTCCACGGTGTCATGCTGTTGATGTGCCCATTTTTTATTCACCGAGGGATTTATGAGGTGGCTGAAGACTTTTTAGTGGGGTTTGTGACCATTGACTGTGGCTAGGAGACTGCGGTCGCATAATCGCAAAGGTTAGTTTGATGCATTTCGATCATGCGACCAAGCATATGATGAAGCCCAAGCTCCTGTGGCAGTTAAGTTGATGACTGCGTGACTACACAACTAAGGGAAAAAGTTAAGTGGCATAGCCTGCGAAGTATGAAGATCTAACAGCGGGGATATAAAGTTGATCTTGATTTAAATTTTGGCCGCTGATTCACTGCTGAAACAATAAGGTGACTGTTTCTTTTTAAATTCAAATTCTCTGAGGGTTTGCAGTGATAAGAAGGACTGGTTTTTATTGCTTTCACAACTAGATTTGACTGGTTTGGTGGTGCTTGTTGTTGCGATGTGGTCCAAACTATTTGACAATTGATTGCAAGGATTTGTACTGTAAAGGAGTGAATACAATCTTAGCTTGAGGTGTATTTGCAGGATTGGATGTGTTTCCCACCCTTGAATTAAATTCATGATTGTTTCTAGCAGGTTGGATGGTTAAAACCCTACCCTAGTCATCCGTAGCTTGTTGCAAATTTCCAAGATGACTAGGGGGGTATAAGTTGTAGACTTTTTGAGTTTGCAGGGGTTCCAATTCTTTTGGTTTTGGTCCCAGATTGTTGATAGTGAAAATTTGAACAAGGAGAGCCTGGATTTAGAGTTTGTTTCCTTTGTGCATTTTGTCATTTGGTAATGAATTGATTCTGCAAGTCTTAGTGAGAATATTTTGGATTCCAATCTCATATTGGTGTATATCTTTTTGTTTTGCTCTTGAGCTCATATATGTTCATTGCACAAAGTGGGTTAGCATATGGTAAACAAAGAGTATTTTGGGGTTATCTTTGAGTTCCTAACAAAGTTAGGATTAAAGTCTTTAAGGTGAGTCCAGTGAGTTCATGGCAAGATAAGGATTTGATGTCCTGATATGTGAGTGAGGGGAGTAATAGGAAAAACACTTACTCTAAATCTATATGTGTTTGAGTTAAGGTTTTAGGGTGATATAGGTTGTTAAGTGACTCTCTGCCCTGGGATAAGGCACTGATCCATTCTTTGGAAGTAGTCCATCATCAGCAATCACACACACACATAATTAAGTGATAAATGTTTCAATCAAATAGTAAAGGGTAAAGTTATATATTGTTTAGAGACTCCTTTGAAGAAGTGAGTCAAGGGTACAGCCGCCTGAGCATTGAGGCTCAAAGTGTAGGAGGATCTCCTTGATCCTTGTTAGTTGGCCCTCTTCCTTGTAGACTTTGGAGTGGTGATAGAGTCAAAGTTTTATTATAGTTATCCATCAAAGTATAAATCTACAAGTTTTCAAGATCAAAGGGAAGAACCAACAAAATGGTGACTGTACTGGGGAGAACAATGAAAAGGAAGTTTATCTTTTAGAATCTCTGGTGGTTTCAAAATTGTGCATTATTTTATTGACCAGATTGATTTTCCCATCTGAGCCATCAACAAGACAATGATTCTGCTGGTGAGAATCTAGAGAGGAAGGTTATAAGTGTGTTCTTTTGTTCCTGTTGTATTTCAAAGATTTTCCATCTAGGTGAGTGGTGACTGAAAGGTTAGAACCAGTGCTACATATTGATAAATCATGGATAAGAGGAGAAATACTAGGTCTTTTGTTAGAAAGAATCCAGAGGTCACTTTGGAGTAGCTACCTAGACAAGAAAAGAAGAGCTGGATTAAAAGGAATGGTGAGTCTACTAGTTCTCCCATGAAGGAACAAAGAAATGCTAGAGCTAGAGTACCACATGTATCCTCAAGTGAGGATGGTTCAGAAGATAGAGTTTCTAGATGAGACGGTGGTTACTCTGAAGAGAGATTCTATGGTACCCCTGAGGCTGCATTTCATGACAAAGGTCCATTGCTTGCAGGTCAGAATGAGAAAAATAGAGATATGGGTTTAGAGGTTGACCTGGATCTTGATGAAGAACATTTTAGAAGAGAACCCATGAGACATAGGCAAGTTCACTTCCCATATCAAAATCTTCTTGATATGGATGTGTCATCTAGTTCTGATGACATTATGGTGGATCCTGATGACTTGAATGCACTAAGGTTGCAGTTGGCAGAGCAGGATGCCATACATAAAACATTACAGGAGGAGAGAGAGGCTGAAAAGGTGAATTCTTTGATAGAGAGGTAGTCTCTTCTTAGAAAAATAAATGAAATGAAGGAGAGAAACAAAATTCTTTCTTCTGCTCCTAGAACTCTGTAGCATGATGTTTTTGGTGACCTTGATGCCTTGAGGAGTGAGCAAGAGGGCTTGCTTCAGGATCATGAATTTGATAAGGAGGGCCCCATGGTTAGACAAGTGAAAAGTTATGTCCCTTTTCCTAAAGATAAAGATGGGCATAGGATCACTAGACCTGTTGTTATCATCAATGAGAAAGAAAAGTAGAAGATGGTGGGTGACCAAGCAAGAAAATTAGTGAAAATACCAGGGATCCCACCACCTGATTCAAATAAGGACACCGAAATGGAGAGAAGGAGAAAAGAAGATGAGGACCTTGCAAGAGAACTAGAGAGAGTTGAGGTTGATGTGTCCATTGCAGAAAAGAAAAGGAAGATCCAATTTTTTAGGGCTTCTTCAGCTAATGCTCTTCGCCCATCTGCTACTGAACTAGGTATGCCATCTATGACTACTGCTATTCCACTTAGTAATGCTACTAGTTTATTTCCTTCTTCATCTGCTAGGATAGGTGTAGATCCTAGGCAGCAGTTAGATGCACAAATAAATATAGATGCTAATGTTGATCCTAGGGTTAACACTAGTTTGAGCTTTCAAAGAAGACCTATGCAACTAGAAGGCTATAGGAAAATAAGTTTTGATGGAATTCCTAGCTATACAAATGCTTTTCCAAATGATATTAGAGATAAGGTACCTAAGTTTGCTGGTAATAATGCTATTAGTTGTGATGAGCATCTTAGGTTATTTGTTGATATGCTTAATGATTATGAGGTAGAGAATGAGGATGTAGTCATGAAACTATTTGTTCAATCTCTAATGGAGGATGCTATAGATTGGTTTGAGAGGCTTCCTGATAGATGTATTGATACTTGGGACTCTTTTGAGAAATGTTTGAAAGAGCAGTATGGTGATAGGCCTAATGCTAGTTTCATGTTGAATGAATTCAACACCATAAGGAAAAATCAGAATGAATTTACAGCTGAATTCAACATGATATTTCAGAAGGCTATGCATAACTTGTTCCAAGTTATGTGGTTAGATGACAATGTTTTTCTAACTACATACTTCAATGCATTTGATGGGAAGATGGGATATTTATTGAGGGATAAAGAACCAAGAAATCTTAGCGATGCTTTTAGGATTGCTGTCAATATTGAGAACAACATGAAAATATCAAGAAAGTTGGGTGGAAAGAGAGATGACCCAAAGTTGTTTGGGGACAAGAAATATAAGAAAGAAAATGATAAGAATGTTGGATCTAGGAGGCAAGAGGAAGATAAATTGGATAAGGTGCTTAATGCATTGAAGGATTTGAAGGCACCTGTAAATAGGAACATCAGTGCTCCTACCAATGAAAGGCCTCAATTCAACAACAATTTCAATAAACAGAATAGATTGTAGAACTACCCCTACAACACCCAATGGAAGGATGGCAAGCCTATTATCCCTGCTGCAAGAGGAAACAATGATAGAGGTGTCCTTGAACCTCTGCATAAGGCTTCAATAAATGTTATAGAGAACATATCTTGGTGTGTTGCATGCCAGTCCCCTCATTCTATAGAGCATTGTGTGGTTCCACAATCTATGGCTGCAAATCAAGATTGTGGCAATGAGGAGATAAAACAAGAAGAAGAACAAGATGATGTTGGATGCAACATGGTTTCTTCATATCTAGGATATGAAGATGATTCTGATTTTGATGAAGAGGCAGATGTAAATGTGAAGAGATGTAATCAGGCCCTTTTTCATCAAGAGGTTTTTTTTTATGGTGAATGCATTGATCGGAAAGCATATAACATGAACTCTTCTCCCCAGCTAGTAAATTTGAGAAGACCTTCTAGAGAAGAGATGGATAGGATTATTGCAGAAATGATTGCCCAGGTGCAAACTAGAGGCATGGTGGCAAGGAATACAAATGAGAAAGTTGCAGGAATGTTTATAAAGAGTACCAACTCTAGAAAACCTTATGAGAATAGATCAAGGGTTGATCACATGGTGAAATTCAAGAATGTAAAAGGTAAGCATTGTGAGCCTAAGGGAGTTGGAATTGAAAAGGTCTCTAGTGAGATTGAGAAGCCAATTAACACAATGGCTAGGATTGAAAAAGAGAAGGTGGTCAGTACACCTAATGTGTCAGACAAGCAAAAAGACGTTAAGGCAGTACAGATTGAGATTCCTGCTTCTACCCCTGTTGACATGTTATCTGTATTGTCACAAATTACAGTTAAGGTTCCATTGTCAGAATTGTTGAGGATCCCTAAACATAAAGATAAAGCTATTTCATGGGTTGGTAATACTCACAAAAATGATACTTCATGCAATAGATCTCAGGATAAAGCTTTGAATGATGTTGCTGCTCAGAGAATTGTGTCCCAAATTCCTCTAATATATTTGGACAGTTCTGTCAATGTCAGCCTTGAAAATATTGACCCATTCTTCTTGAGTGTTCTTGTGAATGGGATGAGGTTAAGAAATTTTATAATTGATAGTGGTGCCTCTAATACTATCATGCCTTTCAAAATCATGGAGAGGTTGGGTCTTAAAGTTGATACAGTGCAGGGCAGGTGTTGTGCAATGGATCAGAGGGAGGTACCAGTTATTGGGACTATCAATGCAATAACATATAGGTTGGTAGCATATCCAGAGAAAGAGCTAACAATGAGTGTTTTAGTGGTGGATATCCCTCCTCATTATGGGATGTTGCTATCTAGAAGGTGGAGTGCTGCCATGGGTGGAAGTTTACAGTGTGATTTGTCCTATGCAACTTTCAAGATTGAATGAGAGCCAAGAGTATGCCACATGATTGAGAGAAACATAGATAATGAAACTACATGTTTTGTGGATACTGATGTTAATGCTTTTAGGGAAGAGATCCCTATATTTGAAAATGAACATATTTTGTCACCTATTTCTATTGAAGTATGTGCTCATTTTGTGAAGAGTAATCTATGGGTAATGTACTTTGATGGTGCAAATTGCAAAGATGGTGCAGGAGCAGGTATTTTACTTTTTTCTCCTGATGGAAACACCTACATGTTCTCTTTCACATTGAATTTATTTTGTACCAACAATATAGCAGAATATGAGGCCTTGTTGTTAGGATTGAGGTTGGCACAAAAGCATGGTATTGAATGTTCAAATTCCTGAAGTCCACAGAAAGCCTGATGTTCCCCAAGGTGTTGTAAAGGTGGTATTGAATTGTTCTGATTCCTTGACAATGACCTGATTGTAACTAGAGAAACCATCCATCATTGACAATTCAAGACCACCTTTACAACACCTTGGGGAACATATGTCTATGTGAGAATGCCTTTTGGTCTCACAAATGCTGATGCTACTGTTTAGAGGGCACTGGATGTTGCCTTTTCAGATTTTATCAATACTTTCCTTTTTGTGTATGAGGATGATTTAACTACCTATTCTAAGAGGGAAGAGGACCATTGTGCTCATTTAGAAAAATTATTTGTGAGGGCCTTGGAATTTGGCATTTCTTTGAACCCAAGGAAATGTGCTTTTGGTTTCATAGAAGGTAAGTTGCTTGGCCACTTAGTTGGGAAGCAAGGAGTGAGAATTGACCTTGAGAGGGTAGCAGCCATTGATAAAATTCAGAGACCAAAGAATGTTAAAGGGATTTAGTCCTTCTTTGGTCAGGTCAATTTTCTAAGGAGGTTTGTGACAAACTTTGCAGAGGTTACTAGACCTATTTCCAAGATGTTGAAGAAGGGATCTATAATCAATTGGGAGGGTGAGCCTGATGAGGCCTTCAAGAATATCAAGCAGGCTATCAAAGATGCACCAGTCCTTATGGCACCTGATTATAATGTCGCAATGCATATCTTTTCCTTTTCATCATTTCATACTATTGTTGTAGTTTTGTTACAAAAGAATAAGGATGGTTTTGAGCAGCCTATTGCATTTTTTAGTAATTCTTTGCAGGTTGCAGAATTAAAATATGACATAAATGAGAAACAGGCTTATGCACTTGTGAAAGCAATCAAGGCTTTTAGGTGTTACTTGATGGGAGTGGTTGTGATTTCTTTTGTGCCAAGTGTGGCTATGAAGGACATTTTCTCATAGCAAGAGGTGTCTGGAAGAAGGTGCAGATGGATCAATACGATCCAGGAATTCAATGTTGAGATCCAAATCACTAAGTTGGTTAGAGGTCAAGGATTGGCAAAACTAATGGCTCAATCCAATCTAGATTCAAACCAAGTAAATCATTCTAAAATTGATTATACATGTGATATGGATGATTGTATTTGGTATTAGGATATTATTTACTATTTGAGAAACATGAGGTGTCCAGATAGTATGAATGATAATCAAAAGAGGACATTGAAGTTACAGGCCATCAAGTATGTAATTGTGAAATGTAAGTTGTATAGAAAATTTTTGGATTGCATACTGTTGAAATGTGTAGATGAGAATCAAGCTAATGTATTGTTGAAGGAGATGCATGAGGGAGTTTGTGGTGGACATTATATGGGTAAAACAACTACTCATAAGATCTTGAGAGAAGTATTTTGGTGGCCCACAATCTTCAAGGATGTAGAACAATTAGTAAGGAGATGTGATGCTTGTCAAAGGTTCTCTCATAAGCTTAGGTTTTCAGGTAATGTACCATTAAAGCTAGTGGAAGTTCAGGCTCCTTTCCAAAAATGGGGAATTGATTTCATAGGGGAGATACCAAAAAATTCAAGTGGAGGACATTCATGGATCTTAGTTGCCACTGATTACTTTACAAAGTGGGTAGAAGCTATACCTACAAGGAATGCAACTAGCAGGGTGGTAATTGACTTTCTGATGAATAATATTATTACAAGGTTTGGGTGCCCTGAGAGGATAGTGAGTGATAATGCTATGTGCTTCAGGTCTACCAAATATAAGGAGTTTTGCAAAGGTTTGGGAATTCAGATTTCTAATTGCTCACCTTATCGTCCACAAGGAAATGGTCAGGTGGAATCTACTAATAAGAGTTTGATTAAGATCTTGAAGAGAATCCTTGAGAAAAATAAGAGGGCATGGAATTCAAAGTTGCCATTAGCTTTGTGGGCTAATAGGGTAACTGTGAAGAGGGCAATTGGTTGTTCACCATTTGACTTAGTATACAGAATTCATGCTAGAATTCCTCAGAATAACTTATTGAGAGATGTACAAGTTTGTACAGTTATATGATGATGACAATGATGATGAAATGCAGTTGAGAATTGAGGACCTCATTAGGTTGGATGAAACTAGAAGAGAGTCAGTTGCAAGGAATACCAAATTGTAGTTGCAGGTTAAGAATCTATATGATAAAAGGACTGTTGATAGGAGGTTTCAACCTGGTGATTTGGTGTTAGTTTGGAATGCTAGATTGGAGGATAAGGGGAAGCATGGTAAATTTGATCCCATCTAGTTAGGGCCATATCTGATTCATGAGAAATGGGGCCAAGATTCTTACATCATCAAGGATTTTAATGGTGATATTCAAGAGTTGCCAGTTCATGGACAATTCTTGAAGTAGTACTTTATTTGAAGTACTCTATTTTCGATGAACAGTAGTTAGGGTTGTACATTTTGTAGATCTTTGTATATAGGTTTCTTGCCCCTACCTTGTTTTGCCCTGGTCTTTCAGTTTTTGGTCTGGTTACTTATCTTGCCCTGCTTGTTCCTTGCTATCTACAATTTTATCCAGTGGGATGGTCTACTCTCCCAGTGATTCTGAATCCTTGCCATGCCTACAAGAGCCATGCATCCCCAACTAGAGCCATTGTTAGTCCATTTTCCAGTCATAGCAAAATCTTATGGAAATGGCCTATTTTCTTGCAAATTTTCTTGAAGTGCCCTTAGCCCTGTGTTCTTCAATGTGTCACCTTACTCTAGTCCAAATCACATGTTCTGAATCAAAAAATCCAGAAAGTTGTTCAAGTTTTAAGGTCTGCAGAAAATAATATCAAAAATCTATCTAAGTGTCGAAAACCCACAATGTTTTTGAAAATCCACAATGTTTTCAGGGTATGTGAAACCCTTTGTTGTTTTTGACCTTGTGCTTCTTTCTTTTGTGTGCTTATCTTTTGGCATCAAAAACTCTATGTGTTTTTAGTCTTTCACTGTGTCAAAAATCTTGTGTGTGTTTTCGACCTCATAGTTTTGTATTTGACTGGCATTTCCTATATGCACAAGTACGATGGGTGGTGGGATCGGTATTTCAAGGGGTCTCAAAATGATTGGTTGTCACATGATCACATGTCAAAAAAATTTGACATGCGACCATGCGACCAGTTGACATCTGGCGCTTGGGGCCCATTGGCGGATATGTGCGGTGGGACCGGTCCTCTTGGCGTTTGGGCAGACTAAAGTTCAGTTTAATCTTGTGGTTGTCATTATACCGTTGATATAAATTTCTTGACCTTTAATGCAATGGTATAGAAATAGCCATTGATTCTCATAAGGAAGGCAGGTGGGTTCGTTGACACATGTGCACAGTTGGTGCTATTCTATTTGTCCATGTATTTGCACAATGGCTTGTTGTCAGTGGGAACTGGTTTCCAGATGTGTCAGTAGGGTCCTGATCCTATCAATGAATTGACAAATGGTGTATAATCTCATCGAGTGTGTTAGAGGCTTATGATCTTGCAATGGCCATTGATCTTCCTACATGGGCCTGGCTAAATTTTCTCAATTCTTTTGGTGGAGTGGATAAAGTATTTAGCAGCTCGACAAATTTCCTTCTTGTCGCTAGTTCACGTAATGTTTGGTGATGCCCTAATTCATTCGGTGATTCAGAAAACATTGGGCTCATGATCACTAAGTTTTTTAGTGATGGTGGAAAGCATTTCACGAACTGGTGAAAGTTCTTTGGTCACTAGTTCACAAGATAAGGTGGGGCCAGTGTTTGCGGTGATGTAGGTGACAGGGTGGCAATCTCATGGCTTGTCATGTGTTCGCATAGCCCAATTTTTGGCTATGCGATCATGTGACAACTGATGGTATCACGGTTGCGGAGTTGTGTGGGTCCACGGTGTCGTGCTACTGATGTGCTCATTTTTCATTCACCGAGGGATTTATGAGGTGGCCAAAGACTTTTCAGCGGGGTTTGTGACCATTGACTGTGGCTAGGAGACTGCGGTCACATAATCAAAAAGCTTAGTTTGGTACCTTGTGATCATGTGACCAAGCATATGATGAATCCCAAGCTCCTATGGTGGTTAAGTTGATGACTATGTGACTATGCAACTAAGGGCAAACAGTTAAGTGGCATAGCCCATGAAGTATGAAGATCTAACGGCAGGGATATAAAGTTGATCCTGATTTAAATTTTGGTTGCTAATTCACTGCTGAAACCATAAGGTGACCATTTCTTTTTAAATTCAAATTCTCTGAGGGTTTGTAGTGACAAGAAGGACTAGTTTTTATTGCTTTCACGGCCAAATTTGACTGGTTTGGTGGTGCTTGTTGCTGCGATGTCATCCAAAGTGTTTGACAATTGATTGTAGGGATTTGTACCATAAAGGAGTGAATACAATCTTGGCTCGAGGTGTATTTGCAGCATTGGATGTGTTTCCCACCCCTAAATTAAATTCATGATTGTTTCTAGCAGGTTGGGTGGTTCAAACCCTACCCTAGTCATCCGTAGCTTGTTGCAAATTTCCAAGATGACTACAGGGGTATAAGTTGTAGACTTTTTGAGTTTGCAGGGGTTCCAATTCTTTTGGTTTTGGTCCTAGATTGTTGATAGTGAAAATTTGAACAAGGAGAGCCTAGATTTAGAGTTTGTTTCCTTTGTGCATTTTTTCATTTGGTAATGTATTGATTCTGCAAGTCTTAGTGAGAATATTTTGGATTCCAATCTCATATTGGTGTATGTCTTTTTGTTTTGCTCTTGAGCTCATATATGTTGATTGCACAAAGTGGGTTAGCATATGGTAAAAAAAGAGTATTTTGGGGTTATCTTTGAGTTCCTAACAAAGTTAGGATTAAAGTCTTTAAGGTGAGTCCAATGAGTTCATGGCAAGATAAGGATTTGATGTCTTGATATGTGAGTGAGGGGAGTAATAGGAAAAGCACTTACTCTAAATCTATATGTGTTTGAGTTAGGTTTTTAGGGTGATATAGGTTGTTAAGTGACTCTCTGCCCTAGGATAAGGCATTGATCCATTCTCTGGAAGCAGTCCATTATCAGCAATCACACACACACACAATTAAGTGATAAATGTTTCAATCAAATAGTAAAGGGTAAAGTTATATATTGTTTAGAGACTCCTTTGAAGAAGTGAGTCAAGGGTACACCCGCCTGAGCATTGAGGCTCAAAGTGTAGGAGGATCTCCTTGATCCTTGTTAATTGGCCCTCTTCCTTGTAGACTTTGGAGTGGTGATAGAGTCAAAGTTTTATTATAGTTATCTATCAAAGTATAAATCTACAAGTTTTGAAGATTAAAGGGAAGAACCAACAAAATCCACATACATGTATCTTTGTAAAACACCTAGAACATCAAAAAGATGGCTAAGTGGCTACTGCCATGATTTTTATCTACTAAATATGGGGAAAAAAAGCACCAAAAAGAGTCAAATAGAAAACATGATTGGTCATTTCAGAGAGCATTCATGATCAAATAAAATAAAATGCCTTCTCTCGCGCTCGATCATCTTTCACCCGCTCATTTTCTCTCACTCCTTTTCTCTACAATAGAAATAAAAATGATTTAGTTGTTTCAAAATAGTGAATTGATATCCTTGAGCACAAGCACCAATAACATCAACTATTTTGATCTGTAGGTACCCTAATGTTGGTAAGAGTTCTTTTATTAATAAGATTATTCGGTAAGCTTGAAGAAGTGATATATTTTGGCAAATGAAGAGTGGAAAGATGATGATGTTCCTGAGATCATGGATTGACACAATGTTGTAGATAGAATGGGAAGACATCTTTCAAGCCTGGCCCTAGATCCTTCGACAATTGGGGTAGGATCCAAACCCAGGATAAAAGGATGTCTTCCTTTTTTGTTGTGGAATATAGGCTCTACTGCTGCAACAATGATAGACTGTAATGTACATATCACAACAACTGAGAAACATAAATGGCATCATGGTCATAATTTTTTGAAGACACAACATAATTATGTTCTATTCCTAGATGATGCAAAGCAACCACTACTTTGCATCATCTTAGAAAACAACTCAATTATGTTGTGTCTCCAAAACATTGTGACCATGATGCCTACACTTATGTTTCTCAGTTGTTGTGTCCCAGGACCCCTTATGACCATTTATGATCCCTCAGAATACATCTTAGAGGTCTTAAAATATTTTAAAGGGTCATCAGAGTCTCCTAGGAGGGACCAGGTGAGCTTCCACCTTCATGTGGTTGGCCCTGTTAAGTAGAGAATGTTAAACTATTCTTGAAACAAAGAGAAGCTCAATAATTTAAGGTCTTAGTCCACAGAGATGCTGAAAAAATGATGGGAATCAATGATGGAGAGTTTTTAGATTCTGAGAAACATATATGGAGTGGAGGCTAGATTGAGTACTAGTGCAGAGATGATGATTGAGTAACCTAAATCTATAAAACCTTCATAATTATCCCTTCTTTGGCCTCCACTCATTCCTCTTCTAAAAAATGGTTATCTAGAAACTTTGGATACTATTTCTCATCCATGCAAGAAATGTGCTAGTGATCATATAAAATTACTTTAGGCCTCTAGTATTGATGAGATGTACAAGTGTAAAATGTTTTTGTGAGACTAGGATCAATTTGTGTAGTGTACATAAATCCAATGCGATGATTATTCTTGATGATCAGCATGTATAAGTCTTCTAGGCCTTACCCAGTAGCTAGGACTAAAGATAACACAACTCAAGAGACCATCATAGGTTGTCTCTTTCTTGGGTCTATATTATTGATAGAATGTTGTACCTTTCATTAGCTCATCAAATCCGAGGATTTGAAAGAATTTAATAGAATATTTTCATGACAACGTATATTATTTAAGTTGACATTGCACAAATTTATCTACTTTGTGCACTTGTAGACTATTAGAATGGCGATAAAGAAGCATCTCTTCCCATGTCCATGCTTCTTTATTGTCATCCTCATAGTCTACAAGTGCACGTAGTAGATAAATTCATCCAACATCAACTTAAATAATATATGTTGTCATGAAAATATTCTATTAAATTCTTCCAAATCCTCAGATTTGATGAGCTAATAAAAGGTAAGACATTCTGTAAATAATATAGACCCAAGAAAGAGACAACCTATGATGGTATCTTGAGTTGTGTTACCTTTAATGTGCATATTCATCAATTTTTTGACACTTAATAATTAATTCTGACGGCACTACTATTCATCCGACATCATTTCCTGTCAGAATATAGGCCAACACGTCACCTATCTGACAAATCAAATGTTAGAGAAAATACTTTACGACAATTATTGTGACAGTAATGCTATATGTCTGATAGGGAAACCTATCAGAGATACGTTGCGCTACCATCACACTTTCGACAAGTAAAATGTCATGCAGATAAGCAATTTTCGACAGACAAGTCCAACACTAATGCTACGTCACCGACATGATTATTTATCAAAAGTTGGTTGAAGATGCATCGTAATACCAATAGTTCTAATGTCGAAAAGGATATCTTTTTGACAGTTAGTTCTGAAAGAGATTGTATATTTCCAATAGGTCTTTGTGTCAGAATTCTGATAGAGGGACCGTAAGAAATGCCATAGCCAAGCTGTTATCATGTGCAAGTTTTTGACATAATGGGGTGTCGATAAACCAATGGATATCTCTTTTATCACAATTTCCAATGCAAAAACTATGATGAACACATGTGTCAAAATGCCTACAAATGACCATTGCAAATCTAACAAATGGCCGTCAAAAATTGACCTCAAATGTACTAGTGACTAGATCCACCAAGCAAGGGGGCCTAGGCCTAAAAGATTTAAGGTGGAAATGTAACACTCTTTCTATGAAGTGGGTAGCTAAATCAGTTCATGGAAGTGAGCCCTGGAAGATTCTGGTGAGGCATAACATCAGTAAAGGATTTCCTATCCGGGCTAGGCAATGGAAGAATCTACCACTTATTGACCTCATGACAAGGAATTTCAGGGTCACAGTTTCAAGATATGAGGTGTTCCAATCTATCTAGAAAGGATGGGAGGAGACTAAAACCTTCTCAGTAGACACTAACCTTCTTGATCAATCTCTAAATATCTATGGGGAAAGATCCATTTGGTGGAACCTCATTAAGGGAGGTAAGCCTCTTGTTCAGCTACAGGGATGCACAACAAAAAAGTGGAATGCTCTGGGCATTAGCTACTTCTCAAAAATCATTGAGAATGAGATCTTAATCCCTTGGGATATTCTTACCTCTAGGTATGATGTTCCCTCATCCCATTGGAGGACCTATACCAATGTCAAAGATGCATGCTCCTCCCTTAACCTCCCCAGAGACACTTTGGTGGATTCAGATAGGATGGGCTTAGTTAAGTGGAAGGATGGAATCCCTTTGATTCAAACCAAAGTTAAGCCTATCTAAAAAATGATTGCTAATAGAGAAAACATATTTGATCATCTTAACGCCAAATGGCAGTTAAACTTGGACACCAACTCTTGGAGTAAATTTATAACCAAGCTATGGCACACCCCTGCGAAACCCAAAGTCATCTATTTTGTGTGGCATTTCCTTCTCCATAGGCTTCCCATTAAGTCTTCCTCTAGATTTCCCCTCCCTTGTTCCTTTTGCAAGGCTCCCAAGACCATCTCTCACATCTTCTTTGATTGTCACTTTTCTTATGACCTTTGCAACCTTTTTGGCCTAAGACTGAACCACAAATTTCATATGTTCAATGTTATTTATGGATCCTTTTTGGGTCTTAACAATTCTTTCAATCATTTTTAGGCTTCACTTTCTTTTCATGTACTTTGGAATATCTAGAAATTGAGGAATGATAGTATATTCAATAGTAGGAATAGATCTCTCACTGAGTCTCTTCAGAGGCTCATCACCCTTAATGTTTCTTCATAGGTCACCATGGTTATGCAGATGAAAGAGCACAAAGCTCTAAGAGTGGTGAGAGGCATTAGAGAAGTCTTGGACAAGGACTAGGTCTCATACAATATGACTACCATATCGGATACTGAGTTGGACTTTGACATAACCATTGGGCAGTTGCTCCAGTAGATTCAAAGCTAGAGAAAAATAGAGGGCTCACAGATTACTGCAGGAGGTATAGGAGAGGAAGTAGTATAGATCTAATAGGAAGAAAGAGGAAGCAACTAGGATAATGCCCCTATATTAGAACAAGAGATAGTCATCATGGCAGAACATGGGAGCTCTAGCAGTGGCTCCGCAGGGTCTTACCTAGATCTTCAACCTCTAGTCAACAAGCTTTTGTAAGGCCTCACCCCGACCCATCATAGCATTTTTTATCCATTCACATTTTGACACCTTATGACTTGATACATTGATCCACTTTTGGATTATTCTGACAGAGACTTATGATACTATGTTTGATGATTATGACTATATTATGTGGATTGCATTTTGATTTGGATTAGAACCTAGAATATGTGGTTGATTTTGATTATACGTGTTTAGATAGGTGATTTGATGAGAAGCTCAGACCATGATTAGACTTGATTATTTCATGGATGTTATGTCATGATGATTATGGAATTACTATTATTAAAAAATATGGAATGAAAAATTACAATTAGAATTGAATTTTGCACATTGATTTATGTTGTTAATTATGAATTGAAAATGTATATTTCATGTGATTTTATTACCTTGGACTACTGATGCTTGAGTTTAGTGTGCAGGAAAGAGAACCATGGAATTATTCAGAGAATCAAGGCTAAACATATGTGAACTAAGTAAGCCAAGGTTTAATCCGAAATGGGAATGAAAACCTCGTTGTAATGTGATCTAGTTGTAAATGTGAATTGCATTTGTGTTACTAGTTTAACTTCATGTTGTCATTTAGGACATGTCATTTTGAATGTGATGTGTTATTGTTAGTGTCACTTGACACTTATTATGTGTTTATGTATTGACATGTCCACTAAGGTTGGTTATGTAAACCTAAGCCTAACTAACTCATTAGGAGCCTAATTGAATTCCCTTGTTGGAGATATTTGCAAAGCCCCATCAATTTGATTATTTAAATTCAATTCTTTTCTAGCCACTTCTAGAGGCCAAAAAGGGGTCCTAAGGGTCAAATTTAGTAAAATATAAGTACCTTAGTGATGGGGGTATGGGTTATGAATGTTTTTAACACGTCTAGAACCCCCAAGTGGACTTGGTAACACTTTTTATGACCCATTTTCCACATGCTACGAAAATGGAATAAGTCTTGACCTCTTACCCAAACCCACACTCCTTTCCAATCTGTCATTTATGATAGGGGAGAAGGAACATCCAAAGGACTTTAGGGTCAAGTCTGAATTTAATGTTGGTGGGTGGGTAGAAGTTGGAGGTCTTTTTAGAGGGCCTTTGGAGAGTTAGTGGGTGTTCATTCACTCTCTAATTTTAGAGATAATTAGGTTATGAAAAAGAAGAAGGGGAAGGGATAAGGAGCTCAACTCAACTTCATTCTTCAATTTTTGCTTTGGATTCAAGGTTCGTGGCTCTACCATGAAGGAAACTTCTTTCTTGAAAATCATGAAGAAGATTGTTATGTAAATTGTATTGTAGATTTGATTATCTTTCTTGCCGTGAAAGAATGTTTATTGCATCTCATTTTTTTGTTTGTTGTGTTAAAAGAATATGTGAGAGCTTGTATGTATGTTCTTGTAAATATCTCCATTGTTGTGTTGGAAATGGGATTGCATTTGGATTTTGCTTCATTTCTTGTTTTCTTATTTTTGAGAATGTTGTTTCATGGGAGTTAAGGCATTACTCACCCTTTGGGAAGGGAAGAAGTGGCCTTGGATGAAGGGGTTATTTGGGCTCTCCATTGTGGTGAGAGTCTCTTCTCTTGGAGAAGAGGGATAAATTCATGGGGTATGGGCTCCATGAAGCCATCTTTGTATTCTTGCATCTTGAGGATGCTATTGAGGAAAGTTGTGTATGAAATATGAATTCATGTAGCCTTCAGAGGCATGGAAATACTTTTGTAAAAAAGGTAACATGTTGGCACTCTCCTACTTGGAAAATCCCACCTTCACCATTTTCAATGAGTTTGGAAAACTCATTTGTAAAACCTTGGATGGGAGTTATTTGTTGTGTGCATATATGTGTTGTCAGCATTTGCAATGTATACCCATTTAGCCTTGGTTCTCCAAGGTCAGGGATGGTCTCATTTAGACCTAGGTTGGGAGGTGAGCTTCCCATGGTTCTCCTCATGTATTTACAAGTTTAAGTCAAGATGTTTGTGGAAGAAGCTTGGGAGAATTCTCCATTTTGGTGTAGTAGTGTGAGAGAAACTTTAATGCTGCATTGTTACTCCTTTTGTATTGAGATTCATCTCTTTTTGGGTGTTGTAATGTTCATATTGAAAGCTTTATCAAGTAAGATGTGAAGAGTTTTTGTTCATTATGTAATAGTTTCATTAAAGGAAGAAACATTGTATGCTATTCATTGATTGTATAGATCTTCTATCTTGAAGATGTGTATTTGTATTTGAAGAGATTACCTTAATGTAAATTATGAATCTTTATTTTCATGCCTATTTTATTTTATTCTCTAGAATATTGAAGTTAATCTTTCATTAAAGAATGATATCCAATGTTGAGAAGATAGACAATGTAATAGTTTTCCTATCATATAAAATCTTATTGATACACGAATCTAGTAATCTCTTAAATGTTTGATTGTAATTTTCAAGTTATTACATTCAATCTCTTCTCTAATCAAAATTCAATTGCAATAGGATCAACACCTTAGTTTTGAAACCAATATTGCAACCTCTAATTCATCCAAAATGAAGCATGATAACAATGAATAAATAAAAATGTTAGAATACTAATGTAGAAATCACATAATACTAATATGCAATTTATAGTCTCCTTAGTGTAATGAACTAATTTAATAATCAAATGTATACAATTATTCCTTCTATAACAAGAAAAGAAATCAATATGTTGGAGCAATGTCAAAACTATATCTATGACACTTCCTAGATTTTTAGAGCAAAAATGCTATCTAGACTTTGTATGGCAAGGGAAATAATTCTCTTACCATAGAGAATATTCCCTTCCCAATATAATTTTCATTAATAGAGTTAGTAATCTAATCCCCTAATTTAACCCTTATTATTAACAACTAACTCCTAAATTGAAAAATGAATTATATTGAAAAATGAATTTTATAGCATGACTTACCATTATGATTCTCCTTTTACCCCTGCCGTAGGTTTTTAGGGGAGAAAAATTTTATTAAAAAAGAAAGTTTATTATATTAAAAAACCTTGCATGTTGGAAGGAATGGTGGGACCTGCTAAGGTCACCCATTGTCTTGGGCTTGGCTCCCACCCAAAAACTCATGCCACCTTTCTTCCTAAATTGGTGGGACCCATATACTTCCCTCACCTTATCACCCACTTGCGTAGGAAGCAAGGAGAGAGATTTCATTATCATACCCTGACATATAATAATGGTCTACCCTTTGATAAGTTTTCCCACCCACCTTGCCTTTGAAAATTACCACATTGCTTAGAAATGGCTAATGCCATGGTGGGCCCTCCAAATCATCTTATCTTTTAAACCTATTCTTTATACCCTTCATGAATTTTGAAATTCATCCATTGGGAATTGGGTGAATGGGATTGGTGGACCCAAATCCCATGTCACCACAATCTTCTCCTTGGAGTATTACAGAAGTTCTTCCTTGCTACATTTGAAATGGGGAAATAGTATTATGGAGGGCCCCCAAACTTTAATTACTTTATCCTACACACATGCCCTCCATGAGTTTCAAAAATCATGGGCAGTGTAGTCTCCTTCCTTGGTCCCATCACCACACTTGGCATGTGGGCCCATGTGGGAATATTGGGAGAAGTGTTAGGAGATAAGAGGGGAAAGAAAAGTAGGCTAGTTTATGTAGGTCAGTAGGTTAAATAGATTTAGATTAGTAGGATATTAGTGTTTAGCTTAGGTTATTTTCTTTGTGATAATACTTTTATGTTAATTATCATTTTATTGTGATTAGGACATTCTATTCCTTAATAAAATTGGTATTACTTAATGGGGTATTGCTAATATATTTGGATCTATTAATAAATCAACTAGCTAATGTAATTGCTCTTTCCATTTGACTTGCTAATGTTAGTTGTTGATTGTTATTAATTTTATTTTGGGATATAGTTCATGGTCAATAAAAATAATCATTAATCATTAGTTTTACAAGGATAATGTGTTCATATTTAATTAGTATTGAATCAACTTATTAAAATAATAGTCTATTTTATCCAATGGTTAACTATTTAAAATGGATTATTAATATTAGTTATTTTAGGTTTTTTTTTAAATTGTGAATTTGTGAATTAGCTAATAGGGTTATGGCCTAATGAATTGATTTGCTTAATTTAATTTAATGTATAAGAGGACTTTAGTACATGTTGTAATGGTAGTATAACTAATCCACCTTTTATGTTTAGACAACATTTCATGCTAGCTCACATTATCAAGTTTGTTGTCGAATATAATTTGATTATTAATATGAATAACTCATGAACTAATAATGTAGAAAAATTATCAAATTATGTTAAATAAATCACATTCAAAAGATATAACCTAGTTACATATACCTTTTAGGTTACTATTCATTGAACGAATTGGCTAGATAATTAAAGGCCTCGTTTGCAAGGGAATTGAAGGATATGTTAGCACCTTGAAAAAATTTCATGGCTCTACCCCTTTTCTTCTGGTCTCTACAATTGTTTTTAGGTCTCTAGCATAAACCCTTAGTTCAAATTTTTGAAAAGCTAGCCGTTGTAATGAAAAACCCTAAGTGCGCCTTGGCTTCATTCTAATTTTAAGTTACTTTTTGGGTCACTTAAAATTCCTAAAAATGCACATGCTTTATATTATTGGTCGGACCCTGTTTAAATTTTTCCTAAGTCTTTACCTCGGCAGCCTTTAATATTTCCTATGTTTTGGCCTTAATATTTCTTGGGCCCGGCCTTCTGACACCATCTTGATCCAACGGTTGTCGCGAAAGCCCAAGGGATGTGTCAAAGGTATGCACTTTTGTGACCGTCGTTGATTCCTTTTCATGACATAACCTTTCAATGCAGACAGGTCCACTACCAGGTAAGCACACATGGCGGTTCCTTATTGGCCGAAGGAAATAATGAGGTGGTAGGGTTGTCAGAAATGAACGAAGAAATTGTGTATCCATCTGTCAAATTCTGTGACATGGCGGTCTCTCATTCATTGGAGTATCCTATGCAGCATGGTGGGGTCCCAATCTATGATATCGGCTAAGATTCCAAATCGACGGTTGGCGTATAAGCACATAGAATCTTTTGAGCCTTTTAGATCATGCACCGTCTATCCGATCCTCCAGGTGTTCATGTCAGAAATAGGGTGGGTCCAAGGTAACACGTAAGCATAGTTGGCAGTTTTTGGTTGGTCCACGGTTTAATGTGTTGGCAGTTGTTAGTGGGACCTGGTTTTCAGCTTCTCAGAGGGTCCTGACATCTGTAGAGAATCAATGACAGGCATGTAATCTGATGGGTTTTTTCTAACACATCCAAACTTAAGATAGCCGTTGATCTCTTTCAGTGTCAGAGGGTTGTCAGGGCAGGGTAAGATTCTTCATCTGACGGTTGTCTTATGATCTGGAGGAATCTTGGAGGTCTATGCGAAGATGAGACAACTGTCGATCTTCTTGATGTGGGCCTGGTGAATTTCCTTAGTCTTTTGGTGGTTTGGATAAAGTTTTGGTGGTCTGACAAATTTCAAGGGTTTTCATTCATTCACAAGGAAAAGTGGTGGTGTTCCATATCATTTGGTGATTCAGTGAAGGAAGGTCGCGCAATCACTAAAATTTCTAGTAGTGACTTAAGGTATTCTACGAACTGGCGAAAAGACCTTTAGTCGCCAGTTCACTAAATAAAGACCGGGGTTAGTTGTTTCCCTTTGATTGCTAAGTCACTGAGTTAGATGGTGGGTTAAGATTTTATTCTGTGAATAGAAAAAACCATTGTCATGTGCTCGCTAAGTGTTAACCCAGGGATATCTGTTGAGTTAAGACAAAAGGCCCGTGAAATAAAAGGATCTGACGGTCAGGACTTAAAGTTGATCAAGTTTTAAATATCGACCGCTGATTCACTACTGGTGCTATGAATGTGACTGTTAAAATTCAAATTTGATTCTCTGATGGTTTTCAATGATAGGAAGTACCAAAATTGATGGTTTTAGTAGCTGATTTTGATTGGTTTGGTGGCATTGGTTGTTGCCGACTGATCTGAGGCTCTCTGTGGTCAGTGGCATGATGTTTTTGTACTATGAGATGTGTGGTTTTGTGCTCGAGGCATGTTTTAGGTGGCCAAACAGGTTGAAAAATTCAGAATTCCATGATTTGTAGTACTTTCCCAGAGATCTATCATAAGTGCAAATCTTTCTCAGGCATGGCCAACTAGTTTTCATCCCCTGCTTTTAATTTTTGTTGGTTAGGTGGTTGAAACCCTACCCCTAGTCATTTTTAGCTTGTTGCAACCTATTTTGGGTTTCCAAGATGACTAGGGGGTATATATTGTAGCATTTTTGACTTAGTGAGGGTTCCAAAACTTTCTTTTTGGTCCCTGGTTGTTCTTGATGGTATTATACTGAACAAGGAGAACTTGGATTTAGGGTTTTGTTTCTCTTTGCATTTTTTTGCCTTGGTAATGTATTGATTCTGAAAGTTAATAAGAATACACTTGAATTCCTATCTCAAACTTTTGATTGTCTTCTTGTTCTGATTGTGGATTCATATATGTTAAGGTCACAAAGTGGATTAGCATATGGTAAACAAAGAGTATTGTGAGATCAGCTTGGAGTTTTAAAAAAAGTTAGGATTAAATCCTTTAGGGTGATTTCAGTGAGTTCATTATTAGATTAGAATTTGATGATCAAGTTTGGGAGTGAGGGGAGTAATAGGAAAAGCACTTACTCTGAGTTCATATGTGTTTGAGTTGAGGTTTTAGTTGATATATGTTATCAAATGACTCTTTTCCCTGGGTTAAGGCACTGATCTATTCTTTGGAAGCAGTCCATCACCATCAATCACAGACACATTTAAATGATAAAATCTTTAATCAATTAGTAAGGGGTATAATTGTCTATTAGTTAGTGATTCCTTTCAAGAAGTGAATCAAGGGTACACCCACCTAAGCATCTTGGCTCAAAGCGTAGGAGGATCTCTTTGATCCTTGTTAATTGGCCCTCTTCCTTGAAGACTTTGGAGTGGTGATAGAGTCAAAGTTATATTAAAGTTATCCATCAAAGTATAAATCTACAAGTTGAAGATCAAAGGGAACTCCCAACAGGATAAACATTTTCAAGTAGGTTTTGATAGAATTGGATTCATCCTTAACGAAAATTCCAAAGTGGAAATTGTACCCACTAGGGTTTCACTATCTGAACAAACTTACCCCTAGGTTGTGACCCACTTAACCATAGTCAATGTGTGAACCCACAATAGTGGGTTACCATTTTTTGCCTGAACGGACACTCAAGTCTACATTTTGAGAAAAAAATTTAGATTTAGATGCATATTATCATTAAACCATTTGAAATCAGAAGATGAAGTAAATTAGAATCTTTTAGGATTTTCTATCTAGATTCTAAATATATATTTTTTTTAAATTTTTGAATGGTTTTTTCTTTCTCCCACGAAAACTGATATGTTCGTGAAAACGTCATTTTCAAAGAGTTACATTGTTTTCATAGAGCATAACTTTTTTTGTAAAATAGATATCAATCTGATTCTTTCAAAATTAGTTTTGTAACATCCATATAGAGGGTATGCAATTGGTTTCATTATATTATCATGATTATTTCACATTTTATTAACATTTGAAGTTGACTAAACCATAATTTTGACATACCTCGATTACATAGCTTATAACTTGTCGTGTATTTGTCTAATTTTATTTTTATTTTTTTTAATAGAAAGACAACTTAAATACCTAGGGCATAGATATTTTTTAGAATTTTTTCCTCTCATTTACTATTTTTCCATAAGCATCAAACATAGAGGTAGACATACGATGAAATATCTATGTTTCGTAAAACTAACAAAACAAAGTCATAATAAAGTTAATATATATTAATATTATAATCATTGGAAAGATTTTTCTTAGTAGTACCTTACTACATAGATAAGTTTTTCAAATAGATTCATCTGATATGCCAAAAGATAAATTCAAAGTGATTTTTTGTCAGCATTTTAATATGTGCGAATGAGACTCTATTGCATGTATGAATGAGGAGTATAGATATTATATCAATGTTTTTTTTTTTATCTAAGAGGCTTTGAGCTAACCATTTATAATTAATTCCTTCAAATCAAACCTCTCAAGGCTTAAATAATCATATTTCATTAAAAATGTGTTATTTCAACAAAAATCAACATGTCTAAAAAAGTGTAACCCACTATTGTGGGGTCACGACAACTTATCCTTATTCTTTGAAGGTTATTCTCTCTCATCTGAACCTTTTTTAAAAAAAAATTGTTGTATTTTTATCATTTAAATTTAGGCATGACAGCCTTCCAAGGATGGTTCCTTGTATGTCCCACCTATTGTAGTGCTTCCTACACTTCCGTGGGAGGTATACTTCTCCAACCCCTACAACCTCATCTTTCATGGAGACCTGTGCCTCAAATGGGATCATCACCAGAGGCCATGGATGACCTGGTTCCCCAGGTAGTTCTCCTCACTAGTGTTATCTTTTGCTGATACTCTAAAAGTCCTTTTTGTATGAAAGATGTTTAATATTGAGCTTATTCCTTACATATATATGGGACACTATATTTTTGTAAAGTTATGTTGATGTAATCTCTCGAACATGATCTAATATTCCTTTCAAGTTAATATAAATTGGCAACAATGTTATAACTTCATCATTCAAATTATCTATGGCCTTTTGTACCTCCATGAAGATTCACAGATGAAAATCATTCATAGAGATATTAGAGAAAACAATATTTTTCTTGACAACAAACTCAATCCTAAAATAGTAGACTTTGGTTTAGCTAAACTTTTCCCTGAAGACGAAACCCAAATCCAAAATAGAGTTGCAAGCACATAGTAAGGATTGCATTGATGTTAATTGTATGCTTCTTTTTTAATATTATGGGTATGTGTAGGATCATGGTATGCCTAACTAGGCCCTTAAGTGGTAATGAAAATTTAGAAAATTAGGTGTAGGCAGGTTGACATAAAAATTTGAACAAGTTATAAATATTATATCAAAAATATGTAAGAAGAGAATTTGTAAAAAATTCAATTTAGTTTCTAAGATAGTAGGCCTTTTTTGAAAGACAATTATTCTATATGTTGAAAATTTAAACTTTCAATGTAGTAGTACACAAATTTCAAGAAAAAATACGTAGGTGTATGTCTGACCACCTTAAACACAATCAAATGATAATTTTTTTTTACAAGATTCTAGATATAAGTAGTAGACTTAGGTCTGAATGTCACACATATTTTTTTGTAACTTTTTTATAAGTAAATAATTAATTATGATTTTTCTTCTATGTTTTTTCCTAAATACAAAAACTCTTGTGTCTGACCATGTTAACTTAGTCTAAAATTTATCAAATTGAAAACTTTTTTTATCTTTCTTGTAGTAGAAAAATCATAAAATATGACACATGTTTTGGATTTTAAAAATGTTATATAGTTTGAAAGTTATAGCTATTTTTCAATAGTCTATCAATCAGGACTAGAATGATTACAAGTAGCTATATGTCTGACCACATTAAACAAAATCAAATGATA
Organism: Chamaecyparis obtusa; assembly: GCA_027943335.1. Taxonomy (NCBI): domain Eukaryota; kingdom Viridiplantae; phylum Streptophyta; class Pinopsida; order Cupressales; family Cupressaceae; genus Chamaecyparis; species Chamaecyparis obtusa. Next base: position 483,257 of record BSBK01009121.1, read on the forward strand.
ATATTTTTTTATAAGATTCTAGATAAAAGTAGTAGACTCATGTCTGGATGTGATGTACATTTTTTAATGTTTTTTTCCAAGTAAATAATTAATTATGATTTTTCTGCTACAAATATTCTTGAATATAAAAACACTCGTATCTGACCACCTTAACTTAGTCTAAACTTCATAAAATTGAAAAAAAAAATTATTATTATTATATTTGGTGAAGCATAGGATGTGATGTATATTTCACATTTTAAAAATGTTATATTGTTTGAAAGTTATAGTTATTTTTCAAAGATTCTATCGATCAGGACTTCTTTTTCACATCGCCACTTTTTTGGCATACAAGATCCTGCACATACCCTTATGATAAATTTTATTTTTTGTAACAGGGATATGTTTGTGGTGCATCGGTTATATGGCTCTAGAGTATGAAATGCGAGGACAACTATAGGTAAAACTAGACATTTATAGCTTTGGCAAGCTACTACTAGAGATTATGAGTGGAAAAAAAAATAAAAATCTCAATCTTTCTCAAGAAATATAAAATCTGTTGGAATGGGTAACTTTTCAAAGTGTCATCATTAATTTGCATTCAATTATAGTTTTAACACCAGAAGCTAAAATCAAAATGAATTGATAATATGTGTGATTTGTGATGCAGACATGGAGACTATATAGAGGAGGAGATGTGATAACTAAGGTTGAGCCAATTGTAAGAGAGAGTTACCTGAAGGAGGTGGTGATACGATGCATTCATGTTGCGTTGTTGCATCCATTTTTGTAACCCTAGACTCTGTGGGAAGAACTAATACCTTGGTAAGATGTTATGAACACCACTATTATCATTTAACACCTAGTAGAGATAACTGGTGTAGGTTTTGACAATGTTCTCAAAAGCTTGGCAACATTCTGTTGAATTATAACTTTACAAAATCTATATTTAACGAATATACATCCTTGCAGGATGAAACCAGAAAGAATAATGAATGAATAATTGTAGGGTTTGCAATGTTCCTTTGTTAAAATGGTTTGGAACTTTTAGATCAATGCAATCGATAGCTATAGGGTCAATTCCTCATAATTTCAAACATCCTATGCTAGTGCCAAATTGGGAGTTATGAAACAAGATATGGGTATTAACCAAAACATAAATGAGTCATTGTCAAGCATTTAACATATGTATATTGCAGAATGTGTGGAAGTATAAATAAGATACAAAGCCATTTTCAAGACATTTCATAGAAAATTAATTTCATAGACTATCGTGACAACCAGAACTATTGGATCTTCACTCGATGGATTTAGTGTTGGAGGCTCGATGACAAGGTATAGATCCATCAAAGCGCAAACAAAACAAATTTTCAATAGAAATACATTTGTGAAATTGGTTGAGAAACCCTCAAGAAAATATGTTGAAGTTAATATGTTTGCAGAATGTGGAAGCTCAAATAGGGCTTGTGCGACTTTTTGGTGGAATCCCCAATGAAGTGTGGTCTCAATGGTGCCATGATCATAGATCAAAACCATTCTTACACTTCTCCAATATCTACTTCAAATATGAACAAAATATAGACAACAAAATGTGTTCTCCCCTCCCACATTTCTACAACGTACCCATTACACACTAAGATATGATTTCCAGTATATATAGCACTATAGGTGTAACCCTTGCACCATTCAAAGATACAAGTTCTAGTTATAAGAAATTTACAATTTTTTTATATAGTAATAAAAAAAAAATATTTAAAATATTTATTGCTTATAATATACTACAAGTGATAATAAATTAACAAAACATTTTATAAATATTACAAATGAGAAATAACTCATAAATTAAGTACCATTGAAATTGTATAACTATCTTGTTTCAAGTGGGCTTTATGTCATCACTCAAATTTTGAGTTAATTTTTTTTGATAGATAAGTAGAAAAATTGTAAAATCATTAATTTAATTTCCCTATTGTTTATAAATAAAAAATTAATAATAATTCAAGATTTAGTCTAATTTTTAAGCTAGAAATATTATATATGAATTTGAATTTTTGGAACATTCTAAGAATTTTCTTTCATGACAAAATGTACTTATCAATAGAGTTGAACAAATTAAATGAATTACTTAGTAGTCTCTATTAATCAAACTACCAAAGGACACAATCAAACATTAATGAGGTATGGCCTTGCTATGGTGGGGGTGGTGAGAAGCATGGTCTCCCTTTCGGTTAAAAGAATAGTCTTAACTTTTCATTAAATTTAATCTCGACCTACTATAAGGTGACTTGGTATGCAACTACTAAATTATAGGAAATCAGATTAACTAAGGCCATCATGGTAGTCGGTGGAGTGATTCTATAAGTCCCCATCAGGCTAAGGGAGAAGGAAGAAGATAAAGAAATTTGGAAAGAGGGAGATGACGCCCTTTATCCAAGTTCACAAATCTTTTATCCTCTCAAAAATTATTGAGTTTGGACAAGCTGAATCATGTCATAGGAATTACATATAAAATATAAGAGGTTTGGAAAAGAGATGACGCCAAGAAATAAAATAGGGGGGTGGCGTGAGGTGTAGGATTTTGCATCTTTAACTTCGCAGTGATCTAGCTAGGAAGAAAAAAGAAAACCTTCCATGAAAAATAATTAGAAAAAAATAGATCTATTGAACAATGAATTCTATTAATTATTGATGATTACAAGATGTAAATATTATAAAGATATAGCCAATGCCAGAATAAATCATGGAGCAAATGTTGTAACGAAACTAACAATGCAGTTGTAATCTGGCCTTAAACTTAAGCTCAAAGAATGAAGAAAGAGTGATCCACAAGTTACGAGAAAAAATAGAAAGGAACTAAATGTTAGAATTAGCTAACACTAACACCCCATTTAATTCTAACTAAGGATAATAAAAATTAATGAGAGAAAAGATGCAGCTGAAAATCCTTTGTGACAAGAAAATTGCGAATAGCAAAAAATCATCAACACGAATAGTAGAGAACCCCTCCATAATATTGAAAGGAGAGGCATGACAGGTCCACTGACATGGTGTCTCTAAAGAGGAAAAGATGAAAAGGCCCATGTGAAGAGAGCATGACCTTGACCTTTCTCTGATGTAGAATCCAACTCAGCCTCTGTTACCATAACCATTTGATACAAGCCTCTACTTGTGGTCCAAAACAAAATCTATGGTGTGCATTCAAAATAGTTGAACGGTGTGAGAAGAGAAGAGGCTGAAAACTCTATTCTTTGCAACTGATCTACTCTTTAGAGCTTGCAAGAAAAAACTTGCATTTCTCCTTCCTAGCACCTAAGCTCTGATACCATGTAGGATTTCGTAGAGCTAGGCAAAAAAAAAGGAAGAACTTCCATGAAAAATAAACAAAACAAAATAGATCTGCTAAATGTAATGAATTATATTAACCATTGATGATTTGCAAGATGTAAATATTATAAAGATATAGCCAATTCTAGAATAAATCATGGAGAAAATGTTGGAATGAAACTAATAATGCAATTGTAATCTGGCCTTAAACTTAAGCTCATGGAAGGAAGAAATAGCGATCCACAAGTTATGGACCAAAACAGAAAGTAAAATAAATGTTAGAATTAGCTAACACTAACATGAGGGATGAAGGTATAGCTAGATCCTTTGGTACCCTACTCTCAATAGATCGAGTGACTGCTGCCAAAAGCCGTCTCACCTATTCTAGGATCTACATAGGGGTGGAAGAGGGCCAAGACATGTCAAAAATTATCATGCTCCAATCCAAACTGGGAAACCATTTTTAAAAGTTGGAGTATGAAAGTATCCCTTTTTCTTTCTTCCACTGTAAGAAAGCAGGACATAAAGCCAGGCTGTGTCCAGTAGGCATGAATTTGGGAAAAGAAAGGAAAGCTATAGCTGTTAAAAAGATCAAGTCAGGTAAACCCATTGAAAAGGATAGCCTCCCAAGGGAGAAAGCCATTCCACAATCTGACTCAAATGTCAAGACTCACAGAGTGTAGAAAAAAAGGATAAACCAAAGGACACTCTAGAGATTCTAGACTCACCAAAAGATAAGAAAAATCCTCATTAAGGGGAACAAAAGGAAAATACCAAGTTAAGCCAAGAAAGCACTAGACTCAGAGAGGTATCTCCCCAGTCAGAAGGCATAGACTTGGTAGTCAACATTCAGCATGACTCCATTATTGAAACCAAAGACAATGGTTTGGAGATGGAGGTGACTCGTGCCTGGGTTCTATCTTTGTCTCCTTCATCCCAGACTCCCTTGAATCCCCATTGGAAGAATGTTTTTCAAGCCCAGCTAGGGTCATACCTGGTGGCCCCCTAGATTCTTGCCTTTTCCCAGAGACATAGGATTCAAACAAAGTCCATAAATGGAATTTCTTCTGGGAACTATCTCTCCAAGGCAACTCACCAAGATGGAGGAGCTCTTTGCCAAATACAACGATGAAAAAGAGGGCTAGTCAAAGGTTCAAAGTAAAAAGAGAACCAAAAGAAGAGACCCCTCTCCAATTTCTTCTACAGCTACAAGGAGCAGAAACAAAGCAGATGTTTGGGCTAAAATCAAATCCCCAAGCAGAAAGAAAGCTAGTTAGATAATTCAAGAGGAAGTCAGTAGGAATATCACAGATGGAACCCAAAATACCATCCATGCTACCTGCACCCCCAGTAAGAAATGCTAGTAGTTCCAAAGGACCCTAGTGAGCTCATTAGCTCACACAAGAAGATTTTTCTTCGAAGACCTCTCAACTCTACTCACCAGGGCACTTTAACTCAAAAGGTTAAGCTAGTTGGAACCCTGTTGAGGAACATCTCACAAATCTTCTCTGTTGCAATAAAAAATGAAGTGATAGCCATGTATGAAACTCAACGAGGCAACAATAACTGGCTCTCCCAAGGCCAGGGTCACCGACATGGCTATGGTCTCGGCTTAGTCATCACTTTTGTTGTTACGAAGACCAATCTTTCTAAGGCTAACTTTATTCATCATGTGTTCACCACTGTCGCCAACTAGGCTGCTGACCCAATTGCCTTTCTGGGTGCCAGCAAGGAAGCTTACATCATTTTGACCCATGCTGATACTTTCCATCAAGAAAAGTTAGATTCTCTAGATGGAGACGATCTTCAAAGTACCGATGCAATAATTAAAGATAATTATTAGTGAAAAGGAGTTGTTCGAAGGAGTTATCTCACTCATGACGATCTAGGGAGGATTTTCATGAGTAATAATAATGTGTCCCCTCCACAAACTTTTAGGGTCCTCTTCCCCAAATGTAATCATTTTAAAAAGCCAACTTTTAGAAAGCCCTCAAAGAAGGAAATTAAAAAGAAGGAAAGCAACAATTTTTGGTAAAACTAGAGGAAAACCAAAGCCCACACGAAAGCCATGGGTGGGGAAAGGCTAAGAAGGGAGCTGCAGTGCAATAGTGAGAAATGGAAGAAGTGAACAAAATTTTGGAATGTGTTATAGAAAGGGGATATCACAACTTTTATTGAAAGACTCCATGGTTGCAGGAAGGATATCACTAAAATATTCATCAAAAGCTGGAATGAAGGGATGGTGGAGATTTAGGGAAAGTCATTTACTATCACAGAGGAGGTTATATCTATGGTCATCAACATTGCTATCAAAAAGTTTGTGAGGGATGACAAGGAGATGAAAGCCATAGTTAAGTCGGGAACCTACTACCTTCCTGAGAGCTTGAAGATGCTTTGGTAGTATGTTCTAAAGGCTCTCATCTTGTATGTTACCCTGGACACCATGTTTGACAGAATCCACACCTATTATTTTGTCTTGCTGAATCATTTTAGGCATGGTATTAAGATTTCCATTCCTTTTTATCTCTTCTCTTCTATAAACAAGAATGTCAATGGTTTTAGAGATAAGAAAATTGCTAATCCTTCCCTGCGTGAAGGATTGCTTCTGTTCATCTATGAATTCTTTAAAGTGCAAATCCTGGGCGAGGAAATTGAGGATAGGAAAGCTAATAGCAAGGACTCTGGGTCAAATTATGTTTCTTCGGGAACTTTTGTGGGCAAACTTTTGGATGACAATGAGGAAGCTGAAAATAAGAAATGGAACAAGGAATCCCCTTCCAAGAAGTGACCCTATTAAGTCCTCAAAAATTTAAAAACCCTCAAAAAATTAGGATAGGAAGGAGGTTCACTCGAAGGAAGAGTACAATGACAAGGAGGAAGAAATGGATACAGAAGATGATGTAAGTAATCCTTAAATGGAAACTGCATACATGCAGAAATAGGTCAAAGAGGAAATCCCCAAATCAATGCAGGACTTCCTGGGCTACCTGTCAGTTGATCTTACTATAAGTGAGGAAAAAAACCATCCTCCTTAGTCCCCTACTAGTACCAATATTAAGAATCATGACCCTATTTTCAAAGACCACAATGATGAGTAGGGTACTAACCACTCACCTATAAGGATAGATGAAACTAAAGATGCCTCTGAGGGGGAGTATACTAGTTAGGATACTTGGAAAGGAAAAAAGGTCTGGAGAAATTTCAACATCAACATAGTGTGAATGGGAATAATTAGGGAGGTTGTATATCCATAGATTCTGGAGGAAAATGAAGGAAAAATCCACAAGGAATAATTGATTGACCTAGCATTGGTTGTTCTAAGTGATAAAACTAGGGAAATGGATATGGATTTCATCAACAACACCACAAACAACATGCTAGATCAATTTAGATCTTTCAAATGGATCTACCACAAGATAGAGAACCTCAAAGAAAAGATTTAGAGCTCGGACAAAAAGGAACAAACCACTGAGAGAAAGCTAAGCTTGGGAACCAGGGTCTGGCACCTGGAATCCAAAATGATAAGCCTTGAAAAAACCCTAAAGGGAATAGCCGAGCAAAATTTCAATATCCTCAAAATGTCCAATGAGAACTTGAAGTTGTTAACAAAAAAAATGGAAAACAAAATGGAAACCATGGCTGATTAGAGAACTAGGGAGGGTGAGAAGGAGGCCACTGAAGGACCAGGAAAAAGAACCATGGCAAGAATCAGGAAAAATAGGGAGAAAATTGACCCCCAAGAATCCCAATTTCAGAATGTGAAAGACATTGTTCAACTGATGGAGGCCCTCGAAAGCAATGTGATTGTCATGCTTAGGAGCTTGGCATAACTTGTTTTGGTGCCTTTCTTTTTTGCCTTGTTTTGATTGTTTCTTTTTTTATTGTTCGGCCCTATAGTGGCCCATTCCTTGGAACTCTAAATTGTTTTACTCTATTTTGTTTGCATGCTTATCTTTTTTTTCTTACACTATTGTGGATTTTAGGATTCCTGTAAAACTTGTTTTACTTAATCAAAAACATGAGGGATGAGAGCTCTCCTAGCCTCCTTTTTTATCAGCATCCTTCTCATTGTTGCCTTCACTCTATTATTTTTCTAAATTGTCAATTTTATTTCCATCTGGTTACTTGATGGATGCCCAGTCCCTGATCTAGAGCACCTATTTTGGCGTAGGAGGGATAAAACTAGGAAAAAAATCATGGAACTTGGGATTATATCTATTAAATACATTAGGTTGAAGAATTTTTCCAAGCTTTATTTTCAAAATGTATCTAAGCTTCATAATTGATTATGAAATGTCTTTTAGAAAAATGTTATTAGAAATGACATCTTATTTTCTAATTAAAAATATATATTTACAAACCATGGATATATGTGCTAGGGAAGCGTAACCAAACAAATGGTTATACACTTATTAGATACTAATAATGGAAGGAACAAAAAAACACAAAATCTTCTCATTTTTGGATCTAGCTTGAATAAGTCTTTTTCTTTTAGAAACGCATAAATAAACTATCAACTCATGTGTATTTTCTAGTTCAAACTCAAGATTGTCAATTTGCTTAGCTTGATTATAACTTTCCATGACAATGATCTTTTAACTCTCGGGTGGTTAAACCTTTATCTAAAGAGTCCAAATTGTTGATACCAATTGTTAGATTAATGGTGGAAAGTTAAGTACTAAGAGGGGAGGGGTGAATCAATACTACAAAAACTTTTATCAACTATTCAAACCATTTATCAAATTTTAAACTTTGCATAAATCATTAACAAATATACAAATCAACACTTGAAAACATAACTTATAACACTATCATAGTTTGGTCTCGTAGAAACCTTTGGTTAGAGGGAACCCTGTTTGAAATAGAACTCCATAATTTCATGGTAGTACTCAATGCACATAGGGGGAGGGGAATCTTCAACTAGAGGAAGTTGATCCTATAGCTGTATTTATTCCAGTAAATGCAACTCTAGTAGGGAAAATGTCAGTTGTTGTACTAGTTATTCCTCTAGTAGACACAGTGCCAAATGATGTACCCATGGTTCACCCATACACATAACATTTAATAGAGGATAGAGAATTGAGATGGATAGAAGAAAAATATGGTTGGATGACATGGGTGGAGAGGTGTAAGAGAGAAATCATACCAGATACTTAATTGTAAATCAATTTCATGAACAACATATCTTTTTGAATTTTGTATACATTATATACATACAATTCTCTCTTTATGCATATCTTTTTAAAACAACAATGTCTACTCTTTTTAATATTAAGTAATTGTATAAACACTATAGTATGTAAGAGAAACTAAGTATATTAGGATAAAAGATTTAATATATGATACAAGATGTAATATGGGATCATCTGATTTGTATAGTTTGATTACATGATATCTAATACAAAAACAACCATACATAGATGTCCTTTTCTTTGGTAGTATTAATGCAATAATAACTAGATGTCTACATCATCATGGTACATTCTTGAGATGCATGTTCACTAAATTCACCAATTTAAATAAATTTAATATAACTATATAAGTTTTCTTCCCTTTTAATATGATGGTGATGTCTATTTTACTCCACAATGCCTAGGTTTTTTATTGAGCCCTAAAGTTTTTGACTTGTTTTAATTGTCCTCAGCTAAAAAGACCCAGAATTTTGGCTACTCAAATTTTGATTAAATGGCTCTCAATCTTAGGGTTTTGGCATAGTGTGAATGTTATGGCAATGTCTATTCAAATCAAAGTGCTCATAAATATGAGTTTGCCTCAAACATTTTGCCTATAGAAAAGACCATCAAAATCGTAAAACCACTTGAAATTTAACAAAATGGTTGTTGATCTTAGGGTTTTTGGGATGTTATAAATATCAATGTGAGACTTTTGAAGGTCCAAAAAGTAGACAAAACCACCCAAATCCATATTCACACACACAAAAAACTTAGATACCTTGCAACATTCTTGAGAAAAGAAACCCTTGTATCTTTAGAAGGAGTTTACTAAATGCATACTTTCATACCATGAATTTATGGAGCAATGTCAAAACTTTCATTACAAGAATCTCTAGAATTAAAAACACAACATGAACACGTTCTACAAGGAACGAGTGAGAAAATAGTTACAACATTTCTGAAGATGCAACAATTAAAAAAGTTTAAGATTATGATCGAATGATTAATTGTAAATTGACAAAATGTAAATAAAACTAAACATATTAAACTAGAGTAAGATATGCAAACTAGGAGTGCATCATATGCACAATCTACAAATTTGTATTGAACTACACTAGATGTTCCTAAATTTAGCCTCAATTACACATGATTATATGTAACAGAATATTCTTTAGCATGTACACAATTAATTAATGCAATGCATGAAAATATTCCTTAAGTAATAAATATGCATTCTCTAAAAAAACTCCATTCAATTTTATGTCCACAATGTGAAGGTTGTTGTAAAATATTTACACTTTTGGAGTTTCAATGTAATATAAAAATGAAAATAAATTGCAAATATTTTGTGATATTTTTTATAGTTTAGAGTAATGTACTATAAAATATGATATTTAAAGAAATACAATTTAAATCACATAATAACTTTTAATATTCAACCATTCAAGATAAAATGTGGTGGAGGAAAAAATACTATTATAATAGATTATTTGAACTCATGAAATTGTATTTTTTTTACAAACAAGAAAATTATGTTGAAAAAAACCTTACTATATAATTTATAACATCACCAAAAATCTTCCTAACAAACTATTTTTCTTGAACTCTTACAAAAATTTGAATTTAACTATTTCATTAATTACACTAGACAGAAGTTTGGTTTTAAAAAGTCTCACTAGTTAAAATTCTTAACACAAAAAATTGTAACATTAGATGAGTGGATCTCTAGAAATTTTCTATTAATGGATATTAAATTTTAATATTTTTTATTTCTAAAAATCTAAGGTTTTAATTTAGACAATTTATAATTTTACTCAAATATCACAAAAAATCAATATTTAAGGATGAGTCAAGAACTTTTTGTCTATAGCTACTTAAAATGGGATTTGATAAAATTAAATACCTTTGTTCATACTATCTCATCCACTTAATTTGAAATTTGAAGAAGTAACATAAAAATGTATTACTAATGAATGAGAACATACATTACTAATGTGACAAATTAAATATGTGCCTATGGTCTATTTAAAGAAGTGTACTCAAAAAAATTATGAGATGTCTTTCAAACCTTATCTTATTAGTATAAACTCTAAATTTAATTTTGTCCTATCAATACTTTAAACATTAAGTCACCATTTTGAAAATCTATTTTGCAAATCATTGTATTTTATCCACTTATTTCCAAATTTCAAGGGACGCCTACAAATTGGTTATAAGCTAGGAAGGGAGGTAATTTACATATGAATTCTAACTAGTAAGTGAATGGTATTATAAGATTATGCATGTACTATCAACATACACATAACACTTAAACATATTTATTTTAAGCTTATATTACTAATAGGATAAAATTTCAAATGGAAAGATAAATGGTTCAAACATAAGATGCCAAGGATGGATGCTTTCTAAATAAATACAATAATAGTATAGCTTTTTCATAAGAGGAATTATACACAATGTAATTTTGGCAAATCATTGTCAATCCAAGTGAAACTTATGGAACGCAAAGCTCAGAACAACTTATTAGAATTGTGAAACTCTTGAAATGTCCCTTTGCTTATGTAATACATCTAATGTCCAATTATATTCACTCTTAAAGATACTATTGTTGTATCTAATAAATCAAAGAGTCTTATATTGTATTTGTTTGTATACAATGACCATTTTCATTTAAAAATGATTCATTTGTAATTTTTGAAATCAAAAATATTATATCTACAAATAACTTTTAAACATTCATTATTATAATTTAAAATAAAAGTTAATTATTATATTTATTACAACAAATATCCATATTTAAGTAAGTAATGCTGTAATTTGTCACTTCAGAGAATCAAATTTTCATAGAATATTTCATTTTTTAATCTCTACAATGTTTAAATAGAATGCTTATAAACTACGAAAATTTAAAAATGATGTGTTGTCATCGAAACAAAGCGAAACTACTTTCCTTACTGAAAACAAGAAAATATTTAAAATCTCCACAAATTATCCACGTTAACTAAAATTGATTAGCAACTCTCTAAGTGTATCGATCTCTCTATCTCCTATAACTTTCCTCCGATACGCTCGCGTCCTGCACATGGGACAATAATTTTGCCTCTTAAACCATTGGCTTATGCACACGCTGTGAAATATGTGGCGTTCATGGCAATGCAACTGGCACGCCTCTTCGGCCGCTTCAAAATCAGATAAACAAATCGCACACATAACATTTTCATTCACTTGAATCTCTGAAATTTCTATTGTAGGTAACATTTCCACAACATATCTTTTCTCTCTCTCTCCGTTTCTCTATGTATTCTTTCTTCTGTGTCGGTTGTCCAATGTTCCCAAATCAAAATAATTGTTTCGTTCAAATTAAGTTCGATCATTGCTAGTGAATCGCAGATTCCTCTGTTGTGCCACATACAGCTGCCCAATTCCAGCTCGAACGCGTCAAACTGCTCCAATAACAACTCGTGAACAATGTCAAACAGTTCAAGATGACATGCAAAGTTACCAGCTTGGTTTTGCGGGTCTGCTTCGTAGGCTGTTTTCTCTCTAATCACATCACTTTTCAATTCGCACACACGATTGTTTAGGATAGTTAAAGCATCAATTAATTCTCCTGTAATGCCATTATGGACCTGATATGCTTCTGCTTGCTGTTCTTCACCCGAATGACTGCACGGATCATTACTCATATCAGAAACTTCTCTTGCGTCGTCACGAACGAATTGATTTACCTCTGTTCGCTGTGCCATTTTCCTAAGTACAGATTAATGGATTTTGAAACTTCAAATAGCTGATTTATAATGGATGAAGTCAATCTCACGCCGCATTATATACATTGTATGAATAGATACGACTGCTCAAGAAAGAGCCGACATCTAATTATTAGGGTTTAGGAAAATCAACTAACATTAATAACTAAATCTTTGTATATATTATTTTATTATTCAGATGAAAACATATAAGTTTCGTAAAATGCTGTTTAGGTCAATTCGTTGAATAAAGAAATGCCAATTAATTTACGTAATCAAAGATGAGGGTTAATATTAAATGTTATATTTCAAATGAGAAAAACGAATTTGATTGATGTATTTTCTTAGTTCGTTGAAAGATTAGCAAAATGAGTTTGATTATTCGTAGAATCTAGAATTATCCTAAACACAATCACTGACCCTAATCTCATATCATAGGTCTAGCTGTCTAGCTGAATATATATGACACTAATGTAGCCACAAATATGTGGCGCATCATAGATTTCGATTGTTCAATTTATTAAATTATTTAATTTATGTCAAATTATTGAGGATAGCAATAGTCAAATCTATACTATGAGTATTTAACTCTAAGTTAGTACTATTGTAGTTATCTCGTTATTTATAAGTTAAATAGGAATATAATAAAAATGTTTGGATCAATTCTAATATAGGTTTTTTTTTTCATTTTGCTATAAATTTTATTGTTTCAATATTCTAAATACATATTTATTATGTTTTTAAATTGTGAAAAATAATTATGACTATTTGAGAGGCCAAAACAATTCGCATGAATTTGTATTCATTATCATTTAACAATTATTTAAGCAAATTTTAAGATATGTAAATTTTAATTATATTTAAAACAAATTACAAGATAAATGTTTGGTTTGTAGGTGCTCAATCTCCTATTTAAATTGAGTACTTTTAAAGTTTAAATTTATCGCAAAACATTGAAATGTGAATCACATATTATATATTTATTATTCAATAACATTAAATTTATTATTCTACATTAGATAAAATATATTATTTAGTCTATAATCTAATATTTTTCAAATTGTAGGAGTTTCTTTTAATGATGAATATAATTATGATTATTATAGATATCAATTCTTTTTATATTAGTTAGAAATTTATTTTTTGTGAAAATTAAATCTTTTATATTACTAAAATTTAGTTTGTTTCAACAAAAAATAATGGATTTGTTGTAGGAGACTTTTGGGCCTAGGTTATATGTTGTTCTTGCATAGGATGGATCACTTCAACAAGCCTCGATTGAGAAAGAAGTAAAAAGGATAGTGCCTTGTGCATAAATTTTTATGTTTGCAGCGTGAGGAGAAGGAGAATATTTGTGTGAACCTATCTAATGACATAGGAAATGGTGGATTTCTCCCACTAGAATATAGAGGATTGCTATGTTTAGGGGCTTTGTTTAGTGGTGACAGTGGAATTGCAAATGGAAACTTGAATGTTCCTCAAGAGATAGCTCATGTGGCCCCTATTTGACTCTTTCCATAGTTAACTAGGATTTGAAAGGGAAGGGGATCATGTACGTTAATGGAGGGGATGGTGCTTGATGATTCGGGTGGATCTAGAAAATGTGAAAAATTTCATAGCCTCATATTCTCATGAAAATAACATCAATGCATGGAGTTCCCTAACATGAATGAGATCAAAATGAGTTTTTATGAAAAAGTTAAGTACAATCAAAGGTTTGGTTAAATAAGGAATTAGATATTCACAAAAGTGAAAAAATGATGCCAAGTTGTGGTTCTCGTCGTGTTAATTCTGAAACTATATTTGGTTTTGAAAATGGACATCGTATGTGAAAGTTAAAGCCAATCAAAGTTCTACAGTCAAAGGTGGACCAAGTGGACTAGTGATGACATTACCATGGCGTGGTAATGAAGGGTGACATGGTAGTTTGACCAATCCTCTATTGACATGTGACAATTTTAGTTGATGACATGGCATGACCAAGTGGCATTTGAATGGTGACATGGCAGTGCATAGATGATCTAATCTAGGTGTGACACAAATCATATTGAGGCTAGTAATAAGGTGCCATGTGGCATCCAATTGGTAGTCTTATCAGAGATCAATTTTTTTATATCAAAAAAAGTTTCTTCTGGTGGTTCAAACCATAAACCTTTCATTTCCACTCTCCCATCTCTACCACTACACCATCCGTGATTCTTGAAATTATTTTTGGTGATATTTATTTTTATTATTTACAAAACAAATGGTAAACTATCAAAAGAGGGGCCAGGTGGTTTGAACCCACAACCACCCTTATGTTATTTTCCCTCTCAATTGAGTTTAAAGGAGTATGACCTCAAAACTGTAATCTCTATGGTTTAAGAGAATAGCCACACATTACTGTTGTGATTAGGAATTAAATATATAATTAGATTAAGTTGGTAAACTTTAAGGTCCTAGTTTACAAATCACATGGATTGGGGGATCTGGAAAGATAGGAGCTAAGGTCACCTTTTTAAATGGAAGTGAGGACAACATATACCCTTGTGATAAAAGGGTCTATCTGAAATAGGTCTCTTGGGCATTGAGCAATAGTTCATCAACACCTAATTGTGGCATTGATAGCGGCATTCAAGCCATGACGAGTGAGGGATATCACTATAAATTTAGTAGAAGAGGTAAAAATGGAGGTTGATCATAACATGGTGTTATTTTATAAGCTTGGTTAGATTGGAAGATTCTAGGGTTTGTGGCCAAGTTTATGTGAGCTCCACAAGTGGATTTCAAAGAGCTCAGAGCTGATGTCGAATGGATGTCTTCAAGTTTACCTAAGTGCTAGGGGTTCTTTCATTGTTTTGTTTGAAGGTATTTGAGATAAAAATAAAATAATATGTGAATTTCTTAAGAGTTGGGACAATAAGCATCACCTAACATTGAAACCTTGGCATCTAGTTTTTTTCCCAGTAAAGAAAACTTTTGACAGGGTTCCACTCTAGGTAAGACACTGGAATGTAGTCATTACATTTTTGGTTTGATTCATGTTTAGAAGTTATAGAAAACTCCTTAGGTATACTTTTATATGTAGATGAAGAATGATAAAATCTCCCACATTCAATCTATGCTTAAAATTTACTAGAGATGAATATGGTTGATGGACTTGCATAAATTATGCTCAAAACCTCAAAAGATTTTTTGGGTGTAGCATGTGGATTATGTAGGGGTACCCTTTAGGTGTAGGAGGTTTTTTCAAGTTTGTCATATGGATGACCAATGTGCTAAATATAAATTGGAAAATAAGATATCTTGGTGAAAGGATTTTTTCTATCATCATTATATAGTGGACAAGAACTAGCTTATGAAGAACATGTTATGAAAACTTAAAGTATTAGCCTATCACATTTCTCCAATTTAATCTACTTAAAAAATTATCATCATGTGCATGAGATTTATATTTTAGTCACTACACTTATATATTTTTTTTATAAATAGCTTAAATAAATTGTCAAAGTATCATACCCACACACATTAAACATTAGATTTAATCTATATTAAAAATATATATGCATTAAACCACTACTTATAGAGCTAAAATGACCTCAAGCATACTTACACCATCTAAAAGTTTATGATAGGAATGGACATATTTCTTTTACAAATATATTTCAAATTTCATGCTATTATTTTTTATAATAATGTTAAAATAGAATTTGAAGAAGGGGTTTTACAAGTCAATTGAGGAGAAAGAACTATTTGAAGAAAATGAAAAATAATTTGTAAAAATTAGTGTGACAAATATCATGAGAAACTCTAATTCATTATTAGCTCTTGTTAAGGTGTTAATAAAAAATAGTTAAAAAATTCATTCAATAATATGTCAATGTGTGAGGGTTGATATGAAATATTTAAACTGTAGTCAATATTGGAAACTTGTGGAGTGAGGAGTGCAAATACATTACAAAGATTTTAACCTACTTTTGAAGATTGTAAAATGAAGATAGTGAGTCATAGAACAAAGTAATCTAAAAATGTGATATTTTATATAAAGATAATCAATTTTAGTCCACTACTAATATGCAATAACTCCATGAATGCCATTAATTTTCAATAATTCTATCATAAGTGTTGTTATAAAATAATGATAAACGGTTATGAATTACTACATTTGACCATATCATCGGCAAGTACAAACATTAAAACTAAATAAATAAATCTTTATTACAAATTTTTGACCTTCTATCAAAATTCAAAAATATACAATAAATCAAGAATAATATTTATTTCCCAAACCATCATATAACGGTAACTAGGCATCACACTGTAACAATCCCTATCTCCTAAGCCTCCTGACAGCAACTCCACCTGCAAATCCTAAGACGGGAGTGTGGCCTAGGAACTTTTTCCACCCAACCATGGAGTGGTTAGCTCCCTCGAGGCTTACCCTGAAATGGAAGCACATCGACTCTGCTCAAGGAGACTAGCATCTTGGGACTAATGAGTCGGAAGAATATGAAGTGAATGTGATTCTATCTACTATAACAATCTTTAGTATAAATAGAAATCCTAATCATAGAGTGGTAGATAGAACATACAACACTAACCAAGCATATTAAGGATACATATGCAAAACAAATCTTTGGCCAAAGAATCTTTTTCGAAATCAGTAAAACTGACAGGTAATACAACACCATTACCCTTCTCTGTCTTTTCCAAATTACTCTTCAATTCAAAAATATAATTTAAACACACCCTTAGTTTGATGGGTCTACTTTACTAATTCCTTTTGTACTCAAAAAACTTGACATAAAAGAATAGTAATTAAAATGAAATACTAGCAAATGGTAATCTCAAAGGTACGAACTGATTTATTAGATTTAGAGAAACATATAACAGTTATCCCAAATTCTGCAGACAGTCACATCATTATTCTCCTAGCCAAAAATGAGTAATTCCAATTTACGTAAATCTATATAAATAAAATAGCAGTTTAGTTCCCTTGTATTTCATACTTATCTTAAGTGTGAGATTTTTCCAAAATATTTGTAGGTTTTCTAAAGAAAGATAAGTTTGTATTATTATTTAAATTTTTGTGATCTATAATAAATTATTATTCTATATAATTTCCATGACTCTTCAAAATACGGATTTATTTCGAAGGAAAGATTTAATTTTTGGCAACCATTGGTTTGAAAAATATTATAATGTATCATCTCTAATGTTTTTAAACTTTATAGATTATGTACAACATTTTAATCTCCTAAAGCCTAAATGGAAATTGTAAATTTTGAGATTAATGTTCAACCGAAATAAAGAATTTGGAAGACTTAAACAAAGCTAAATGTTTGGTATTTTTAGTTCTATTTTGCTCTGTTGATTGGATGAGAATGGCTTCAGATCTAAAAGATCATAGGCTAGTAAAGAACAGAAGAGAGAAAAGATTAAAAATTTGAAGAATTTGGATCTACAAAAACAACCACTCGTGATTTGTTTTGATGCAAGAAAAGATTCAAACATATCTTGGAGTCAAATCCCCTATTCCTATATTTTCAGTCAATATCTTATGTCTTTTATGAGTTAACAAAATTACAAGTTCCACCATCTCACAAGACAGGGCCAAACTGAGAAAAGGGGTTGTATACTTGTTTAAAATACAATCATATACCAATAAGCACGTACGATGAATTCTTAATTCTGGCCTAAACGTTATGTCTTTGGCTTGCTTAGTGGCCACAAGGAGAGAACCAAGTCCATTCCCAAGTTGGTTCAAGACCAATTTGACTATGCCAGGTGTGCTGCATGTGGAAAAGACTAAAGAGAACAAGGATATGTGATGGAGATAGTTCGAGAAACCAAAGACACCGCAGGTGAGAATTTAAGGAAAATAAAGGTGCAACCTTCGGAAAGGCTAAGGAGTGTTAGGAGACTGATGCGTAGGAAACTAGGCAAGCACAATAAAATAACACAAACCCAAGCCAGACTCAACCGCAACACATACCAAAACTTGAAACAAATAAACTCAACAAATTCTCAAAGAAATTAATATTGCCAGTCAATAATTTACAGAACAAATGACAAAGAGAGGAACCTAAATTTTTAAGCGGAAGATGTAGACAAGATGACCTCTCCTAGAGCATGTGACATCCACTGTCCTTCCCATTCAGATTCCTTCTATCCTCTCCTCCTTCTTGCTACATAATTCCTTATTAATTCTACTCTTTTCTTTCCACTAATATGTGTTTTTCTTTTACTTCATTTCTCTCCCCTTAATTCCCAATTCTCTTCCTTTTAACTCTCTTTTCCATCGTCCCCTATTTTTCCCTCTCTAACTTCTTTCCCCATTTCCCTGTGTGTTCTCCCCTCATCTCTGATCCCTTCTCCACTTCATTACTCCTCTTTTATTAAACTCCAGTCCTCCTCCTTACCTGGCATCCAGTACCCCAATTCAACACCTACTTAAGTTGTTACATGCCAGTTTATAGCCCAAAATAGGATAAAAATTAAAGTTTAGTTAAATCCACTCCCACATAACTCCCTCTACTCATCTTGTTGAATCAACAAGATGTTTGGATGTAAATAAAAAGGTCAAACAAAATTAAAGATAACTTTTTCTTTTGACTAGTCCAAATTACAATTTTTTTTATTCAATTTTTTTTTAATTTTCAATCTAAAATAACATCAAATCATTTCTTTTATAAGAAATCTAAAGATAATAGCTATTTTACCTTATTAAATAATTTCTTTATACAATATTAAAATTTAAATAGCTAAAACAAACAAAAAAACACTACGCCCATACTAACACATGATTACATATTTCTCAACACTAATTCAATATATAATCAATTCACATAATTAAATTTCTTCATAAATAGAATAAATATAACTGGTGGTGTGTGCATTTAACCATATAATTCTGGACTCATCCATACCGAGGAGCTAGGCTCCCCTACCTTGACCACACTCTTGTCCTCAGATCCTTTCAATAGATGAACAGTCCATTTTTTATCAGTATGTTAGTTCCCAAATTCAGTAACCAAATCCAGTTGAAAATCATTCATTGTGATGATATTAATCATATCAAGTAAAATAATATACTTAAAAACATATAAACACATGTTATCATATTAATCATTAATCACTTCCTATTTATCATCCTGACGGAAATATAATTCAAGCATAACTATTTTATTCATCAATTTAACAAACATCTGGAAATATTTAACAAGCTGACTTAAGTCATCAATAATTTAAAACAAAGAGTTATAATGTTAGAAAAATTGGTTATGACATCCTTCCCCTATAAGAGAAGACATCGTCATGATGTCTTATGAAAAACACAACATGAGTTCTCAAACCATAAGATAACTGAAAACATAAATCAACTAACATATAAAGTCTATGGAAGTAAATGTGGAAAATATCTAATCACATCATCTACATCCTCCCATGTGGCACTATCAATAGAGAGTTGGTCCCATTGGACCTTTTACTACAAGATCTCTCAGTCACACACCTTGATGGTACACTGATCAAGGATACTGGCTGGCTCCACTAACACCACTCCCAGATCTTGTACCTATAAAGCATGGAAATCAAGGATATGTGAAGCATCTAGATAGTATGGTTTCAGTAAAGATACATGAAACACATTACGAATATAGGAAAGAGAAGGTGGAAAGGTGAGTCTATATGCAACAGGATTGATAATTTCCAAAACATCAAAAGGCCTCACATATCTAGGTGCGAGCTTAGAAGCTCTTCCAAAAGATATAGAATTCATGTGTGGCCTTACACAAAGAAAAACTTTGTCTCCCACAAATTTTTTTATGAAAGTAAGGTTCTTGTCTGCATAACTCTTTTTCCTATCAGCAGCTTCCTTTAACCGTTCTCTAATAAGAGACATCTGCTCTTCCATCTCCTTTAACAATTCAGGACCAACAATGATCCTGTCCTCAACCTTGTCCCAACTAACAGGTGTTAAACACTTTCTCCCATTTAGAGCTTCAAAAGGAGCCATACCTAATGATGAATGATAAGAACTATTGTAATAAAATTCAACCAAAGAAAGATACTCTTCGCACTTGCACTACCGATCCATGCAATACATTCTTAGTAAGTCCTCAAGAACCTAATTTTACCATCCATCTGAGGATGATATGATGTACTGAAGTTCAACCTTGTTCCCAAAGAAGAAGTTAAGGTTGTCCAAAACCTTGATGTCATTCTTGTGTCCCTATCAGATATTATGGTCTCAAGTACCCCATGAAGTCTAAAAATCCCCTGAACAAATTTCTTGGCCAAAACCAAGGATCCATCCCTCAAATTGTCTGGTATGAAATGAGCAACCTTTGTCAATTTATCAACCAAAACCAAGATTACATCATATTTTTTCTTAGTAATAGGAAAACCTTGGATAAAGTCCATAGTGATAACCTACCACTTGTATTCTGGTATCTCATGAGGATACAAAAGTCTAGCTAGGTGGACATGCTCAGCTTTAATCTGCTGGCATTCTAGACACTGAGCTATAGATGCTACAACATCTTTTTTGAGTCTGGACCAAAAATACAATGGTCGCATATCAGCAAGCATCTTATTAACTCCTCGATGCCCTACTTATGGAGTGCAATACATCTCCTCAAAAACCAATTTCCTCAACCCATCCTGGTTGGGAATATACATCCTCCCTCGATATCTCGAAATACCATCCTCATCAAAAGAGTAACCCTCAAAATGGTGGTCTGTCGGATCATTTTTTAATGCTGATTTGACCAACTCATAATGGTCATCACATTGGAGGTTCTGCAACACTTGTTCCTTTAGGCATGTTCAGGTAGTAGAAATAGCTGTAATGTGTCTCCTTCTGCTCAAAGCATCAGCTGCACTATTTTCCTTTCCTTTGATATATTCAATACCAAAATCATATTCGCTCAAGAATTCTATCCATCACCTCTGTCTAGCATTAAGATTGGCTTGAGTAAAGATGTATTTCAAACCCATGTGGTGTGTTTTCAACTTGAAAGGCTTACCTAAAAGGTAGTGTCTCCACATCACAAGTGCATAAACTATGGTAATAAGTTCTAAATCATGATGTGCATAATTAACCTCATACTAGTTCAGCTTTAATGAGTCACAAGCCCCTACTTTATCATTCTTCATAAGTACACCTACTAAACCTTCACTTGAAGCATCAGTGATTATGCTAAAATGGCCATTAGGATCTGGTATAACTAGAATGGGTGCAGATGTGATTTTTTGTTTCAGTGACTGGAATGCCTTCTCACAAACCTCTATCCACTCATACCTCTTTCCTTTCCTCTTTAGTTATTTAATAGGTGCTACAATTTTGGAGAACCCTTCCATAAATTTCCTGTAATATCCTACAAGTTCCATGAAGCTTCTAACTTCACTCACATTCTATGGGGTTGGCCATTCAAGTATAGCTTGGATCTTTTTCCAGATCCACTGCAATTCCCTTAGTAGAAATAATATGTCCCAAGTAATGAATCTCTTCCTGATAAAATGAACACCTGGAAATTTTTCCAAACAATTTCCTATCCCTAAGGTGCTACAAAACTATACACAAGTTCTCTTCATGTTCCTCGGGATTATTGGAATAAATTAATATATCATTAATAAAAATCTCTATAAATTTATCCAAACAATCTCGGGACATACTATTCATCAAGTTCATGAATGATGTGGGAGCATTATTCAAATCAAAAGGTAATACTACAAATTCATAATGCCCATACCTTATTCTGAAAGTTTTCTTTTCTATATCCTCCTCCTTGATCTGGAGCTGATGATACCCATATCTTAAGTCAATTTTTGAGAACATTGTTTCGCCTTTCATTTGATCAAAAAGTTCATCAATTCTAGGAAGTGGATATATGTTCTAAATAGTCACCTTGTTAAGCATTTGGTAATCTATACATAACCTCAAAGTGTCATCTTTCTTCTTTATGAAGATCACAGGTGCTCCCCATGGCGACAGACTAGGGGATATGAACCCTTTGTCTAAAATTTCCTGCAACTAAGTTTTCAAGTCAAACATTTTTGTGGTTATCATTCTGTATATAGCCTTAGATTGAGGTTCGATTCCTGGTAACACATCTATAGAAAAGTTAAATTCTCTCTTAGGAGGCAATTCAGGTAATTCCTATGGAAACATATCTTGGAACTCTTCCAAGATAGGATAGTCATTCAGACTAGGAGTGTCTAAGTATTTTTCATAAGCTACATAGATCATACACCCCTTCTTTAGGGCTTTCTTCATTTGCATTGCAGATATTAGCCTTAGTTCTAAAGGCTTCTGAATACCCTTAACAATTGTAGGCATACCTGAATCATCTAAGCATTGAATTGACTTGTCCTTACTATTAAGAATGGCCTTGTGCTCAATTAGCCAATTTATGCCCAAAATAACATCATAAGATCCTAAAGGAGTGAAATAAAGGTTAACTTGTGTTTGAAAATTTTGAAATTCCAAATTGCTGCATGCTAGACATTGCTCAATCCTACACTTTATCCTATTTCTGTATTCAACCATCCATGGTTCAGATAAATAACCATCTTTAACTAATAATTTAGAAACAAACTTAGGATCTATAAAACATTTAGTAGCTTGAGTATTTATTAGAATAGAAACTTCATGACCATATAGCTTACCAGCTATCTGAATAGGAGCTGCATGAATCTGGTGTTTTACTTGAGGAGCTTTACCCTGTCTCTGAGTCATATTTTTAGGACAATATGCAGCATAATGATTACCCCCACAATTGAAACACCCATTTCTCAATCCTTGCCTATTTTCAGTTATATTCCTCCTATTGTTTCAATTCCTATTATTCCTATTCATGTTATTGTTTTTGTTTAGATTTTGATTTTGATCAGGATTGTTATTGTTTTTGCCTCCATTACCTCTGCCTTTACCTCTTAGGTTTCACACTTGCTGATGTCTAGTGTTCCTTGATTTTTCATTGTCATACTTCCTCTTAAATCTGTGTGAATTATCAGTTCACTGAGAGGTTTTGATTACTGGTACCATTTTCATTTTCTCCTCTTGCAATAATGTGTTAGCATAAGAGAACTCCATAGTTTCAGGTTCATGCATCTCAACCTCAGATCCAATCTGTAGACATAATCCAAAAAAAAAATGCATGTCCTAAAATGGTCATCTTGTAGATATTGGGGAACATATTTCAACAAATGGAAAAACTTCTCATGGTAATCAGTTACCAACAAGACCCCCTAGATCAGATTTTGGAACTCAAACACTTTCCTATCATAATTTAGTTATGGTAACCATCATTTCCTGAAGTAGACAAGGAAATACATTAGAATAATTGAGAGGGGGGTGAATTAGTTATCCACAGCCCCAAATACAAAATGTGTATCCTAAAATAATTTAAATAAATTTCTGCACATTGGTAACATAGAATATTAAACTATCTATTCTTTTACCAATTACCAGTTAATAACTTATAGTAACTACTGATCAAATCAAATATAAAACATGTAAAGTATAATATCCAACAATCATCACAATCAACACATAACACAAGAGATTTAACATGGAAACCCTCTAAAGGGAAAAACCACCTAGGACTGGTAACCCAAAAATTGTTCACTCTTCTGAAGTGAGCTTGGTGAAGAGCCAACCCTGTTAAATGTTACAAAACACACTATAAGGTGTGACCTTGTTAGAGGATTTAACACTAACCATTATCATCCAACCATCATTCACTATGGGGTTGACAGGATAAAAAATGTACATTCTATGAATGACATTACAAGACTTTCTAGTCTACTCAGTTAAGAGATTTATCTGATTATAATGGTTAAACTATAATAGAAGGTGATCTGATTACAATAAAACTTGATTTTTAGATGTAAAGATCAATATTATGCTCATTCAAATCATCTAATCAATATATCAATTTTGTTCAACAATATTCAGTAACTTACTGTCTCTCGGTTATAGCTTTCTGATGCTTGGTAATCTCTGCAATTTAGTTCTCCTTAACCAGTTTGATTAGGAATGCATCAATCTTGTTCACGTGATATCTTTATAGTATTCTTTCCTCCAGCATTAGTTTCATACTGAAACCCTAGTCTCTTAGATAGACAAGTAAACCATTTTCCTTTCATCTATAAGATTTTTCTGCTTAATCTCCTTCATTGATTTTGCTACCTAAACCTTCCTTGGATGATGTGTCAATAACACATTTCAATTTTGTGCTTTAGATCTTCCTTGAATTTTGCTAGCTGTTGATCTCGTAACAAACTTTATCTTTCCACTCCGTGATCATACACTTTACAATTCATCAACTTCTATTGGCTAAACTACTCATTTAGTTCTTTTGTTCATTCTTGATTAACAAAGAAATGTGTTGGTGAACACAAGCTCAGTTTATACTGTGGTCGGTATACAATACACTACTCAATGTATACTGGAATGCTTCATTAACTAACTAGACTGCTTTGTAACATTTTTCTCCCAACTTCATAACAGATTAATCCAACATAATCAAGTGAAAAATATGAAGTTATAGACTCATCAATAAGTTACCAAGAGTATTCCTTATCCTCATTTGTCATATCCATCTTCCTTCATGTAGATATCTTGGTTCTTCATCTTTCTCTTCTCTTCTACAAATGTGTTAAATGTTTGCAACTCCATGATAAGTACTATCAAAACTAGTTGACATCAATGATAATATAAAATGGATTCAATTATCTTACATAATAGTTTAGTGCTTGGTGATCTCTAATCACTTGAAGTTCTTTAATTAGGTTCTCGATCAATTGTAGTTCATCAAAATCATCCCAAGATATTTTTCTTGGTCGTAACTTCTTCTAAGCCATTTCATTATTCTAGCATGTAGCTGCTTCTCCAATAAGCTGGAAAGTACCCCATAATGCCCTTTACTATCCTGAAAGATTCCAAACATGAAATTAATTTTCCATGGATATGATCCATGCCTCAGCATCATCCCCTATTATTTTTCCATCAAAGGTAGGTGGGATGATTGTTTTAAGGTCATTTCTTAATTTCTCAGCAATCTAGTCATTATTCAGATCTCCTGCATTCACCCCAATATCAAGATATCTCTTACGTCGTTCCTCAATCAACATATCCTCTTCTTCTTTCCAAAGAGCCTCAAGCCTTTGATCTTCGACCTATTTCCTATAAGCTTCATCATCTTGATGAACCTCATTTTGTCTTCCCTGTAATTCATTTTCAATGACATTCATTTGATCATTTTGCTGCTGCAAAATGTTCCTTTGTTCAGCTGAGAGGGCTGCAATTTCATCTAGCCATTAATTGGGAAAACCATTTTGTTCATTATTGGTTCCAGATTGACCACTATTTTGGGTCTGCATGATGACAGTCTATTCATGTACCATGCACAACCACAACTTCAACATAGAAGACCCAAACCCTAGGGTTTAAACACGGCTCTGATACCACATGTCAAGACCTAATTTTCCATAGAAATTAAAACATATCACAAGAATAAAATGGTCAAAGTCGACAAATTAAATTCCATGAATGCCATTAATTTTCCATAATTCGACCATAAGTGTCCTTATATGATAATGATAAATGATTACGAATTACTACCTTCAACCATATCATCGGCAAGTACAAACATTAAAATTGAATAAATACATCTTTATTACAAAGTTTTGACCTTTTGTCGAAATTCAAATATATACAATAAATGAAGAATAATATTTATTTCCCAAACCATCATATAACGGTAACTACGCATCACACTATAACAATCCATGTCTCCTAAGCCTCCAAACAATATGTCTACCTACATATCCTAAGACGGGAGTGTGGCCCAGGTGCTTTTTCCACCCAACCATGGAGTGGTTAGCTCCCTCGGGGCTTACCCTAAAATAGAAGCGCACCGATCCTACTCGAGGAGACTAGCAACTCAGCACTGATGAGTCAGTAGAATATGATGCAACTTTGATTCTATCTACTACAACAATCTTAAGTCTAAATAGAAATCCTAATCACAGAGTGGTAGAGAGAACATACAACACTAACCAAGCATATTAATGATACATATGCAAAACAAATCTTTGAACAAAGAATCTTTTTCAAAATCAGTAAAACTGATAGGTAATACAACACCATTACCCTTCTCTATCTATTCCAAATTATGATTCAATTCAAAAATATAATTTAAACACACCCTTAGTTTGACAAGTCTACTTTACTGATTCCTTTTGTACTCAAAACACTTAATAGAAAAGAACAGTAATTAAAATGAAATACTAGCAAATGGTAATCTCAAATTTAGAGAAACATAAAATAGTTATCCCAAATTCTGCAGACAGTCACATCATTATTCTTCTACCCAAAAATGAGTAATTCCAATTTATTTAAATCTATATAAAAAAAAATAACAGTTTAGTTCCCCTATATTTCATACTTATTTTAAGTCTGAGATTTTTCCAATATTTTGTAAGTTTTCTAAAGAAAGATAAGTTTTTATTATTCTTTAAAATCTTTGTGATCTATAATAAATTAATATTCTGTATAATTTCCATAACTCTACAGTATCCCAATTTATTCCGAAGGAAAGATTCAATTTTTGGCAACTAGTGGTTTGAAAAAAATTATAATGTATCATCTCTAATGTTTTTAAAATTTATGGATTATGTACATCATTTTAATCTACTAAAGCCCAAATGGCAACTGTAAATTTTGAGACTAATGTTCAACCGAAATCCAGAATTTGGAAGATTTAAACGAAGCCAAATGTTTGGTTTTTTGTTCTATTTTTCTCTATTGATTGGATGAGACTGGCTTCATATCTAAAAGATCACAGGCTGGTAAAGAACGGAAGAGAGAAAAGATTAAAAATTTGAAGAATTTGGATGTACAAAAAATCCCCTATTCTCAAATTTTCAGTTAATATCTTATGTGTTTTATGATTTAACAAAATTACAAGTTCCACCATCTCGCAAGATAGGGCCAAACTGACAACAGGGGTTGTATACTTGTTTAAAATGTATTCATATACCAATAAGAACCTACAATGAATTCTTAATTCCAAACTAAACGTTATGTCTCTGCCTTGCTTAGTGGCCACAAGGAGAGCACCAAGTCCATCCCCAAGTTGGCTCAAGACCAGCTTGACTATGCCAAGGGTGCTGCATGCAAAAAATACTAAAGAGAGAAAGGATATGCGATGGAGATAACTCAAGAAACCAAAGACACTATAGGTGAGAAGTCAAGGAAAATAAAGGTGCAACCTTGGGAAAAGCTAAGGAGTGTTAGGAGACAACTATGTAGGAAACCAGAGAGGCACAATAAAATAACACAAACCCAACCAAGGCTCAACCGCAATACACACCAAAGCTAGAAACAAATAACCTCAAAAAATTCTGAAAGAAATTAACATTGCTAGTCGATAATTAATAGAACAAATGACAAATAGAGGAACCTGAATTTTTAAGTGAAAGATGTAGACAAGATGACCTCTCCTAGAGTTTGCATCTTCCACTATCCTTTCCACTTAGATTCCTTCTATCCTCTCCTCCTTCTTGTTGTACAATCCCTTGTTAATTCTACTCTTTTCTTTTCACTAATATGCATTTTTCTTTTACTTCATTTCTCTCCCCTTAATTCCCAATTCTCTTCCTTTTAACTCCCTTTTCCACCATCCCCTATTTTTCCCTCTTCAACTTCTTCCCCCACTTCCCTACATGTTATCTCCCTTATCTCTAATCCCTTATCCACTTCATTACTCCTCTTTTATTAAACTCTAGTCCTCCTCCTTACCTGGCATCCAGTACCCCAATTCAACACCTACTTAAACTGTTACGCGCCAGTTTACAACCCAAAATAGGATAGAAAGTAAAGTTTAGTTAAATCCACTCCTAGGTAACTCTCTCTACTCATCTTGTTGAATTGGCAAGATATTTGGATGTAAATAATAAGGTCAAATGAAATTAAAGATAACCTTTTCTTTTGACTAGTCCAAATTATAGTTAATTTTATTCAATTTTTTTTTTAACTTTTAATCTAAAATAACATCAAATCATTTCTTTTAAAATAAATCAAAAGATAATAGCTATTTTACCTTGTTAAATAATTTCTTAATACAATATTAAAATTTAAATATCTAAAACAAGGGAACAAACACTACTGCCATACTAACACATGATTACATTTTTCTCAACACTAATTTAATATATAATCAATTTTCATCTTTAAATTTCTTCATAACTAGAATAAAAATAACTGGTGGTGTGTGCATTTGACCATATAATTCTGGACTCATCCATACCAAGGAGCTAGGCTCCCCTACCTTGACCACACCCCTATCCTCAGATCTTGTCAATAGATGAACACTCCAATTTTTATCAATAGGTTAGTTCCCAAATTCAATAACCAAATCCACTTGAAAATCATTCATTATTAGATATTTAATCATATCAAGTAAAATGATATACTTAAAAACATATAAACACATCTTATCATGTTAATCATTAATCACTTCCTATTTATCATCCTAACGGAAATATAATTCAAGCTTAACTATTTTATTCATCAATTTAAAAACCATTTAGAAATGTTTAGCAAGCTGACTTAAGTCATCCATAATTTAAAACAAAGAGTTATAATGTTATAAAAATTGGTTATTACAAAAAATAACCATTTCAACATATTATTTAAACTTAGGACCTTGCACAATAAGGTTCCCAACAAGTTTTCAAACATGAAAATTGATTGTTAATGCATTAATTTCACTTAAAAATAGTTTCTTCGAAGACCTTGCCACATTGTTTATGTTCTTTCAATCATTTTACCAAAATATATTTTTTAACTCTTACAAAAATTTGTATTTGATTATTTCCATTAACCACCTTACAAGTATTATTTTTAAAATTTATAACTAGTTGAAAGACATCCTAACATGAGTAATTACAACATTAGCTAAGATGTCCTTGCTCCAAAATCAGAGTAGACTTAATGTTTGAGCACGTATTGAACTCTTTTTGAAAAATCCATATTGAAAAAATGATTTGATACAAATGCATAATTTTTTTAAATTTTAAATGCTAATTTATGAAAGAAAGTTAAATATATTTCTTTAATTAATCCTTGAGACATTGTAACATAATACTTTTTAATAAGGTTCTTATAATGGTATGTCATCAACCTAATTTAAAATTTAAAATGATGTTCTCTGATTTTGGAACAAGAACATCTTAGCTAATTTGAATTTGATTATCTCCATAAACAACCCTACAAATATTATTTTTAAAATTTCTAACTACTTGAAAGGCATCCTAACACATAGCAATTACAACATTAGCTAACATGTTCTTGGTCCAAAATCAGAAAAATGAATTTCATTGGTTTCAGTGCTTAGCTCATTAAAAGATTATCAAAATATGTGGCATTCATATATAACTATTATTCAATTTATTAGATTATTTAGCTCAAACCAAACCATGAAGGAGCATCAATAATTAAATTTATCATGTTATTAATTTTATTTTATTTTTAAGTAAAAGGTCGTGAGGCTAGAATAATTTATATTATTAGTGTCATCGTAAAATAATTATTAAAAAAAATCTTTGAAACAGTTATAATATAGTGTTTTTTTTGTTTTGTTATAAATTTAATTTTTTCTGTTGTAAAATTTGTTTAACAAGAAATTTTACAAATCTATTATCATAAAATAATAGTTTTGACAATTTTTAGAATTTGTAAATCTCTTTTTAGGAGAAATATATTAAATACAATAATTCATGATATTAGAAATAAATTTTCTTTTTCTAACTAGAATAAAATTATTTAGTTTGTAGGTGCTAAATCTTATATTTAAATTGTGTATATTTAAAGTGTTGACTTCATTAAAAATATTGGTGTATATAAGTTACATTAATCTATAATCTAATACTTGTATATGAATATATATATAAGTATGAATCTTCTAGAGACCAAAATTCTTATATACTCATTAAAAATTACTTATTTTAAAAAATAAATTTAATATTAATAAAAATTATTTTATTATAATAAAAAATAGAATTAAAATTGTCTTTGAAATATGAGCAATGGAATTACAAAATAGGACATGCAAATCTATTTGAGAATCCTCATTCCCTTCCTCCTTTTTAAAGACATAGAAATGATGCAAGGGTGGTGAAGAATTTCCTAGTTAGAAACACCAACTATCATTTTGCTTTCCAAAATTGATCCAGGGTTTCATGGTGCCCTACATCTCCATAAGATAGGAAGAAATATCCCCCTTTAGCAAAGGAAAATAAGCTTTCTCTTATAGTGTTCAACAAGGGTGTGGGTCAGTGAAAAGGGAATCCTGGCTCCAAAGAGATTAAAATAGAGAATTCTTATAACAGATGGAAGGTTGTTAGAGGGAAGAAGGAGAAAAGGGCTCTAAATGCTCAAAGGAAAAGGATGGATTATGGCTCTATGGGGAATAGTAAAAAGAAGGAAATTGTATGAGTAATCCCCATTACTAGGAATGTCCAAAATTTTGTGAAAGCAAATAACTACATTAATCTAGGCATCGAAATAGTCAAGATTCTCAAGTTCAAAAAGACCCCAATCTGACGATTCCCTTCAACAATCTACTAGGCAAGCCCTATAGAAAAGTAGAGAAGAGTTTCATAGAGAAACAAAAATGATTCTAAAAGTAATATGTTTAGACAAGATAATTCCTCCAATACACAAAAGAAAGATTTAAAAAATCTTATCTCCCATAAGTCAAATAGGAGGAATCCTAGACATGGCAAGAAGAAGGAAGATCTCAATACTATGGAGGTCAAAGTGTTAATATGACTTAGAATAATAGAGGGGGGGCGTGAATCAGTTGTTCTTAGGTCTAGATGTATAACTTAAATTTTTAAACTCTTCAACAACTCAGATCTAACAACCAACACTACCTGGTCATTACAGAATGTATATCAGAAACATAAAACATTGCAGTTGACTATCCAATAGTATTTAACTTGCAAAACACAAAAATGTTCAAACCAAAACATTCACACAAGTATTGACACCAGGATTTATACTGGAAACCCAATTTGGTAAAAACCACTTTGTAACATGTTACTGATATTTTCACTCTTGTAAAGTGAGCTCTATGAAAAGCCAACCCTATCAAAGGTTTACAAAACACACTGTTAGGTGTAACCCTATTAAAGGATTTCAACCACCCTATTAGGAGTGTGCCTTGTTAGAGGAATTAAGTACATTCCATTAGAATGCAACCTTGATTAAAGGATTTATACAATGAATGTTAAGTCAACCTTTATTAAAGGATTTAGACTGATATAATGGTTAGAGAGTAACAACAGTGTTTGATCTAAAAACATACAACTCACTTTGCAAATAACAGATCCAATTCTTACATATATATGTTGGCTTACTGACTGAGATCCATTTCCATCTCCATCACTGATTTTCTTAGAATTCACTTCAAGCAATCACAAGTCCTTCTCCTTCAGCCTTTTCTGCTTATTCAGTCAATAAAAACAACAACTCCAACATATTGTTTCAACCTCAAACTTAGGTTTCCTTAATATCTCTTCGATAGGTAGATCCATCTTTTGTTTCTTAATCTCTTCCATAGATCTTAGGGTTAGGTCAGATTCATCGAAACCTTCCAGCATTATGTTCTTCATCCATCCTTATAGAAACATCTCTAATCTCTTTATGGAATCACAATAAATTAGATTACTGTGCATCAAATGTTTCATACATTCAATAAATAAAGTCAACACATTTTACATAATCCAAGAATTAAAACATGTCGGCTAGGAATCTGAATTCTTCCTCAAATGTAAATTATTGACAGTCGGTCAATACTATGTTCAACTTCTCAGTCATCACTGCATAGCCCGATCACCATTGAAATTGTTTGCTCAGCTAATACTGTCTTCCTTGGCAATAAACTGATGTTCGGTCAACACTAAATTTACTCATCATATACTGGCTTAGTCGACACTAACATCACTTAGCTTAAACTAGATGTCTTCACTTCTACTCGGTTAAGCCTATTTTTTTAGTCTTCTTCTAACTTAGATAAACAGTACATTATCTTATCATTGTGCCACATAATCAAGTACCCATTGAAGTATCAAGATAACTCAACCTTTTCCTAATCCTTCTCATCAATCAAATAGATATAGTACTTTCCAAAATAGAAATAGTCTTACCAGTTAAGGTTTGACATCAATGACAATACAAAAATTGTAGTTTCCAACACAAACATCATCTAATTGATGTAATGTGGGGTCCTATTGTGAAAATAATTGTCTATTTTCCAAATGGTGTGGTTATGAGATTGACTATGAAGATATTGTTTGATGGTTTGAGGAAACCTACTTGAACTAGGTAAGTATAACTATCCTACCTGATGATTTCTTTTATATTGACTGCAAGGATGTTAATCTTAAAATTTGGGATATTGCTAGTAATGAGAATTACTCATAAATGCTTGTTAATCTAAATATTAATACAAAATCTATTAGACCTATCAATATCATAACCAGTCATTCATCATATCTAATCAACCCTTACATTTTTAAGGAGTATATTCAAACTAAAAAAGTTATAGATAAAAGAGTCAACACATGTATATAAAGGCAATGTTTCTCATAGATCATTGTATATAACCCCAAAGCCCCCAGTAGAGGTTAGAATCTATTTCAATGAGAATAATGGACTTTTTTTTTATATCAAAGAGTTAAATGATCCTCAACCTAACCTCCATGAGAGAAGCAATAACCCCACTAAACATAAGGTGGATAAGGTTGAAAATGTAGAGAACAATGAAAAGCCCTAGGAATATATGTCTAGAGATATAACACCCTCTTCCTCTCATCAAACCTCTCAAGATGAAAAAATATCAACAACGAAGAATGGGCTCGAGATAGGGGAAATTTAAGAATTTGATGCAATGGTTCTACCAGTATTGGGAGAGTTAGATTCATATAAGAGTAATTGTACATAAGGAAGAGATAATATGATGTGAATAAACAATGAAAAGGTAACATAGGGAAGGCCTCATGTATTGAGTGATCCTAAAATAGATATAACAATCCTAACAAATTCAATGTTAACCATCAAAGATGCAGAAGAGACTGAGGAATTGCAAAGGAACGGGAGACAACAAAGACAAAAAAAGGGTAATAAGAGAAGTTCCAATGAGGAGGTAAAATTTTTTAGAGAGTAAGTTAAAGCTGATTATAATAAATCTAGGGTAAGTATGGAGGAAGTAAAATATTGCTGGATCACATATGTAATGAGTTAATTTTGGATTTCATAGAGGAAATAGTTGTTGACTTTGTCAATGAGGAAGAGAAAGAGAGATAGGAGTCGATTCCAAAACTTTAGGAGATGAAAGAGGAAGAAGATAATTAGGATGATTTCATGGAGGAGATCATAGAACTAGGTAGGAAATAAGAAGAGGAGACAAAGGCTGATATGGGATTAGAAACTTTTGAGATTAGAAAAAATAACCCTTGGTTGTGCTAAGATGAGTAGAAAAAGGGAAAGGAGATCACTCTCAGAATTGAGAGCCAAAGATGGTGATACAGAGAACTAGAATAAAATCACTATACTCATTAAAGTTAGGAATGGAGAGGTCCTTTCCATAGAGGAATTAAGATCACTACATAGACTTTTAGGGGCTTGAAGGCTCCTAACAGGTGGAAGATTGCCAAATACCGCATTTCTGAGATCAAAGCAGAAATTGTAGTGTTACAAGAAAAAAAATTAACTCAAGAAGAAATTGAAAACTATAATAATAAATTGGGAATCTTGAATATGATGAGAACCTTGGGTCAAGGAGACTCGGTGGTCTAGCAATTATGTGGGATCCAAGGGTGATTGTATTCACTAAACTAGATGTTAAGAAAAACTAGTTAAGTGGATGGGTAAAACATATAAAGAGTAATCTCCAATTCATTTTAATTATTGTTTAAGTCCCAATCCTAAAAAGAGATAAGCTTTATATTTGGAGATAACTGACAAATTTCCTAGGAACATTTCTATATCACACAAGTCCTAAAAAGAGATAAGCTTTATAGTTGGAGATAACTGACAAATTTCCTAGGAACATTTCTATATCACACAAGTATTATAAGAGGGCACTTCAATCTCATCCTAGACTAGAGGGAGAGAAGAGGAGGAATTAGTAGAGTACCCCAATCTTCAAAGGATTTTAGAGCATGGGTGAATAGTTATAATTTTTTTGATATCAAGATGAAAGGGGATGATTTTACATGTAATAATAGAAATGGTGGGGTTAAATCCATATTACAATAAAATTAGATAGATTCTTTCTTAAGGTTAGTATGTTGGATTCCCTTATATATTATCCTTAGAATTCCTTCAAAATGGGGTTTAGATCAATTCCCTATGCTATTGAACATTATAGAGGATCTTCAACAATTAAAAAATGGACTTCAAAAATTAAAAAAACTATGTCAATTCTTGTTCAATTTTTTTTAAAAAAATTATAGGCATAAACTTAATCCACTTTTACGCATTTCATTAATTTACATCATCTTCAAATTCTAAACATTAATATCACTTTTATGTCGTTAATGTTGAAAAGTTTATTTTTTGTTAACCTTTCCTTTATAAAAGTGTGACATGGGTTTGTACTTTTACCATTCAATGAAGTCCTTACATACCAACTACCAAGAAATATCTACTTGATGAGAAAAAAACATTACAAAGGGAGATCTTCAACTACTAACACACTTAATAGAATCCTAATTTTCCAAATTTCTTTCAATTTATTTCTAGTAATTTTCTTCCATAACCTCTTATAAAATCAACTAAGTTCCATCATTTACATGTTTCAAAACTGCATAAACCTGAGCATTACTTCGTGTTTGAATTTTTAGCTTTCAAATTTATTAGCCACTACAAAACCTACTAAAGAAAATGAATTATTTCATTAAAAACTGATGCAAAATTTTTAATATTCATATTATTAGTTAGATCTAAACCATAAGTCCTTAAACATGATAATATTTTATATTACTATAAGCACTATCCTTATAAGCATACTTGAATATAAGTAATTGATATTGAGATAATATGAACACCACATGTATATTTCACTAAGGCTTATTAACATCCATTAATTTACATCCTTCCATTATGTTTTAGTATTAAAAAAATCAAACAAGATGTCACATTTTCTAGCTAAGGAAAATAAAGAAAATTCATAATATGGATTTTCTTCCCTTCGATGTAATGATGAATTTAATTAAGTAAAACAAAATTTAGGCCCTACACCATAGTTTGATATAGACCTTAGAGTCATTGCATATGGAACTCAGTGAAAATGAGCTATATTTAATAGATCAAACAACATATCATGAGAACCTAATTGGTGGCACATTTTTTCCTAATAATTTCAAAATTTGTTCTATTTCATCTTTTTACATTCCTACCATTGAACATTCTTCTTTTTTTTTCTTTTTTTTTCAGAAAATGAGCATTAATGGCAATAATAAAAAAAGAGAGACAAGTTACTTAGACAAAAGTAAAATGAGTAAATTACCACTAATTTCTAAGATCAATAGTTTAAAATGTGTCAAAGTAGGACAAGAAAAACACATAAATTTTTAAAAATATTAGAAGGACTAATCTATTTACAAGCTTTCAAGTTTGAGCTCAGTTTATTGCTAGAAAAGGGATTGATTTATATACCTTGATACATCATATTTAAAATGTTTGATTAAATCTTTAAGTAGGGGAGAGGATTCAAATAGGGTATCAACTTCTTCATATATCTTTTTATTTTCCTTTTTCTATACAGGGAAAAATATTTGCAAACAATTTGATGAAGCTTCTTGAGAATCCTTACAAAAAGTGGGAAAATTAGAGCTTCAAAGAAGAATGTTCATAAAATAAAGAAATAAAAAATTAACCATTTCTTCATTTTAGGAAATCAAATTGTAGTAATTTAGGACCAGGAATAGATTTCACCCCTATGGTTCTCGATAATTCTCTCTCTCGAGTTGTATCACATGAAAAATAGAAAAGTGTGCTCCTCAAGACTCATTGAGGTAAGGCCTAGTAGGGAAAGAAACATGCATCTAGCTAAGTAATGCTCCAGACATTAATCTACACTTTAAAACATAAAATCTTAAGAAAATAATGGTTACACACAAAGTTTTCTCTAAACATTAAAAGTATAGAATATAATTATCTATGTTTATTTTTTAATTATGTTATACGTTTTCTTTAACTCATGTATAGATTCATTATATACACACAACATTATTTAGAAGATTCAAACATGAGCGAACAAAATTAATATAAACTCTAGACACATTACTGTAGCCCACCACTAAGGGATTTGTACAATTTTCTTGTTCTTTTAGTTATTGGTTTGGTAATTTACACATATTTTTATCCACTCATATCAATGACCCGAAATTGAACCATAAGCTTTTAAAATATATTATTCATATACTAACTATTATAGTTGCATAAGAAATGCCATTAAGCATTTTTAATGACTCTAAATAAGGATATCATTAGATGTAAAGGCATACAAAAATCCAATAGCAAGTGGAGCTTTAAAAATAAATAAATAGCAACTTCACTATCATGGTAAATAACTAAAGATCAATAAGTTGAAAACCCTGAAAAAGAATTTTCAAACATATTAATGTCTCCCCTAGATAATGAATTATGTGATTATAAAAATGAATCTTTAAACATCTAACATATTAAACATTGAAACTTTATTCCTAATAAAATCTTGAATGGAGCCCTAATCTTTTAAAAGATGGTTTCATGTACATTTTTAAAAAGTCAAATCTTACAATAGTGGAAAGGAGCCATACATAGGAGCCCCTGATGGGGATGACATTGTGAGAGTCAGAGGGCTTATAACTGATTTCCTCATCCTTACTGTCAATGCCAATTTGGTGAAGAACAAAATAAGCAGAGAAAGAGCTCTTAGAATTCTAGTGGTAGATTGGATTAACCTCCTAGACTTCTTGTGACCACTCACTATATTTTAGTATTAGTCCTTCAGAAATGAAAATTCAAGCTCTATGTCTGCCAGGAGGGGAAATAGAAAAAACCTAATGCAACAAAGATGTAATCAAATGTTTTAGTTTCAACAAATGCATTACTAGGCACAAAAGAGCGAGAGAAGATGAAAATTATCTTGAAAATGAAATGAAGAAGGTTTTTAGTGTTAGATATGAATTTTGAATCTTCATTTCATCTTCTTGTCTTTGTCTCTTCATATTCTCATTGAGGTTTTTTGTATATATATGAGGAAAAATCCCTATGTATGTAATCTACAATAATAATAAAATTCTTACTCTACTTTCTAGTGGATGTAGCCAAATTGGCTAACCATGTTAAAACCTTATGTCTTTGTATATTATTATGGTTATCAATTTTATTTAATTATTTTACAATTGTTATTAGAGTATGTAAGATCTAGAAGAGAAAGGAAAATTACATTGGTTCGAAGACAGAGATGATGTCTATTGAAAAGGAACTCTATTTTTCCTTTCTAAATACTATTTTGAAGCTATTTAGAATCAATTTTAGGCAAGTTACAGAACTCTCTATAGAATTAAAGGTAAGGTGAGTGCATTAACAAAGAATAAGTGAATCCCTATGAACAACCTTTCTACTCTTGAGAAACCTTGTTGATTGCACTAGTGGATTAGAAAGTTGTAAATAAAAGAGAAAGGGTTATGCATCCTATTTGGAGAAGGGAAATGACTACCAGAAGCATAATTCACTTAAAGAGCTTATGATCCAAGATAATTATTCTACTATTCCAAAGGAAACTATCTTTGGGGGAGGGAATTGAAAGGTATCATTGGCACATTCAAAAAAACTTCACAGACGAAGTCATTCATCGGACCTCTTCCATCTTTTCTAGCAACAAGAGAATTGTATTGATAACCATATGTGGGTGTAATCTGGGAATAGGCAAGCTGGCATAGAGGACATTAATTTTTAGAATGGGTACCATTATCAAACTAAAATGAACAATAATATCTATAAGATTGGCAAGAGAGATGAGGAATCCCATATTGTAGATATTATTTTCATCTGCACAAAGAAGGATATTACTCCAATAGGTTGTTATCCTCGCCATGGTAATTGTGTAAAGAGGAGAACAAGGGTTGTGTTTTGAGAAATTATTTATGTCAAATCTTTGGAGAAGGCTTGCACTCCTAATGAAAATTGTACTCAAAATAAAATGATAAGAAATGCAACCTCCAATTATGTGAAGGTTTCTACAGAAAAAAATGATCGAAGATGTAGATTTATTGATCTAGAAGGAAGACTTGGATGTTGGAGAAGATTTAATCATGATTGATTTTGATGGTTTAAGAGGACACTCAAAATCATTGAGCACTAATTCTATAGAAAAAAATTGGGTGTCATGTGTAGTAAAGAAGTTTCTATTGCTATAAGAGGAGCCATAATTTTGGCCAATATTTCGATCATCCTTGTGAGGCATGGTTATTGGGGAAGAGATGGAGCTGAATTTTTTTTGGGCTAGGTAAGAATATTCTTCTTTTGTGTGGGGACAAAACTAAGTATTGTTTATAATTATTTTACTCCATGTAGATGCCAGCTGAGACAAAAAATGGGTCTTCTTGACTTGTGTTATTCTGATTTCATATCATACTGACTTGTAGATAGAGAGGGGACAACTAAGGGCCACATTCATTAGTGGTTCCTTTTAATGTATCTGCACATGGGATTTGTTGGATAGGAGTGCATTTCCCCACCTCCTGTAAGGATGAAAAGGGGTAAAGGTGCACAAATACTAGTTTTGGCCCTACTTTTCCAAATTATGGAGAAATAGTAGCTTCAGGTATAACTGTTCACTCTGATGTTTGGTATCATATTTTTGTATTTTATTTTTGATGCCATCAATAATTTGGTGTCACGCCACAATGGGAGTTTTGATTTGGTAGTAAGATTTTTTTTTTTCATAAGATATTTCCCTCCATTTGATTGGAGATGTTTGTTATCATGCCATAGTGGGATCTTAATTCTAGATTAGAGCAATGGCATGACATAGGTTCTCTTAATAGGTTATGCTCTTTTGAACATGACATTTTTATTTGTGGAGATGTTAGATCAAGTTTTCATGTTGTATTCCTGGGTAATGTGGACGTTCAATGGGAGTTTTGACAATTGATCTTGTTAGTTCTCTTGGTATTGAGTACATTGGTGGATTGACCA
Source organism: Chamaecyparis obtusa (assembly GCA_027943335.1). NCBI lineage: Eukaryota > Viridiplantae > Streptophyta > Pinopsida > Cupressales > Cupressaceae > Chamaecyparis > Chamaecyparis obtusa. Next base: position 522,727 of record BSBK01009121.1, read on the forward strand.
TGGAGGTTCTCTTTAGAACTTAGAGTTTTGGGTGAGGCTATATTTTTATTTGTTTTAGAGAATATTTGTTGACACAGTTTCTCTTTGGAGGTTTTAGTGTGAAGACCAAGGAGCCTACACATGTATAGGGACGTGAGTTCATTATGGACCTAGAGGAGATTATTCTCAGAGAAGAGTCATTGTGACATGTTGTGTCCTGGAGGATCATTCTCACTCCCCACTATTGGTCTACTCGACATATTTATCTCCTTGTACATTGAGTTTAGGAGATCATTGAGATGGTTCTTAGTTTTGTAATATTTTTAATTTGGATCTTCTTGTTTACAAGGACTTTTATCTATGGTGGTTAGGTGTTGTAAATGCTCTTATTTGGGGAGGTAAAGAAAATCATAATTGGCACAATTGAGCACTTGGTGGTGTTGGTAGAAGGACGAGTTATTGTTTGCATGGTTGTCCCTTCCAAGAATTTTTGGAGGTCATCTATTGTTGTTGTACTTCATTATTTTTCAACTACTATATGTGGCTTTTTCCATACAGACTTGGAGGATTCCATGTGAGATTTTGTAGCAAGAACTGGTTGTAGTTTGTAGATCATTTTTAAGTTATTCTGACACCATTTATGTGTTGATTGGTAGGTTTGAGTCAATTTTTTGGTTGAATTTCACATTTAACATGTGGATTTATCTATAATGGTCTTCTACATTTTTCGCACATCAATGTCTTTTGGTGTGTTTTTGTTAGAAGATGGTATATTTGTTACATTATGAGTTTTTGTATGGGCTAGCTATGTGGTTATAAATCTACTAATGTTTTATGGTTAGTTGGGTGTAATTGGAAACCAAATGTGGTTTCAATTCTAGCTATGGTGATTTTCTATTGGGAGTTTATTACCATGAGATTTCGTAAGGGAATGAAGAGTTTCAGTGGGAGGTTATTCAAATGTGAAGTTGTATCATGAGTCAAATTTCAAGTGGTAGATTGTTAGATATGAAGACTAAACCTTCATTTCATCTTCTTATATTTTTCTCTTCATCTTCTCATTGAATATTATTGTATATAAATGAGGGAAAAGCCCTATGTATGTAATCTATAATAATAATAAAATTCTTGTTCTATTTTTTGATGGATGTAGCCAAATTGGTAAACCTTGTTAAAATGTTGTGTCTTTATATATTATTATGGCTCTCAATTTTCTTTAATTGTTGTATAGGCAGAGAGTAGTTGGAAAGGTTTGGTTAATACACAGTCAATTATTTCTTATTTAGCATTGATTGTCTATGAGGAATATGTAAACTCATTTAATACTTTTTATTCCCCTAACAATTTCATTTCTCCTAAAATAGGAGATTCAGAACATAGATTGGGAATAGATCAAAGGATACAAAAAATTTCATCTAACTTACTCTGAAATCCATCACCGTTGAAACATCCTCAAACCAAAAATTTCCTTTGTTGTATCTTTTATATTCAAATTTTTCTTAATAAAAAATCCTAGACAACAAATATTGGTTCTAGAAAAAATTATTTTATGTTGTCGTCAATTTGTGCAAAATAGAACTAACCATGGCAAGGCTTAGCAGGGTACAAAAAAAAATATGAGTAAAAAGCCAAAGGAGGTGCATTGTTGCATAGGCAATGTGAATGGTGGAGTAGGAGATGGTAAATGGGTTTCTCATTCACAAGAAGTTTTGAGAAAAATTCATTCATGAGCCATTCTTTACTGCATGCAGAAGAAACTTCACAACTCACAACTAGAGACACATCAATAGCTAGGAAAATTTAGAAAACCTTGAAATCACCCGCTACATGATTTTTTGTAGAATATTTCAATGTTAAAAGGAAAATAATATTGAGAAAAATAAGGACAACTAGTATAAAAGGGAAAAGAAATTAAAAACTAAAATTTCATTTTATAGCAATATTGCCTCAGACCATAGGATTAGACAAGGATGCAAGCTTTTTGAGGAAAAAAACTAATTTTTATGACTGGGAACACTACGAGAGGGGGGGGGCACGGGGGGTGAATCAGTGTTCACTGTATTTTACCTTTTTACTTAATCTCAAACTGAACTTAAATACTTAAGTACTGAAATGAACATCCACATAAATATGAAACATGAAATGAACACATAACACCAATATGATTACGGGGAAACCCCAATAGGTAAAAACCTCGGTGGGAATTGACACCCACTAATATTCTATACTAGTGTTTTATGATCCTTGTTAGAAGATCCTTAACCCTGTTAGGAGTTTCTTTACAATGTATTAAGTACAGTAGACCTTATCAAGGGTCAGACCCTGTTAGGAGTCTTTTACAATAAACCCTCTAGGGGTGTGGACTCACTATCCTAGAGCTCACTACTTAGGTGGTGAAGGCTACAACCTTCTGATCTTAGATACACACTATATCTGCTGGATGAACTGTTACTGACACACTACTTGTCTAATCAGTTCCTTTTATGCACTGATGCTTTGACCTCTTGCAAAGCTCTAATACATCTTATCAACTCTTTGCACACTTCTTCTCTACTTATCTTAACTCTACAACTACTCTCCTACTAATTACAATGGGTGCATCTCATATTTATATGCGCATACAAAACAAATAACTACGTCAGACCTTTAACCGATTACATACAATGCTTCCAATTGAATTGGCTCAAGCATGTTTACCAAAAAACATAATTACATGTTGGAAACCTAATTATAATAGGCACATTGCCTTTACATCATGAGAATATAATAGGAAATCAAAATGCCAATAGTCGGTTGCTTACTCTGTTCTTCTCTAGCACACACTGGTTGTGTAACTTCAATTGTCTGTAACTTTGTCATACTTTCATATCTGATCATGAAATCATAGAATAAACATGAATATAGTCTAACCAACTTATATTCTAGGGAACATACCATAACATAGTCATACACATGTCCGTTGATGCTCTTAGCTTCAGGTACTCTGTATACTATCCAGTCTTCAACACTTAGCCAGTTTCTGATCTTCTCATCAAGTGTGCTAACTCCAAACTACTATATGAGTTTTTTCCCATAATGAAAACACTATACCAAGTCATATACACCAGTATAGCCAACTTGCCAACAATCTTCCACTTTATCATTGATAGAAATAAAGGAATATGGCCATGTTGCTAACTATCCCTTAATACAAAAAACTTTTGTCTTATATCTCCTTATACATATCTATAACCCATATTCTATATATACTTCCCCTTTGAAATTAATGAAAAAGGTGCTTCAAAATTGTATCTACAAACACTACTATGAGAGAACTTTCGGATATGCTATCTGCAGGTTTTGGATCTCCTTCTTAAAAATGTGATCAATAAATTTACAATCTAGAGATGTGTGCATAGTGCATATTATAGCTTCTCCATCTTCTCCAAATCTATGCTAGGACCTTGATCATATGTCACCATGGTGTCATCGATCTCCTTGATATTCTAATTGAGTATATCTAGTGAGGGCACAAGAGCATTCCTGATATGTGTTTGTCTTGCCCTTATCTTTGACATATCTTTCTCATCTTTTTCAATCTTATCTATCTATCCTTGGTAGACATTATTACACATGTTCACATCAATGGATGGATTTTCCACTAATTTCCCTATGTTGTCTATCATAGCTTCTACCTCTTGTATCTCCTTGTATAGATCACTAGTCAACTTGTCCTAGTTCATACAGTCAACAATAATATTTCTTCCCTTTGCTACAAAATCCTTCAACGATGCTTGACCAGCTTTTAGAGAACTTAGGTCAAGTTCAAAGTTACTGACCAGTTCACTCAATCTCTTCTTTCAATACTTTTCTTCTGCAACTTGAGATGCTGACTCTTCCAAGATAGAATTTTTTTTTTTGAAGACTATGTGGATGTTGCTAACATCATCAACTAAATGTACCTTAGACACTTTCTTGTCTAAAGGCAATAAACTATTCAATAAGTTGACTGATTCAACAAAGAGTGGGTTTCTCATTACTTTTTTCTCTTTGGCTTTCTCCATTGCTAAGACATTGATCTTGATTAGGTCTTCTTCTCCCCATGAATCCAAGATGGTTGTATTAGGTATCAAACTTGACAACAATGTTGTTGAGGGAGTGATAGGAGTTCTATCCATCACTTCTTGTTTTATCTTGATCATTTCAATTGATGGTTCATCTTTTTTCTCACTTCCTTTTACCTCTTCTTCTCCCTTTTGTTTCTCAGCTTCTTTTTCTATATATTTTGTGTCATCAATCAATATTTCTTGTTGATTAGGAGCATTACTACATAAGTTCTCAGCCTCTTAAGTTCTTATAAAGGCTTCTTTAAACTTATCCAAATCCATGTTTATGGACACCATAGTGACTTTTACATTGTCAATAACGATAGAATCATCCTTGAGTGTCTCTGTTGTGGGTGCAAACTTCTCTACCTCTATGGATGCATCAATTGCATGCGCTGAATCTTGTGGACCTATATATGGTACATTAGTAGTCTCTGACTCTTTTGCAACCATTATGGGTACTTGAGTTGTGGGCGCAGTAGCTGGATACATGTGCCTATTCATGAAGACCTTCTCAAATGCCTTCTTTGTTTCCTTAGCAACCAATTCATAATTCTTGTCCATTATGAGAAGGGTCCTTGACTTAGTTCTAAGATGTGGCTTCAGTAGATCTAGTAACAAAGATTTCTCCTCTAGAGAACTTATTGGAAGGGTTTCATCAAGAATCTTTTCTCTTATCCTTAGATCCTCTTCAATAGCATGTCTCTTTTGGAATTCTAAGATATTCCATACATTGTCTGGAATCATAGTCTTCAACTCTAGGACTGTCTTCTTAAACTTCAACATATGTTTAAAAATCATTCCATGTATCTCTGATTTGTCAATCTCACTGTATTTCTCATAGAACTTTCCTACTTGATCATTTCTGCCTTTATCAACAATCCTTGTATTTAACATACTGAGACTAGGTTTGAAACTTACTTCGAGAGGAGCTTGAGTGTTCCTTTTGTTCCTTGTTACTCAGGAGGATGGATGAATAGTTCTAATATCTTTCTTCCTCTTAGGCATTTCCTTATACTCAGGAGGAGTAGTAAGGTTAATGATTTCTTTGGGCACAAAAGGAGTAACATCACTTTTACCCTTCTCATCATCTAATTTTTTTTATCTTTACCTTCTTCAACTTAGGATCCACTAATTCTTTCTTTGTTGTTGATGCGCTCTCAATTTCCAAAGAAATCTTCTCTTCCCTTGATTTGTCTAAGTCTTCTTGTGATACACCATGAATTCTCAAGATTTCTGAAGTAACCTTGGCAACTTTTCTTTTTGTTGCAACACTGTTTAGAATAGCATCAACTTCTCTAGTTTTCTCTTCATAGGTTCCCCATCTTGGCTCATTAAGGTCTTTAGGGGCCGAAATAAATACTTGTGCATATGCTTCTACGACTTGTTCATCAACCTCATATCCAAGTGTATGGATCCACTTTGTTCTTAGTTCAACAACTTCCATGCATGTTGTATCAGTCTCAACCAAGAAACAAATACTGTCTTTCTATTTCTCTACAATGCTTTCTGATATGCTATATCTCATCTAAATCTTAACCCTGAATGTATTCAATTCTAGAGTCATGTAATCTCTTAGTGTGGTCTTAGTAGATGCCTTGAAGGATATCTATGGCATGGTAGGAATAGTCTTGTCTAGGTATGAATCTGACACCTTTCCAACAATATGAAAGTGCATATATATGATCAAAGACCCAAATCTGAATATATTGGTCTTGTCATGCTTGATGGCCTTAATGTTGTCTATTAACTATGCATGCAAGATCTTACATAGATTAAACTCTCCATTTTATTTCACAAGTCTTATTGATATAAGAATTGTGGCTGCAGACACACTATTCACCCTACCGGTGTGTTGAAACCTATAACCAAGTATCATGGATATCAACTTGACGTAATTTTATTCAATAGGCTCTATAGTCATTCTGCACCTATCACTTCTTGATTTGCATGTTTGTTCAACAATATTTCTTACATCCTTACTAGCTAGAAGAATGACACCTATTCTTGAGAGGCCTATCATCTTATGAATAAGGTCTCTAGTGATCCTTACTAGAACTTCACCTATCCAAAATAGGTCATCATGAATTCTTCAAAGTAAAATCTTTATCCATTCTGACTTGTAGAACTTATATGTCATAGCATATTCCACTATAGGATGATTATTCAACTGTGTATACTCATCCATGAAGGTTTTATCAAGTGTCATCATTGTTTCCATATGCACTCTTATTTTTTCTAAACCTACTGGTTCCTTTTTGCAATGAATGTATGTCATAATGTCTTCCATGTGCATAACACCCATGGGAGTGCGGGAGAATATCTCTTCTTCCAAATCTCTTAAACACATATCTCTTCTTCTCTACCACATCAAATACAATGGGAGTAGCCATTACTTGTATATGGCTTTCCAAATGATCTCAAATACTTCCAAATCAGCGTGAAGAACTAGGGTTTCCACAACCGATCAAATGCACTGCAAATCACTAATGAATCAATCTGCAATCTTTCACAATCAAAATGCTAGGGCTCTTCCATTTTCCAATCGCTCTGAATTCAAATGCAGTGAGAGATCTACAAACTTCTATGTACTTTAAAGTAGAAATTCTACCATTAATGGTTGTCGTGTAAATTAGGCTATCACTGAAAAGTTCTAACTTTCATTCTACAAACAATCAGCTTGTGCGCTCTTGCACATTAGTTCTGCTAGTCTCCAAAAGTTTAATTCCAAAGGCACATACTCAAAGAGTGAGTATACCATCCGTGCAGGGGTCTAGAGCTAAATTAGCTCCCCCTATGACCATGAGGGCCATTCATCTAGATGTAGAGGGTGCGTCCACTATGGATACATCCAATACATTCTTGATAACTTTATCCTTGTTTTCTTCTAACCAAATTAAGCTCACATCCTCTGAAGCTTTCACATACTTGACTTATCCTTCAGGATCCAATACTGGTTCTTAAGGTTTTTAGAGTTTCCTAACCTTGCGTCCTTGATCTACAAAACTTTGAGATGTCTCCATCCTTGTTACAAGAGTGACAAATGACTGGAGGTCTTATATTCCTCGACACATTGACATGGGTCACCATTTTACATTGTCTAGCTGAGTGACCATTATAGTTACATATTTGACATGTAACATTGTGAGAACTTCTTACATTTGGCTAATTTTGATTTCTCTGGTTATGTTGAATCTTGTTCTTCTTACTTGTCTTATAGTTCATAGCTCTATGACCAAATTTATTACATGAATAACAGTAACCATTGAAAGGTCTTACCTCTGTACAGTTCCTTGCTATATGTCCATGTTTATTACATGCATAACAAGTTCAATCTACTGGCTTGTGCCCATTCTTGGATGGTTCAACATGATCTTTAGTCTAACTTCAAGTCACCTTAGCATTAGATATATCTTCTGGTGCTTTCATTCTTGCTCGCATGTTGTCAATCTAATTTTGTGCTTTGTTGTATCCAATGCAGCTAGTGTCTCCTTAAACTCTTCTTGCATACAACTGAGATTCTATCTATAGACACTTAGAAATCCTTTAGAAAATAAAGTATTTTTATTTTCTAAAAAACCTCTGATGACATCATCATTTGATAATTAATTGATTATTTAATTAATTATTTTATTTTTTATGTCATTAAATCCCTTTATCCTAATTAAAAATATTTGATTAAGAAATCCCTCCCAAAAATGTTTAAATCTTATTTAAATGTCATTTTCAATATTTATTAATTATTTAATTAATAAATTGACCAAAAAGCCAAAAAATAAATTATTTATTTATTTTTTCCCAAAACCTTAGAAATATCATAAAGATCCTAAACCTCTTCTAGAATCTTCTAATCCCTCTTTAATTTCAATCAAAGGCTGATTCCATCATTTTCGAACCCTAATCCCAACTCAAAAATATTTAATTAAGATTAAATATTAAACCCTCGTATTTCTTAAATATATTTTAATAAATATCCTCAAAACCTAAAACCTTTTGAAATAAATAAACCTTTATCTATTTCCTAAATTCCTAGAAAGTCCTAGACTCTTCTAGAAAGTCTTTATCCTCATCCAAAATCCTAGACTCTTCTAGAAGAATTCAATCCTTATCCTTGATCCCAAACTCAACTCCTAACCTTACCCCAAACCCTGACTCAACCCCCTAACCCAACCCTTTCCAAAATCCTATAAATACTCCTCATTTCTAAGAGCAAAGCACTAATTCACTTTCAGTTAATAACATTGTTATCATGTTAAATTAGCTCTAGATCATTTAGCTAAATCACTAAATTGTTAGTTTAATTCATTTTAAAGCTTTCTTAAATCAAATCTTAGCATAGAACTAATGGATTAATTTAGTTTAATTCATGTTTAAGCATCATTTTCACACCTATTTTGGGCTTAAAATATACTTAATCATACTAAGTTGCATCAATTTGAGTTCTTGAATCCTTAGGGGCAATTTTTTTTGTTCTACCCAATATTGTGCCATTTATGGGGTTCTCATGAGTCTCAATCCTTCCAAATCAGCAATAGGAACATGCTCCAAGTGCTTTGAGAGCATACGCACATTTCCTTTATATGAGAAAACCAAATAGTGCATGGGAGCATCTATTTTAGCTCAATCTAAATGACTTTGTGAATTACTGTTTGCTTTTGTTAGGTATATGTTGTTTAGGCTAATGTTTGACATGTTTACGCCTTTCAAAATAGATTAGGTTTGCATTGATCACATTTTGGCACACCCTGTGGGACCCCTGTCCTGATCATCTACTCCGAAATCAACTTCTCTTGGCTATTTTTCTTATTTTTTCCTCAAAAATTTGGGTTGTAACATTTCATTCTTAGTCCAATTTGCGCTTTTGTTGTCCACAACTGCGCATTTGTACAAAAATTTGTAAAACTACACATTTATCCATTAAAACTACACATTTATCACTTAAATTGCGAATATGTTCAGTTTTGCTGTGCATATGTTCAATATTGCTGTGCATATGTTCAATCTTACTGCGCATATGTTTTTGGTAAAAAACTTGCATTTTAAAAGCATTTTGGCAGAATAGGTGTAGTTGCACATACATTCTCTATTCTTGCGCATTTGTGCAAAAGTTAAAAGCTGTGCATTTGTTCTCTATAACTACGCATTTATTCCAGAGATGGGTAATCTGATGTTTTAAAGGTTTTTTAAACTTTAAATTTTCTTACAGGTTCTAAACTCTATTTTTCTTGCAGGTACATCTTGGGAGACATCAAAATCACTAAGAACAAGAACTTAAGGCCTTAAGGCTCATCAATTTGATTGATCAAATAGGAATTTCAAAATGTCATTTAAACATTCATTTTGGCTAAAAAGAACCTCAAGTTTCCAAATCTAAAGGTTTTTGAATCATTCATGCAAAATACGAACACATCTATCTTTTTGGTGCATAAAAAGGACTAAGGGTTTACATATCATTTTCAATCATTTCCTAAACAGTCCTAAGCAAGCTAAAATCTTCCTAAATTGGTCCTAAAAGAAATCAACATCATTCCTAAAGTCTTTCAATTTGCTAAAATGAACTTCAATCATGCAAATCTAGGACTTTAGAAATGTCAGTTTTTTCCTTTTTTTACAAACATCTTGAGTGCTTTTCAAATTCATGCATCAAAGTTACTCTAGAAGCTTATCCTTTGGAAGCAGAAGTCAAAAAAAATCTTGAGTGCAAATAACAGAAAAGACTTAAAGTCCTAAATCATGATTGTCCATTTAAAAATCAAACACATTCATGAGTGCATTAAAAGGTGAAAGAACAAAGCATTTCTATTCCCTCCTTTTCAGTTCAAGAAAAAAATGCAAAATCAAATCTTGAATGACTTAAACACCAAGAACAAAGCACTTCAAAGTTCTTAAAATAACATGCCAATCTCAATCTTGAATGCTTAGGAAAAGAACCTGCAATCGCTCAAAACACTTACTTTTTGAAGAAAGAACAACTCAAAATCTAAACACGTGTGTCTTCAGAAGTTTTTCAACCAAATCACACTTAAATCAATTTGGAAAAAAAAACTCTTCATGGTGTGCATTTAGGAGCTTTCATTTTTTGTAAATCCTTGGTAAAGTAAGCAACGTAAAACACTTGAACTCAGACAAGCTAACTTGTTTTACTTTTAGCAAGGCCTATCTAGGGGAGAAAAGTGCTTCGTCCTTGAAGAACGACCTCAAACTGGTATCTTCCCTGATTGATATATAAATAAAGCACTAAGAAAGCTCTCGCTTATATCTCCTTAAGCTTAGGCGAGGTATGTTGATGGTAGCCTAGGGTAGGTGAATAATCCCTACTATTTCAGCATGGTCAACTAGGCTCTTAAGTGAGTCACATGAGTACAAAGTGATTGGGGGGACTCCACGAAACAAATACAAACTTGATAAAATAGAGGCTACCATATCCACATCCAAAGGTATCAGAATCCTTGTGCAAGGACCAATCCAAGGGGTTTACCAGATCACCTCAAGATTACTCACCATTTGTATCCCCTTTCAGGGGGTACCAAGTTGTGGGAAAGGATTTTGATACTCACCTTCCTTAGGTAGATTTTCTTGAAGTGCTTGATAGTTAGAAACTCCGTGAAAACACTTATTGGAACATACACTTTTTCAAGCTTTTTTAGAATCAGAGTCCGTTATCTTGTATGTATCCCACAAGGTTGCTTTGTCCCTTATGGAGATTGCTTTTCTGAAAATCTTTGTTAAAATCTATCTCTTGCCATTGGAAAACAATCAACTGATCTACAAAACCTAGTTTGAGATACTCAGAACAAGCTTGTAGAAGAAATCCTTGGAATCAGACACCCGAAGCTTTTTTATCAGAATTTCCCCAAGTTATGCCCAACTTGATCAAACATCCAAAAGATAAATTTCCCAAATCTCAAGCCCATCAGGAGAAAATAGTTACAAAGGAAAATCTTAAAAGCAATCAATCATTTGTCCAAGAAACCCAAGAAGAAGAAAAGTACCAAGAAAAGCTTGATAATATTGGCTATAATGCAAGAGTCAAATAGTTTGCTTACCGATTTTGAGTAAACCATCGCTACGTCAATCTTGAAAGAGAAGACTAGCTAGATCCATCGCATGTCCCATTCTATCATCAGATCTCAAATCCTATCTCAATAGTCCTTCATCCTAGTTTCATCCTGAGTTTCATCCTTGCATCATCACCAAATCTTTAGTTACATTCTAGAGTTCTTCTTAGTTGCATTCATCATCATCTTCCTAGTAGCATCATAGATTATCCATCCCAGTTGCATCTGCATCATCCTCTTAAAAATAACATCATTCCATCATCCTTCACCATCCTTCATCAACAATCCACAAATCAGAATCCCAAATCCTTGATCCAAATCTGGCATCCATCATCCAAATTAGAACCCACCATTTTGTTTGCACCAAATCCAGAGACCCAAATCCAGAAGCAATTAGTGTTCGAAACCTTTGAGTTGTTTCCATCCCCTATCCTAAATCAGGAATTGTCCCCTTTTTGACAGAGCATTGTCTAAAGGAAATCCAACTTTTCATTGCACAACCTCATCATCTCAAGCAAGAGATTGGCTTGCATTGATAAGAATCTAGTTGACTGAAGATCATTAGTCTATCCTAGGTTGACCAAATCCTATCACTGATCCTCCATTGGGAAAACAACAACTCATTGTTGACACTTAGTAATCTTCCACCAGCATCCCACCAATCTTCCACCAAATCTTGATCCAAAGTAGACCATCCTCCACCAAATCTTGATCCAAAGTAGACCATCCTCCACCAATCCTTCTTCATGCTCAATCCCAATCAAAGCATTCCACCAATCCTTCACCATCACCAGCATCTTACAATTGATCCAAATCCTTGCATTGCATTCTAGATATCCACCATCCTTAGAGATCTTTTAGACTTGCATCCACCATCCTTAGAGATCACTTAGAATTGCATCCACCATCCTTAGAGATCATTTAGACTTGCATTCACCATCCTTAGAAGTTCCTTAAGCTTGCATCCTTTATTCTTTAAAGTCTTTAGAAACATCTTGCATCCATCTAGCATTTGCATCTCCATGCCTGTCGAGACAAGATCTGGATCTAGAAAATGAAGGAACATGGACCCTTATCCAACTACTAGCTTATCTGATCCCAAAACTTCTACCAGTGCGATGGTAGCCTATGATCCCCAGATCCAGAAAACTAGCAATGCATGGGATGATCCCAATATCCACTCAGCTCCTCTTGCAATATAAACATTTGTAAATCATCTAGGGAATTCACCAGTATTCAATGCACTCATGGCTCAAAATGAGAAAAACATGTTCACTAACTTTACACAAAGGCATACTCCCATTCCACCATGTCTCCATCCTCGCATTCCCATAAACACTATCCAAATCCCAACACAAGCATACTCTTCATTCATCCAACCATTCCCTGATCCAAACTTGCAAACATCTCAAGAATCCTCCACCATTCCCCTTCTGCTACAAGGAAGTTTTGCAAGTCCCGTAACACAAGCTATAGTGCCATCTACTTCATTTCCTATCACAGGTACACCATCATCCTCCATGGCCTCCCAAGCTCCTCCTCAAATCCAATGCTTGTCACAAAATCAACTCCCACCTCTTACACAAGTTGTCTCACAAATAGTTCCACCACCTTCCATGAGCCAAGAAACACCTTTCTTTCTAGGAGGGATGCAATCATCCTTCCCTTTCACTTCACAAGCTTCTACACCCACACCTTTCTTTCACGGAGGGATACAATCATCCTTCCCTTTCACTTCACAAGCTTCTGCACCCACACCTTTCATGCCAGGAGGGACACAATCATCTTTTCCTTTCACTACACAAGCTTCAACATCCATACCATCATTTCTTGGGTCAACACAATCATTCCCCTTTCATACTTAGAAAACCTCCACATCAACATCACCCTTTTCATGGGGAACACATGCATCTTCATTCACCCCCTAGCAAACATCTACCCAAGCACAAGCTGATGCAGGAGCATCTTGGGTGTAAGGGCAATCTTGCATCACCCAAAAAAATATTTCTATTTTTTTTTTTTTAATTATTCAATAAGGGCTATCCTGTGCAGAGTTGCTATTTATGGAAACTTGCTATTTTTAGTAAGTTGGCCTTACGATCTCAGAATGTCTGATTTTACATATGGAGGTTCATCTCAGTCATATCAGCCTGCCAGTAAAGTTTCATGGCTAGATCAGGTCTAGTTTTGAAGATATTGAATATTTTTGATATTGGTAGTAGGGTACAAAAACTTTGAACTTAGTTTTGAAGGCTTTAGAGGCCCCGGATGAGGTCAAAAAATTGGGTGATGGGTGCTTTGTACTGGTCAAGCTTGTAGAGCGCTTCATGGTGTTTCTGAAATGGGGTTATAATAGTCAATCATGTCAACTGGTGATGACTTATGGTCTCCAGAAGTCGGGCCACCTGAAATGGCAGAAAATAATTTTCCTTCAAAATTTTTGTTCGGGTTTCAAAAGTTATTTTGAGCTGACTTTGATGTAATAAATTGAAAAATAAAATAATTCTAAGTTGGGTCGGCCCTTAGGGCTAAATTTCTGGAACCTTCTCGGGCGGTGGAAATTGCCTATATAAAGAAGGCCCATAGTGTTGTCTAGGGCAGTTCTGGGTATTGATTCGAGGCTTTGTCCTGCAAAATATTGTAAGGGAATGCCCATGTGGCTTTGCATATTGTAATTCTAAAAGTTTGTAATTCCACATTTGTGGAGATAATAAGAAGCCAATTTTCTATTCTTTCATATTATTGTTGTTGTTTTCTCTATTTCTGTTATGTCTTTGTGGTATTAAGGGGAGCACCCTTCATCAAGTGGTATCAGAGCAGAAGTTCTTGAGTGTGTAAATAGATTGCCGACTGTGAGGCAGTTTACACTAAGACCGTGGTTAGGGTTTCAACGCGCATCATGAAAATGCCTCCATAAAGAGAACGTGGTAGAAGAGCTGGTGCTGTGACACCTAAGGTTAGAGAGTTGCAGAGACAAGTGCGAGCATTACAAGAAGAGATTTGCAGAGGAATGAATCTTAATGTTAGAGACGAAAGCGAGGATGAAGCCGAAGAAGAATATCAAGAAGGAGAAGCCAAAATTGTGAACCAGGAGGAAGAAAGACTTTTTCAGGCCATTTCCAAAATTGGGAAAAGACCTAAGATTGAGGTTCCTACATTTTTTGGAAATCTTAACCCAGAGGAATTGATTAACTGGATCAATGAATGTGAGAAATATTTTGAGTATGAAGATGTTGAGGATCTGATAGGGTCAAATTTGTGAAGGCCAGACTGAAAGGTCATGCGAAGATTTGGTGGCAAGAGATCCAATTGGAGCGAAATAGAAGAGGGAAAGATAAATCACAAGATGGGATCGGATGGTGGATAAACTGAAGTGACAATTTATTTCTGTTGATTATGAGCTTGACCTACTAAAGAAAATGCAAAGTTTGATGCAAGCAGGAAGATCTGTTCAAGAGTATACAGAGGAGTTATATCGACTCCTCATCAGAATAGGCTATGCAGAAGCTGATAAGGAGAAAGTTTCCTGATACCTTAATGGGTTAAGGCCAAGCATTCAGGAGGAGTTGAATCTGGTTCGAATGAACAGTATTGAGGAGGCATAACAGTTTGCCCTAAAAGTAGAGGAAAAGCTGAACAAGAAGTTTGAGAGTAGACAAAATGGAAGAGGTCGTGGTGGAAAATCTGGTGGATGGTCATATGGTGGCTGAAATGAAGATTCGAAAAAGAAGGATGAGGCCAGTAGCGGCCAGAATTAGAGAGGAAACAATTCCAATCATTTCCAAGATCAGAATAATAGAGATCAGAGAGGAAGAGGAAGAGGACAAGGTTCAGGAAGAGGAGGCTTCCGTGGAACATGTTTTCAATGTGGAGAAGAAGGTCATAGGGCATTTGAATGTCCTCAATGCCAAGGAAGGATAGATAGGAAGAATGAAGGCCAAGCTAGAGTTGCACATGTAGATGAAGATGCCAGATCATCAAATTCTGAAGATGCTGAAAGAGGAGAAATGCTAATTAACAAAAGAGTCCTGCTGAGTGGTGAGAATGAACCTGAACAAAGGAGGAGTCTATTTCGCACTAGATGCAAGTGTGAGGGTAAATGTTGTGATGTGATTATCAATAGTGGAAGTACTGATAATTTGGTGTCAGAAGAGATGGTGACAAAGTTGAAGCTCAAGAGACAGAAACACCCACATCCATATCAGATTGCCTAGGTCCAGGATGACCACAAGGTCATGGTCAGTGAACAGTGCCTGGTAAAGTTCAAGATTGACGAGTAGCAAGATGAGGTACTATGTGATATCATCTCTATGGATGCATGTCATATGTTGCTGGGTAGACCATGGTAGTTTGCCAGATGTGTTGTACACAATGGTTGTGCGAATACCTATTCCCTAACAAAGGATGGAGTGTGACATAAGCTAAAGCCATTGAAGGAGACAGAAGAAAAGGTATGTGGTAATGCAAGAATAACATTTGTTGATAGAAGAAAATTCCTAGATGGTATGAGGCATGAGCATGTGTGTTTTTCTTTAATTCCAAAAGCTAGTAAAGAAGAAGTAGAAGATGTACCTGTAGAGGTTGTAGATTTGTTGAATGAGTTTCAGGATATTGTATCTGGTAATGTACTTGATGGATTACCACCAGTAAGGAAGATTAGTCATCAGATGGATTTGATTCCAGGAGCCAGTTTACCAAACAAGGCAACACACAAAATGACACCAGCAGAAAGTGAGGAATTGAACAGACAAGTACATGAGTTGTTGCAAAAAGGATTTATTTGTGAGAGTCTAAGTCCTTGTGTTGTACCAGTGGTATTAGCACCAAAGAAGAATGGAGAGTGGAGGATGTGTACAGATTCCAGAGCAATAAACAAGATCACAATCAAGTATAGGTTTCTATTGCCACGAATGGATGATATTATGGATTGTTTGAGTGGAGCTATGTATTTCTCAAAGATAGATCTGAAGAGTGGATATCACCAGATTTGGATTAGAGAAGGAGATGAATGGAAGACTTCCTTCAAGACAAAGGAAGGACTGTATGAGTGGTTAGTCATGCCTTTTGGGCTAACCAATGCACCAAGCACTTTCATGCGGCTCATAAACGAGGTTCTGAAAAAATTTCTAGGTAAGTTTGTCATTGTTTACCTAGATGATATTTTGATCTTTAGCAAGACATTGGAGGAACATATGATGCATATTCGTATGGTGTTTGAGAAGCTAAGAGATGAGAAATTGTTGATTAATTTGAAGAAGTGTAGTTTTGTGAAGAAAGAGTTAGTGTATTTCGGATTTGTAGTTTCAGTAGAAGGTCTATAAATGGACCCAAAGAAGGTACAGGCTATCCTTGAATGGCCTACTCCAAGGAGTGCTACTAAGGTAAGATCTTTTCATTGTTTGGCTAGTTTCTACATAAAGTTTATCAGAAATTTTAGCAGTATTTGTGGACCCTTGACTGAGACAATGAGAGGGGATAGAAAAGAGTTTAAGTGGACTAATGGGGCAGAAAAGAGTTTTCAATTGTTGAAACAAAAAGTTACAGAACAACCTATTTTAGCACTTCCAGATTTTAATAAGGTGTTTCAAGTAGGTTGTGATGCTAGTGGTACTACAATAGGAACTGTTATGAGCCAAGAAGGTAAACCTATTACGTATTTCAGTAAGAAGTTAAATGATGCCAAGAGAAAATATTTTGTCTATGATCAAAAATTTTATGCTATAGTTTAGGCATTAAAGAAGTGGAGACATTATCTGCTTCCTAAGGAGTTTATTTTGTATACTGATCATCAAGCTTTGCAATATTTGAATAGTCAAGGAAAGTTGAATTAGAGGCATTTGAAATAGGTTGAGTTTTTGTAGAGTTATATATTTTTTTTGAAACACAGGAGTGGAAAGTCTAATAGGGTTGTGGATGCTCTTAACAGAACGCAACTATTACTGACATAGATGTAGATTGAAGTGGTTGGGTTCAAGGAACTCAAGAATTTGTATCCAGAGGATCCTAATTTTGGTGGAGCTTGAAAATCTTGTACAGAACCTATTACTCTAGACAAGATGAAATGGATAGATTTTATCATCCAAGATGATATTCTATTCAAAGGGAGTCAGTTGTGCATTCCAAGAAGTTCTATGAGGGAGAATCTCATTAAAGAGAAGCATAGTGGAGGATTGGCTAGACATTTTGGTCGTGATAAAACCCTTGCTTTGGTTGGTGAGAATTATTATTGGCCACAATTGCAACAAGATGTGAAGAAGTTTGTACAGAGTTGCAGAGTATGTCAGATGGCGAAAGGAGTGAAGCAGAACACAAGGTTCTATTAGTCATTACCTGTACCAGAGAAGCCTTGGGAGGATATCAGTATGGACTTTGTTCTTGGTTTACCGAAGACACAGTGGGGACATGATTCAATTTTTGTAGTAGTTAACAGATTTTCAAAGATGGCACATTTCATTCCCTACAAGAAGACTAATGATGCTGTTCATATAGCAGAATTGTTTTTCAGAGAAGTAGTGAGACTACATGGTTTGCCAAAGACCATAGTTTCAGATCGAGATACTAAGTTTGTTGGATATTTCTAGCGGACATTGTGGAAGAAGTTAAAGACAGATTTGAAGTTTAGTTCATCACATCATCCACAGACTGATGGACAGACAGAGGCGGTGAATAGAAGTTTGGGAAATTTATTGAGATGTTTGGTTGGAGATAAGCCAACAGGATGGGATTTAATTTTACCATAGGTAGAATTTGCATATAATAATTCTGTCAATAGGAGCACTGGTAAATCACCATTCCAGATTGTATATGGTAGTAGTCCAAGAAATGCATCTGAATTGAGAAAGATAGATAAAGGAAAAATAAGTAGTGCTGAAGCTGCGGATTTTGCAGAACATTTGAAGAACATCCATGAGGAGGTGAGAAAGCATATTACCAAGATGAATGTGTAGTACAAGGCTAAGGCAGATGCAAAAAGGAGGCATAAGGAATTTCAGGTTGGAGATGAAGTCATCGTTCATTTGCGGAAGGAGTGGTTTCCAGTTGGTACATATAACAAGCTAAAAATGAAGAAGTTTGTACCGTGCAAGATACTGAAGAAGCATGATTCAGGAAATGCATATGAGGTAGAATTGCCTAGTGAGCTGAATATTTCACCTGTGTTTAACATTTTAGATTTGACAGAGTATCATGAAGTGTTGAAGATGAGATCGCAGTGACACAGTGGAGTATTCCAGCAACCAGTTCAGATATCAAGGAGATTGAAGACATACTAGATAGTCGTGTTGGTAGAAGCACAAGGAATAGGACATATGAAGAGTATTTGGTCAAATAGAAAGGATGACCTCTTGAAGATTCATCATGGTTAACAAAGGAGGAGGTTAACCATCTTGGTTTTCCTCTGCACACCTGAGTCATGACAGGGTCACTTCTCAAATTACCCCAGGTGTCTGATGCAGGAGCATCCTGGGTGTAAGGGCAATCTTGCATCACCCAAAAAAATATTTCTTTTTTTTTTTAATTCAATAAGGGCTATCTTGTGTAGAGTTGCTATTTATGGAAACTTGCTATTTTTAGTAAGTTGGCCTTACGATCTCAAAATGTCTGATTTTACATATGGAGGTTCATCTCAGTCATATCAGCCTGCCAGTAAAGTTTCATGGCTAGATCAGGTCTAGTTTTGAAGATATTGAAGATTTTTGGTATTGGCAGCAGGGTACAGAAACTTTGAACTCAGTTTTGAAGGCTTTAAAGGCCCTAGATGAGGTTGAAAAATTGGGTGATGGGCGCTTTGTGTTGATAAAGCTTGTAGAGCGCTTCGTGGCATTTCCAAAATGGGGTTATAATAGTCAATCAGGTCAACTGGTGATGACTTATGGTCTCCGGAAGTCGGGCCACCTGAAATGGCGGAAAATAATTTTCCTTCAAAATTTTTGTTCAGGTTTCAAAAGTTATTTTGAGCTGACTTTGATGTAATAAATTAAAAAATAAAATAATTCTAAGTTGGGTCAGCCCTTAGGGGTAAATTTCTGGAACCTTCTCGGGTGGTGGAAATTGCCTATATAAAGAAGGCCCGTAGTGTTGTCTAGGGTAGTTCTGGGTATTGATTTGAGGCTTTTTCCTATAGAATATTGTAAGGGAATGCCCATGTGGCTTTGCATATTATAATTCTAAAAGTTTGTAATTTCACATTTGTGGAGATAATAAGAAGCCAATTTTTTGTTCTTGCATATTATTGTTGTTGTTTTCTCTATTTCTGTTATGTGTTTGTGGTATTAAGGGGAGCACCCTTCATCACAAGCCCAGCAAAATGCCTTCACTACAGGCATGCCTTCCATGTGTTTTTCAAATCCACCATTCATGTCCCAAACTCCTATCACATCTACCTTCCCAGCATCCTCTGCAACATAATTCTCACCATGCACTGGTTCTCATTGGGGCCTTAGTCAAAAAGAAATGCAAGATCTAGGTTTACCAACTCACTCTCCTACATCCATGTTTGCAAACCAACAAGACACATTCCCCTAGGTAGCATAGAAGCAACCATCACATCCTCCGCCAGCTTCATCCTTTGCAAGCTATCCATTCCCAAAACCTAGTGGTTTTCAACAAGTTCCTCCACCTCAGTAGCAAAGTTCCTCTCATTCCACAAGTTATCCTGCCCAATTACCCTTTCCTTCTAGCTTCCCTACATCAGTTCCACCCTTAAGCAATGCGAGAATACACCCAACCTATATGAGCCAATGGAAAAGTCAAGTTTAGCAAGGACCATCCTACCAACAAGCTACATCATTCCACCAGCCTCCCCCATAGCAACTATATTTCCAGTCATAGGAACAAACCCCCATCATTTCCCAGCAGCAACAAGCTTCCTCCTATCAACCGCAGCAACAAAACCCTCTCATCCAACAACACTAGCAAGTAGTCCCATATCCTCCACCACAATATACCCCCACACCACATCAGTAATATCCTCCATAGCAAACATCACTCCAAAATCCACTCCAAATCACCTATCCCACTGGGCCATCTAAATATCCCACTCCACAATACTCACCTCAAATGGGAGTACCCACTCCAACACCAATCAATATCAAGTGGAAAGCAATGAAGAACACTCTTAAGGATCTTCAAATTGGTACTGATAACCAAACCTTCAAGTTTGAAGAGGTGTGTACTTACCCATTTGACTAATCTATCACAGTTGTTCCTTTTCTTAAAAACTTCAAGACACCCAAATTTGACAAATATCAAGGAAAAGGAGACCTAGTTAATCACATCGAAGAGTTCTATATGGCATGCCAAGAAGTGGCTTACAAAAACAATTATCTTCTGTGTCTATTCCCTAAAAGCTTGGGAGGAACTGCTGTTGAGTGGTTTTACAAAATACTATGTGGGACCATCACAACCTTTGCCAAACTCTCTAAAACGTTTGTTGCCCAGTATGCCCACAATGTTGAGAATGAGTTGACCTTATTGGACCTTTGCAACTCCAAATAGAAAGAAGGAGAAAGCCTAGCAGAATACCTACAACGATGGCAAAACCTTACCACCAGGTTATCATACCAACCGCCTGAGAAACATTTGACCAAAATCTTCATTGATAATTTGCATCCTAAACTATCCCACTTCATGAGGATGAATTGTATCCAAACATATTAGGATATCAAGAGCAAGGGGATAGGTATTGAAAAGGCCCTCCTAGATGAACAGACAATCCAGCATTTCAAAAATGATTCCCAAAGCAAACCTAGTAATGATAAATCTCATTATTGGAATCATAACAAAAATGTTGTTACTGATGGAGCCACTAATACCAAACATGTTCAAATTTTTGTGGCTAGCCCTACACTAACTCCTACATACCAACAACAACAAGCACTCATCTATCAACAATCTCCCCAGGTCCGTCAGCAACCCACACAACAATTTCATCCTCAAAACAATCAACAAAATTATCAACAACAAGCACATCAAGCAAATCAAGGTAATCCAAACAATTAGGTCAATGCCATCAATACTACTCCCAATCAGAACAAGCCCAGAGCTTAGAACTATCCAAAGAAGAATTTCACACCTCTTGGTGAACCTTTGGATGTCATCTTTCACTGAATGGCCAAAGCCAACCTAATTACATACCCACCAATCCCGCAGGTTGATGATAACACTCCTAAGCCCAATTGGTACAAAGATCACGAGTATTGTGATTATCATCATGTCAAAGGATACACTACCTTGAAGTGTATGAAACTTAAGAATTACATCCAAGATCTCATTGATCAAAAGGAGATCCAAGTAGATACACCTACTCAAGCTTCACCTAATGCCAATTTGCAAATTTATCAGAATGTGTTCCCACAACACAAAACTAGGATGAAACAAGCTAATACCAATCATCCTCAGAACCAAGGCAAAGACAAACAAGAAGATCACACTATTGCCTATATCAATTACAATAAATTCATTGGATGTATAACCCAATTTGAGCCCATAGTCAATGCCATCCATGTCAGAGGAGTAGATAGTCAATGTGTTGTTACCACCCACAGAGGCCGAATAAGTGTCATCGGTGCCCATCCAAGACAAGTACATAATGCACACAATGCATAGTATAACCCCATAGAACATCTTGGGAACACACCAGGCCAAATCTCCATCTTGGACCTTCTCCGCACTTCACCCCTCCATCAGGAGATCCTTGACCGAGCCCTCAAAGAAGGACATGTCCACATAGACATTAACACCATCCAGTTCAAGAACCTTGTGGGACATCTATCCACATCCTATGCTTTATCCTTCAAACCATCTGACATACTAGATGTTGCACCTGACCACACGCTCCCTCTCCACATCACTGTTATGGTCATACTTTTCCATTAAATAGGTCTTAATAGATAATGGCTCAGCCCTAAACTTGTGTACTCTAAAATTCATTCAGCAGATTGGGTTCATAGAGGTTGATATATCACATGAAGTAATCACTATCAAGGCCTATGACAACTTGGAGCATACCTCTAAAGGTACTATTACTTTTCCTATTAGGCTAGGCCTAGCAACACAAGATACCATTTTCCATGTTGTTGATCTTGACCTACCATTCAACATCCTCCTAGGCCGACCATGGATTCATTCCATCAAGGCTATACCATCTACTACCATTAGTGCATCAAATTTTTGCATCAAGGCATTGAGGTTACCATCCATGTCGATCCCCAACCCTTTGCATACTGTCATGTGATGGAAGCATCATTCCCTCATTCTACTCACTCTCCTAGAACCGACATTGGTAGTTCTATTGCCAGCTCATCCTGATCCCATTGTGATCTAGAGACAATCCTCCCCTCCGGCCTCTCTTCTATCAAGATCAATAACTAGGGCTATGGTGAATATAACCTACATGATGCATTTTCCATAGGGGCACTCACACTTGATCCGCATACGCAAGGGCTCTCGAGTCACCAAAGCAAGCCTGCTAAAGAGCTTCATGAAATCAAGAGAATGGGACCTATGACTTTTGAATCCCATGGCAACATAAATAGTTAAGATATGGATCTTGACATCAATAGGTGGTTGTAAAAAGATCCCCCACCACCTGACACTCAACTTCTTGGCTATTTCAAAGATAAATATCTACAACAACACAAGTATACCATTGAATAATGGAACTATCAAGGCGGTGGTCTAGGACCACAAGAAGGTGGAAGCAAAGACCCAATCATAGAATTAAAGAATCCTCAACATTAGGGCCTTGGCTTTAATACCCCTTGCCTGCATATACAAGAGCCCAATACTGCAACTGGGGGCACCAACATAACTAGCATTCCCCTCTTGAATAGCTAGGATGACCTTGTAAAGATTGAAGACATCCCTAAAGAGAAAGAAATCAGATCCTATGATGATATCTTTGATGATGACACCCTCCTGGGGACTTCTATCCTCCAACAACGTTCCATCAATCTCATAGAACTTCCCCTCACCCACCTTGAACTCATAGACTGGGACCAACCAAGCGTCACACACATTGATGAGTTTTGAAGCATAGAAGCACTCCTAGAGTTCATGGAAGCATCAAGCCAAGCAGCAGATCAAAATTTAGAGTCAACTCACATCTATAAGCTTGACCCAGAAGGATATTTTGGGGAGGAGGAAACCTTTAGCTGCAAAAGAGGACTAGAAAGAGTAAAACATGAATCCTTATGTGAAAACTCTTTTGGGGCACATTTTGATTCCAAAATAGTAAAAATAAAGCATATCTTATAGTGAAAACTTGGCAATTCATGCGCTAGAAGATGAAGAGTCACCAATCATCATAGAGGAAACAAAGCCAATCAAATTGGGCACAGAGGAGTGTCGCAGAATCACCTACATTGCAACATCTTTAACAGAGAGTGAAGAACTAGCTTTCACTGCACTACTTCAAGAAGCTACTAGGAACTTTGCATGGTCATATGCACACATGCCTGGGCTTGATCCTAAAATTTTTATGCATCATCTAGCTCTGGACCCTAATGTTAAGCCCATAAAGTAGAAGCTACACAAAATGTATCCCAAAGTAGCTCTATTGGTAAAATTAGAACTAAAAAAACTCCTGGATGCAAAGATTATTAGAGCTATAGATTACTCAGATTGTATCTCCAACATGGTACTTGTCACAAAGCCTTCTAGTGACATCAAAATTTATACAGAGTTTAGGGACCTGAACAAGGCATGTCCTAAAGATGAGTTCCCGCTACGTAACATAGACATGATCGTAGATCTTACAGCGGGCCATGAAATGTTGTCACTAATGGATGGCTTCTCTGGATACAATCATATTCATATAGTAGAAGAAGATCAACACAAAACAACATTCACCACTCCATGGGGTACTTTTTTCTATAACATGATTCCATTTGGTCTAAAGAATGTAGGAGCCACATATCAAAGAGAGATGACAACAATCTTCCATGACATGATCCACAAGATTCTAGAAGACTATGTGGATGATATTCTTACAAAATAAAAAACACATCATGAACACCTTGAAATTCTTGAGAGTGTGTTCGATTGCCTGCATCACTATGGCTTGAAGCTCAATCCAAAGAAATGTGTCTTTGGTGTTACATCTGGAAAGCTTCTAGGCTTTATAGTTTCACGATGAGGCATATAGATTGACCCCAAGAAGGTTAAAGAAATAAAAAAAAATCCCTCCACCAAGAACACTTAGATAGCTCAAAAGCTTACAAGAAAAGCTTCAATTAGTGCGTCAGTTCATTTCTCAGCTGGCAGACAAGTGCCAAACTTTCATGCATCTCTTATGCAAAGACACAAGCTTCAAATGGGATCCCATATGTCAGAAAAGCTTTGATAAGCTCAAAGAGTATCTAGCCAACTCTCCAATCCTAGTACCACCAGTTCCAGGACATCCTCTCATACTCTACATCTTGGTGACCACTACAACATTGGCGACACTCTTAGCTCAGCATGATGATGAAAATAGAGAAAGAGCCATCTACTACATTAGTTAAACTCTTGTCGGCTATGAGCTTAATTATTCAACCATGCAAAAAGCATGCCTTGCAGTGGTCTTTGCCACTCAAAAGCTTAGACATTATATGCTCAACCACACAATTAGGCTCATTTCAAAGGTGGACCCCCTCAAATATCTATTATCAAGGACAACTTTGACAGGCCATATGGAAAAATGGGTCATGCTACTTAGTGAATTTGACATCCAGTACATGGATAAAAAAGAAATCAAAGGCAAAGTAATTGCTGATCAGTTAGTAGAAGCACCACTAGTGGATGCCTATCCACTAATCATGGAGTTCCCTGATGAGAACTTATGTATGATTGAAGAACAACCCATGTGGAAACTATACTTTGATGGATGTTATACATCGCATGGATCAGGGGCAGGAATCCTATTCATCACAACTCAAGGTGACTACATCCCAAAATCATTCAAGTTGGGATTCCCATGTACCAACAACATTGTAGAATATGAGGCACTCACCTTAGGTCTCAAAACAACCATTCATTGGAATATCATAGAATTGCAACTGTTTGGAGATTCACAACTGATTATCAAGCAAGTCCTAGATGAATATTAGACAAAAGATGACAAGTTGCTACCCTACAAAGAACTAGTGGAAAGAATGAAAGAGCATTTCCTAAATCTACAATTCACACATTTACCAAGACTTCAGAACAAAGAGGCTAATGTAATGGCAGCCATCAGATCCTTATTAGAAATCCCACACGATGCATCACAATATGAATTCCTAGTCAAGCAGCTACACATGCCATCTTATGAGAACACCGATGTAGAAATGGTGTGTGTCTTGGTTGGTCTTCGGTCCCTATGGTACCATGACATCCATGCATATCTTAAAAATGGTATCATATCTCCCCATCTCACCAATAACCAATGCCAAAACCTTATTCATAGAGCTTCCCGCTACACCCTTGTAGCCAACACCCTTTATCGTCAAGGATATCATAATATTCTCTCTAGATTTTTAGACTCAAATGAGGCCGTCCTATCTTTACACAAGGTCCATGCTAGAATTTGTGGTGCCCACATGGGTGGCATGGTTCTAGCTGAGTAGTTTCTTTGAGTTGGGTATTATTGGCCACCCATGGAACATGATGCTTGTGAATTTATCAGGAAATGTTTACCATGTCAGTAGCATGCAAATCTGATTCATGCACCAGCACAAGACTTGCAACCCATTGTGCCACCTTAGCCATTTTCATGTTGGGGCTTCGACCTTGTCCGCTTAATCACTCTACTTTCCTTGGATGGACACAAGTACATAATAACAGCCACAGAGTATTTCACAAAATGGGTTGAAGTGATTCCACTCACCTTAATTACTGGCATCCAAATATCCAATTTCATCATCTACCACATCATCTGCTGCTTCAGCATACTATCTGCTATCTTCACAGACCATGGCACACCTTTTGAAAATCAACATGTGGATGATCTGTGTGATAGACTCCACATCCATCATCATTTCTCTAGTCTGTATTTCCCTCAAGGAAATGGCCAAGCTAAGGCAACCAACAAAACTATCTTGAAAATCCTCAAGAAGGTTGTTAATGATTCTAGTCGTGACTAGCACCTCCAAATCAATCCATCCCTCTGGGCCTATCACACTTCTTATCGCACTCCCACAGGCACCACTCCATATTCCCTTGTATATGGTGTTGAAGTCATTCTACCGATCGAGGTCGAGCTCCCATCATTGCAAGTCTCCATGAAGAACTATACCACTAATGAGGACTATCGTGTGGCACGTCTCACACAACTAGACCTATTAGATGAAAAGATATAGCAAGCATATGATGACCTAGTTACATACTAGAATCAACTCAAAAGGAGTTATAATAAGAAGGTCCATCCTAGACAGTTCCAAGTCGGTGACATGGTCCTAAAGGAAAATAAAAATGTCCAAGCACACAGAGAAAAGAAAGGCAAGTTTGAGGTTGGGTTAGGAGGTTGAGGTTAGGATCTTCTGCATTACATGGTGCACTTGGGAAATGTTCTTTGTTTGTGGTTTCTCCAGCATCATTTCTACCATGCTTCCTCTTGGGTTCATGTGTGATGTTGGGGCAACCCTGCGTGTCTTTTTAGTGTCAATCTTATGCAACACTGGTGACAAGGCCTTGTGATCCCAATATCCTTGATAGGTCTCTAATGTTGCTATATCAAACTAGGTTATGCTCTCCACATTTACATCTGGAGCTCCCGAAATCCCCTGCATCCTGCATCATATAGATTAATCTTGCATCTTTCATTTTCATATAGTTGCATCCTACATTTTGCATTCCATCTCATCTTGCATTCCTCCATCTTTTCTCTTAGAAGTTTGGTTATTTATCCTCCCTTCTTCCTTAGTCCTTCCTTTTTCTATTTCCTTTCGAGAAAATTCCACCAAGTTTCCTCTTTGCATTATTTTCTTGAGGGGGCACAACCCCTTATTCCTCTAAATTCTAGCCTGGGGCATCTTATTTTCTTATCTTTGACACCATGCCACTTACGGCATCACATCAAAGAGGGGCAAAATGTAGACACCTAAAAATCCTTTAGAAAATAAAATATTTTTATTTTCTGAAAAACCCCTAATGACATCATCATTTGATAATTAATTGATTATTTAATTAATTATTTTATTTTTTACATCATTAAATCCCTTTATCTTAATTAAAAATATTTAATTAAGAAATCCCTCCCAAAAGTGTTTAAATCTTATTTAAATGTCATTTTCCCTATTTATTAATTATTTAATTAATAAATTGACCAAAAAGCCAAAAAATAAATAATTTATTTATTTTTTTCCAAAACCTTAGAAATATCCTAAAGATCCTAAACCTCTTCTAGAATCTTCTAATCCCTCTTTAATTTCAATTAAAGGCTGATTCCATCATTTCCTAACCCTAATCCCAACTCAAAAATATTTAATTAAGATTAAATATTAAACCCTCATATTTATTAAATATATTTTAATAAATAACCTCAAAACCTAAAACCTTTTGAAATAAATAAACCTTTATCTATTTCCTAAATTCCTAGAAAGTCCTAGACTCTTTTAGAAAGTCTTCATCCTCATCCAAAAGCCTAGATTCTTCTAGAAGAAGTCAATCCTTATCCTTGACCCCAAACTCAACTGCTAACCTTACCCCAAACCCTAACTCAACCTCCTAACCCAACCCTTTCCAAAATCCTATAAATACTCCTCATTTCTAAGAGCAAAGCACTGATTCACTTTCAATTAATAGCTTTGTTATGATGTTAAATTAGCTCTAGATCATTTAGCTAACTCACTAAATTGCTAGTTTAATTCATTTTAAAGCTTTCTTAAATCACATCTTAGCATAGAACTAATGGATTAATTTAGTTTAATTCATGTTTATGCATCATTTTCACACCTATTTTGGGCTTAAAATATACTTAATCATACTAAGTTGCATCAATCTGAGTTCTTGAAGCCTTAGGAGCAATTTTGGGTGTTCTACCCAATATTGTGCCATTTATGGGGTTCTCATGAGTCTCAATCCTTCCAAATCAACATTAGGAACATGCTCCAGGTGCTTTGTGAATTACTGTTTGCTTTTGTTAGCTATATGTTGTTTAGGCTAACGTTTGACATGTTTATGCCTTTCAAAATAGATTAGGTTTGCATCGATCACACTATCAAATCAGAACTGGTGTGCAACTTATCAATGTGATTCTTTGCATTTTTTAATTCAAATTCCAAGCTTTCTTTGTTGTTCCTTAGCTCCAAGATTTCCATGTTTGCTTGCCTAAATTATTGATTCAGTTGAAAGTTCTCTTTGATCTGTTCATCATAGACTTCTTGATTGTTAGTTAGCTTGTCATCTAATTCTTCAATCTGTTCTTTTAGAAATGAATATTCTTCACTGAGCTTTTTGATCATAATCCCTAAATCATTGGTAGAGCATTTTTTTTCAAATATTTTCTTAGCCTTTTGATGACTACTTGAGCATCACTGACTTTTTCTTTAAGTTCTTCAATTTCTTTTTCAGATCTGTCCAGGTCTTCAACAATAGCTTAAAGATTTATTTTCAGATGTTTCATTTCTTCTTTGTCCATGATCTCCTCAAGTGGTTAAACTTCTTTGCTAAGGACCAGAGCTCTGATACTAATTGTTAGGAATGGGAGCACTGAGAGGGGGGGTGAATCAGTGTTCACTATATTTTATCTTTATACTTAATCTCAAACTAAACTTAAATACTTAAGTACTAAAATGAACATCCACATAAATATGAAACATGAAATCAACACATAACACCAATATGGTTACGAGGAAACCCAAATAGGAAAAAACCCCGGTGGGAATTGACACCCACTAATATTTTGTACTAGTGTTTTATGATCCTTGTTAGAAGATTGTTAACCCTGTTAGGATTTTCTTTACAATGAATTAAGTACATTAGACCTTGTCAAGGGTCAGACCCTGTTAGGATTCTTTTACAATAAACCATGCTAGGGGTGTGGACTCACTATCCTAGAGCACACTACTCAGGTGGTGAAGGCTCCAACCTTCTGATCTCAGATACACACTATATCTGCTCGATGAACTATTACTCATTGCTTGTTTGATCAGTTCCTTTTATGCGCTGATGCTTTGACCTCTTGCAAAGCTCTAATACATCTTATCAACTCTTTGCACACTTCTGCTCTACTTATCTTAACTCTACAACTACTCTCCTACTAATTACAATGGGCGCATCTCATATTTATATGCGCATACAAAACAAATAACTAGGTTGGCCCTTTAACCAATTACATACAATGCTTCCATTTGAATTGGCTCAAGTGTGTTTACAAAAAAACATAATTACATTTCAAAAACCTAATTATAATAGGCACATAGCCTTTACATCATGAGAATATAACCGCTAGTCAAAATGCCAATAGTCGGCTGCTTACTCTATTTTTCTCTAGCACACGTTGGCTGTGTAACTTCAATTGTCTATAACTTTTTCATACTTGCATATCTGATCATGCGCTCATAGACTAAGCATGAATATAGTCTAACCAACATATCTTCTAGGGCGCATACCGTAACTCGGTCATACACACGTGTGCTGATGCTCTGAGCTTCAGGTACTTTGTATATTGTCCAGTCTTCAACACTTGGCCAGTTTTTGATCTTCTCATCAAGTGCGCTGACTCCAAGCTACTATATGGCTTTGTTTCCATAATGAAAACACTATACCAAGTCATATACACCAGTATAGCCAACTTGCCAACACTAATGTGATAAAGCTAGTAAACACATTAGTGTCCTACCTTAATGATAGGGACTAATAAGTGTTTGGTGCATATAAAATTTGGTTCAAAAACTTGGTCTTAAATATTTTTATGGTGGGATTTCATTTTCTTGGAATATTTGAGAAATAGGATCCATATGTGTATGAACAAGAGCATAGGAAAAGGAGAAAGCATAGTGTGAAGGTTGTATGTGAAAGGAAGGAAAAAAAATATTAGAGGGAACAAGAAACCATTGCAAATCATGTGATATTTTATGAATTCTTCTATATAAAGAAAGTAACAAAAAGATAAAAATAAAATAAAATTTTGAGGGTCATAAACAAATAGAGAGACTAGAACTAAATCGCCTACTTTTCCAAAGTAAGAGGGGAAAAATTGAAAACATAAAAAGTCACAATCATCACATGGATTAGGAAAAACAAAGGAAGAACAAGGTCATGGGATTAAAATACTACTTTGACATTGAAATGTTGGGCTTGAGCCTAATGTTTTTGCTAAACATAGATAGATAGATAGATAGATAGATAGATAGATACACACATACACAAATGTATACAAACACATATGTGTACACAAAAAGACACAAACATACATACATAGAGAGAGAGAGAGAGAGAGAGAGAGAGAGAGAGAGAGAGAGAGAGAGAGAGAGAGAGAGAGAGAGAGGTGGAAGTATTAAAATCTCTTAGTTGATATTTTAAATAAGAAAATAATAATATTTTAAATTCTCACAATTTTTAAAATGTAAATAAGTAGTGCAACTATTTATTTTATTTGGTGAAATGTTGTATGAATGTAAGGTATCAAATTTTTTTTGATTGCATGTATTAGTATTTTAATGTAATCATGCATGTGTATACGTCTTGTTTTTATCTAATTTTATGTGATAGAGGAAAAGCATAATATGATTTTTCTTACATGTTGGCTGGCATACATATATGTGTATGTGCATGTACATGTATGTATGTATGTATGTATCGATGGATGTATAATACATGTGCATACATACATGCTTTTAGATTAAAAATAAATTGCCTATACTTAAGAGATGCCACAAGGATTTTTTTTTTGTAGCTTTTGTTTGGGACAACATACATAGTACTACAATTCTTTTACACAAGTTAAACTTGGGCACTAATTTTTGCATAATTTTTGACTTTGATCCAACTTAAAGATTCTATACAGGTGAAGATACAATATAATAATAACGAATTTAATAGATACATTATCCTTATACAAATTCTTATAGAATGTTCAATTTTATACTTTTATTCCCACTAATAATTATTTTGTTTCTTTTCTCCTCTTTTTATTTTATATTTTATATCTTGCTTTATTTTTTTGTCTATTTTAAACTTAGAAATTATAAAAAAATAAAATAATTAAAAAATCAATATTAATATTTTATTTTGGTTTATTATTTTATTTTAAAATTATTTATGAAAATATTAAAATACAAACTATTGATTGATAATATATATTAATTACCCTAAATCTAAATTTTATAAAAATTAAGTACCCTTTCAATCAATAGATCGACCGCTTTTAGGGGTCGCGAAGAGAAACTAGATTCCTGAGGCTTCATTCACTACATATTCTTAGACACTGCAATCCATTTGTCAAATTCGCAAAGAAAATTGAAAGTCCTTTGCATCATTAGTTTTGTAAGCATTTGTTATAAGGACGGTGAACTGAGTAAAAATACAAATGCAGGAGGAGAAGCAACTGGGTTGCATGGAGAAGGAACTTACAGGGTGGTGCAAAAGCCTTGAATGTCACATTGGAGATTTACGTATCGAAGCCACCAAGATTTTTATGCAAGAAAATTGTCTTATGAACCGCGAAGATCTGCCCAATCCTCTGCAACAGCTTGACATCCATCATGATTCATTACATTCTGAATTTCTTCTCATTGAAGTTCATGAGGATCGACTCCTTGCTGATATTCGGTGGTTACGTTGGGCCTTCAATACCTTTAATTTTCTTTAGAAAAATATCATCCAGATAATAGAGAATGAAAGGAAGTCGAAAGAATTGGTAGAGGGACTTCCATTATAGAAATTTTAGATTTTCATGTTGATGATGGGATTTTCTGTGGATTTTGTAGGGATGATTTTACTTTTGGATAAGAGGCTCCAGAAATTTAGGTTGTATGATCAGACATGTGTTTTTATTCTCACTATTTTTGCCCATGGCTTGAGGAGCACAATACTTGTCCTATCTACAGGATGCCCTTCATTGTGGATAATGAGCTCAGATTATTACAACAGGATTAAGACTATGATGTGTACGGAAAGGATGTTTAAAAGTGATATTAGAAGTTATGAAATTTTTTAACCTAGGTTCTACTAAGATGAATTGTATTAGATGA